>NC_061167.1:3543919-3811419 GCF_022113875.1 Hydra vulgaris | reverse complement strand
TTCTACAAATGTCAAATTGTTTTTTTAATTATTTACATCATGTAGCTCTTTTTTAAAAGTATAGAAATAAGTTTAAAAAAAAAAAAAAACAGTTTTCAAAAGTTGTAAATTTTATAAATTTTTTCAAATAATTAAAAAATACAGTTTGTCTCATTTGTTAGCTCTACCAAAGAAATTATGAAATACAAAGATATATCTTTTTCAGTTTATCTTTATCATTATTTCATGAAACCAAGTTTTGTCTAGATAAAAAATTATCTTTGATTTTATGATTTGTATATTCAATTGTTCCTTAAATTAATTATCATTTTATAAGTATGATTTATTATATTAACTTTAGATCATGCAAACAGAACGTAAAAAGGTTTTTAGATCAGTAAATGGTTGCACAGTTTGTTATGCAAAATCTGGTCAGCATCCATTTCAAAACTCTAATAAATGGACAAAATATATTCAAAAGGTTTTTAATTTAAATGAAAATAGAACAAATAAAGTATGTTCTTCTTGTGTAAAGCATATACTTAAGTGGCGAAGAACACCAAAACATTCACGTCCTGATTTATCTCATATTGTTAAAACAGCTCCACTAAGAAGGCCTTCCAACCGTAAGGCACGAACATCTTCATCAATTGAACTAGATTCAGAAAAAAAGGATGATAATAAAACTGCAGTTACAAATGAAATTGATGAGTTATCATCTGAGAGTGATTTAGATGGTGATTTAGATGATGCTTATTTTGAAACTTCAAGCCCTGACTCCACATTTTCTGAAGAGTATGTAATGAAACAATATAAGGATGCATCAAGCCAAACTTCTTTTCTTTATCCAGCTCTTACTTCTCCACAGGCCAATGCTTTTAAACTTCCGTATATAGACTTGTCAAAATGGAGGCAGGAGCAAATTTGTTGTGGCGTTATTTTTAGAGGTCCTTCTGGTGAAGTTTTAGTTGATCCAAAATGGCTGAATCCAAGCTGCAGTTTTTGCGATCGCAGCTGCTCAACACCTTCTCCTCCAAAAGAATCTAAAGAAATTAATATTTTTGATGAAAAGTTAGCATCTCTTCTTGCTTCATCGTCTTAGTAATGTTGTGTTGAATTTAATGTTGCATTTGATAATTTGCAAAAAAATTGTTTATTATGAACAATGAATAACTTTTTTAAATGTTATTTCATTTTTTAAATTTAGATGTTCTTTTAATTTTCTACTGTTATATTTACATATACTTATATTTAATATATATATATGTATATATATATATATATATATATATATATATATATATATATATATATATATACAGTGGCTATTCTAGTAAAATATTTTGGACATCGGTACACCCTGTGCTATCGCCTGCCTTAAGGAAATTTGAGTAAACATTCCTGTATTTGAGCATTTTTCCCCTCAAAAACAATATTTGTTGTTTTGAAAAAAATAATCCTAAATTTCTGATTTTGCCTAAATGCTACCCAAACGCTTTTGGAAAGGGTCTAAATAGCCCTATTATATATATATATATATATATATATATATATATATATATATATATATATATATATATATATATATATATATATATATATATATATATATATATATATGTATATATATATAAATGTATATATATATATATATATATATATACATATATATATATATGTATATATATATATATATATATATATATATATATATATATATATATATATATATATATATACATATATATATATATGTATATATATATATATATATGTATATATATATATATGATGTCCAAAATATTTATATATATATATATATATATATATATATATATATATATATATATATATATATATATATATATATATATATTGCACTATTTTTTTGATTGTGAAGTTTGAAGTTTTTAGGTTTCAAAGGATTGAATAGGTTACTTTCTGTTTTCCCTGAAAAGGTTTTCCCAAACCTTTCACTGAGGGTAGGGAATTTTCCATTATTTTATTGTTTTATTTTTATTTTCTTCGTTTTTAAGTTTTCAAATGGTTTTGATTTTATCCTAAGGTTTTTTTAAATGTTGAGAAATGTCCATTAATTATGTTAATTATGTAAACAATTTTTGGAATCTACTTCTTTTTAATAATTGCCAAGTTTTATGTGAACCATTTAATAAAATTGTTTCTAACAATTTCACCCTTCCCCCTCTCTTCCTTCTTCAGATAATTCAAAGCTATTACTATCATAAAAAAACTTATACTAAACCTAAACAATATAAGAATAAAAAATTTATTTAAAAAAATTGAAAATAAAAATAATATTGATCAGGAATGATAGTATGTCATGTCAATAATAGTCAAATTACTTCATATCTTGTCTATTCTATAGAGTCACCTATTACTGGTTAGCTATTGATTTTTTTAATTTAGTTTTTAGATTTAGTTGTTTTCAAGTTTATATTTCTAAAATCAAACTTTAAATTTATTTTATTTTTTGTGACTATGTAGTGCAAAAAAAAAAAGTCAATGCAGACTTAAGTAAACTTTATAAAGTGACATACATTATGTAGGCTACTTATTATCTCCTTAATTTTATTGAGGAGATATGAAGCCATAATAACTGTGTAAGAAGTTTTTTTTTTATTATTGGAAAAATTAAAACAGAGAATTTTAATCACTATTCTTGTTTTTTTTTTTTTTTATTCTCTGTGGAATATGTATAAGTAAATATTAAACTGTAAACATAAACAGTCATGTAAATGTACATATATACAATATATCATTTATGTATATATACAATATATCATTTAGATAATAGTTTAGATAAAGTATCCATATAAAATGTATTGGCTAAAAGATTTTCATTTTATTTTAACAATTTCTTTTATTTTCAATTGAGGTTTTGATTTTTTTGGGTTTTATTATTATTATTTTTTTAATGTTTGTATTTTAAAAAGTTTTTATCTTGTTATTTTTCTTGTTTATGTTTATTTTGGTTTTGTAAATAATTTTGTATATTTACTGGCATATTTTTTTGTAATTCTTTTTTTACTTGTTTTAAATAGTAATTTATATATGTAAAAATTTGTTTTGCTTCATGATTAGTAGTTTTTTTTTACAAACTAAAGCAAAATCAAGTAAATAAAAAAAGGTTTTCCATCTTTTATTTTCAAGCACTTTTTTTCTCTTTTTGCTTTAATAATGAAACAAAATTGTGAAATTGCAATCTTATTAGTCATCTGTTAATCAACCTTTGGAATTAGAATAGTTTAAGGTTGGCAATTAATTGTCGACCTTAAACAATAAGAGGTCAGTATAAGGTTGGTAAAAAAAAAATTGACACAAAGAGATTGCTATAAAACATAAAAAAACAAGGTCGGCATTTTTTTGTCGACCTCAAACACTCAAACACAAAGTAAGCAGTAAGTTCGGCATTGCCGAATGCCAATCCTAATTCCGAGGGCTGGTTAATTATTATCTTGCTTTATTAAATTCATCTTTTCTCTTCTAGTAACTTCTAACTCTAATTTTGGTTGCTTGCAGCCTTATTGGAAGTGAAGATGTTAAAAAAAGGAAACAAAAAAACAAACTGTTAATCAAACTAATTGTGATTTTTAATGAGAAAACTAAGTAGACAATTTTTACTTAATAATAATATGTTTTTTTAAAATACCAACTTGAATCTTCATCAACATTCATTCTCAGATCCTGCATGCAAAATCAGAAAATAAAGATTAAGTTTTACCTGGTGTTTAGGAGGCAGCTGCTATGTCTCTTAAGATTAAAAACTAAAAAAAATTTTTTATAAGGCTATTTCTTTAACATTTTAAATTGTTTTAATTCTAAATTATGTAGACTTGTCTTTTATAAAATTTTTGTTTTCAAAGTAAGTTATTCAAATTTTCAAAATTTTTTTCCAGAAAATTAATTAGTGAATATGGTTATATGCAACTTTTTCCTAAAAGGAAATTGCAAGTTTGGCAATAGATGTCGTAATGAGCACTCACAGCAAGGCATTTGTTTTAAATTTATTTTATAAGGTTTATATCATCATGTTTATATCAGAGGTTTAAACCTGTTTATCTTATCCTCAGAATATGATAAAGCTTTTGCTTCATCAAATAAATTGCAAAAAACAAATCATTTTATCTCTTAGAATGAAGCAATATCTAATTGCCGCATCAAGGTATCAGTCATAAAAATATATTTCAGAACAAGAAAATTTTTTATTATGTTCGAGTATGTATCTAAAATACAGATCCATACTAGTGGTTGTGTGTGTGTGTGTGTGTGTGTGTGTGTGTGTGTGTGTGTGTGTATGTGTGTGTGTGTGTGTGTGTGTGTGTGTGTATGTGAGATACTTTACTTAAAGATTCTAAAAGAAAAAATTTTGACTTCAAAAACATTATGGCAAAGTGTAAAAGTTTATTGTTAAAGTATTTTTTATTTCAAATTTATTTTCTGGTATAAAAAGTTTATAAAAGTTTATTTATCAAAAAGTTTTATTTTTGTTGATAATTTGCTGCATACTAGGTGGAGCATTTGGTGCACGCCCACTGTTTAGCTCTCCCCAAAATGATCGATATCATTACAACAAGGTTAGTTGAATAGAATAATTTCTTTTATTATTTAAAAACTTTCTGTAAATATTTTCACTGGCTCTCACTTTGCTTTTAGACTACAAATGTGTCAGTAAATGAAGTTAAGTTACCAATCGGTAATGGAGAAGTTTCTGTGTAAGTGAAAGTGTTTTAAATTTGAAAAGTAATGATTATACAGCATAGTTACCGTCACAAACAACACATAGTTACTACACAAACAAAGGAAAGGTCACAAACAACACATAGTTACTACACAAACAAAGGAAAGGTCACAAACAACACATAGTTACTACACAAACAAAGGAAAGGTCAATTTCCATAAAGATATGTTTCTATACATAGTTGTGAACTGTATTCACATAGGGGTCCATAAAGTATGTATGCAGTAAAAACATTAATTTTAGAACCCCTTGTATGCACGTGTATACTTTTATTGGCCCCTCCCCCTTCTCCTGTACATTTATGCATTTTTTATAACAAAATCAATCCCTCCTTTCTCTAAATTTTTTAAAATTTATCTGTTAAATAGCATAATATTGATTTTTTAAGTTTGTAAAATTCAATACTTTTGTCTAAAAAAAAAAAAATCAAGTTTTAGAAGAAATAGAGAACAAGAGATAGTCAAACCATATACATATTTGCTGTCTTAAAACCCCCCTTTCCCTTGTACATATTTGGTAACCCCCTCACAAATACCTCCATATATACTTTATGGAAGATCTAAAACTTATTGTGGATTTAGGTTGGCACTGTATTCGCATACTTATTATGAATTTAGGTTGGTATTGTATTCATCATATACTTTGCTAATTTTAGTTTTTCGAATGTCAACTTTATTCAGCATTTTTTTTTAAAAAAAAAAAGACTGAATGAAAATGACGACCACTAAGAGTCTTCTAAAGTATTATTCTGTTGTTTTTTTTTTTCAATTTTATTCAGTTAAAACCATTTTAGCAAACATTTTATTCAAACTAATGCCAATTTTCAGCTAAACAAAAATTTCATTCAAAAATTTCATCTATAAATGGAGTTTTACATTTTTTGTTTATTAAGATATTTGAATACGAATGTTCCGCAATTAATAATGTTTTAAATACATAAATGTTTTAATACATAATGATATAATTTAATAGCAAAAGTTAACAACTCATAGATTTTCTCTACAAAAAAGATTTTTTTGAGATTATCTAGTAATAGTTTATTTTTTTGATATCTCCAGCTACATTCTTTTGATATCTCCAGCTACATTCTTTTGATATCTCCAGCTACATTCTTTTGATATCTCCAGCTACATTCTATAGAGTCAAGAATATCAATCATCTTAGACAGCAAACAGTATAGGTTTAAATCCATGCCAGCATATAGTTTGAAAAAGGAGTGCTGGTCAACATAAATTTTCTGTTTTCACATTAAATTTTTGTTTACAAGACAGTAGTGAAATGCAGGTTATCTTTCTGTGACTAGTGATTAGTCTTTATTTAACTACCAGTCATAGTTAATGAGGCCAAGTCCAAGGTCCAAGAGTCTAAGGCATAGACTTCTTTTAACATTCACTTAGAAAAGTAATTAGCAATTACTTTTCTAAGTTAAGTAATAGTTGCACATTTTAAAAAAAGTTTCAAGATTTTTAAAATGAAATCTCTCACAAGCAAAAAATGTTTATAATTTAAGTCATATATTCTGAAAGCAATTTAATTTTTTTAATCAATTATAATAAAAATAAGTAAAATTACTTGAACATAATTAAATTTTTATTCAAAAACAAACAAAAATAAGTCAATAGGTAAAATAAACATTAAGAAATTTTTTTCTTTTTCAAAACTCTTGTCATTGTATTTATATTACAGTGCGCCTATTCCTAGATAAGCAGTCAATATGTATATACACTATGGTGCACATATCTTTCAAAAGTTGGTCAGTGGAAGTGCTGCATTAGTACTCCACTAGTTTAATTTTAAATTATAATAAAAGCCAATTATAATAAATCGAATTTTTTTTAATTCCCTTTAAATTCGATGATCTTTACTTAATTAAACTTCGATGATTTTTACTTAATTTGATGATGATTTTTACTTAATTTAAATGATGATTTTTACTTAATTTAAATGATGATTTTTACTTAATTTAAAAATGATTTTTACTTAATTTAAAAAAAAAAAGTTAATGATATATTAATAAACTGAAAATTTGAAAGTCTTAATCTACAGAATGCAACAATCAAAGACAACAAAAGATATTAAAAAATACAATAAAAAGAAATAACTAATAACATGAATACAACAAAATTAAAAAAATATATAAAAAAAAACTTATTCTGTTTTATTGTCTACTGATGATTGTGTTTATTGGATAAAAGTTAACAATATGTAAGATGCTTTTATAAACATAGTTTTAGCTTCACAAAAATATTATTTCACTCAATCTTTTAAAATATAATTATTTATATTATCTTTAAAAATTGTTTTAAATTTTAAATGGTTTTAATTAAAAAAAAAAAACTTTACTTAATATAAGTAAAGTTTAAAAGTGAAAAAAAAAAAGCCTATTTATTATATATATATATATATATATATATATATATATATATAATATATATATATATATATATATATATATATATATATATATATATATATATATATGTTTATATAGTATAAATTATATATGTATATATATATATATATTTATATATGTTTATATAATATAAATTATATATAAATTATATATATATATATATATATATATATATATATATATATATATATATATATATATATATATATATGTTTATATAATATAAATTATATATGTATATATATATATATATATATATATATTTATATATGTTTATATATATATATATATATATGTTTATATAATATAAATTATATATGTATATATATATATATATATATATATATATATATATATATATATATATATATATATATATATATATATATATATATATATGTTTATATAATATAAATTATATATGTATGTATATATATATATATATATATATATATATATATATATATATATATATATATATATATATATATATATATATATATATATATATATATATATATATATAAAGTAGTAGAAAATCACTTAGCAAAAATTTAAACACTGTTTCATCAATAAAAATTCATTGATGAAACACAGTATTAAAGTTTTTGTTAAGTGATTTTCTACTACTTTATATATATGTAGAAAATCATATAGCAAAAACTTTAATACTGTGTTTCATCAATGAATCTTTATTGATGAAACACAGTGTTTAAATTTTTGCTAAGTGATTTTCTACTACTTTATAAATTATAAAGTAGTAGAAAATTAAACAAAGACTCATCAGAAATGAATGATCAAATTAATAAAACTTCAATTTATACCAAAATATTAAATTACAGGAAGTCGCAAATGTTTTAACTACTGTAAATTTTCACACATTTGTAGAATTTGCTGACACTATTATAAAAAGAATTCTTTAGAAATGATTACTTATGCTTTTTTTTTTTTTTTTTTTTATAAAAATATTTTTAAAAAAGGGGGGATTTAATGTAACTATTATTTGAGCTCACTTATTTTTATAGTTTTTTAGGAGAAACTTATTTTCGTGCCTGCATTTAGAAATCAATTCCGATTTTTTGTTTAACAATCATTCTTGGTTTGCATGTGTAATTATTTGAAATTTTTCTTGTAGACACAGTATTCATTTTTTGGAAATATTGTTGTATGCAGGCGCTGTTTTAAGGATGGACCAATTCAGTATAAAATCATCAATATTTTTATCTTTTAGTTCCCATATATATTTTGACAGCATGGTGTCTTTTGAATACTTTTTATTTTTAAAAGATTGCTTATGATTGGCAAAACGTTTTTTCCATTCACCCTCTGTTATGCCAATATATTGTTTATCGGGTACATTTTTAGAGGAAACAACACATTTATATACCACATTTTTTGATAAATAACTTCCACTCATTGGACAATTGTTTTTTTGTTTACAATTACAATTTTCTGTAGTTTTTTCATTTAGGATTTCTTTTTTATTTAACAAAGCATTATTGTGACTTTTTATAATTCTTTCCATATTTTTTGTGCAACTGTATCTAACTTTAATTTACTTGTTTATTCATATTGGGTTTTTCCCATCTTATATGAATACTTTTTTTAATTTTTAATTCAATTTTGTTTTTAGCACGATCCAAAATTGAAAAGCATTCATCATTATAAATTTTAAAACATTTTTCTTTTAAGTGAAGATGTTTATAAATAAGAGTGTTTTTATCCCTTCTGTATTGTTCAATCACTCGCGTCTTTAGGTGGCGAGAAGTTTCGCCAATATAACAGGATTTACATCCTGCACAAACAAATTTGTAGACGATGAATGATTTAAAATCTACAGAAGGTGATCTTTAGATGAAAAAAAATTAGACACTTTTAATGAAGTAAATACTAAATTTATAATTTTATATATAATATAATTTTATAATTTTATATATATATATAGACATTTGTTAAAATAATTTTAATAAATCTTTTTGTATATATAGAAAGTTTGAAATATATTTTAACTGATGATGACTATATATAGTCAAAACATGTCTTGAATAATAAAATGTTTTTAAATAAAATTAAAAAGTTTGTCTTATTTTTAAAAGTAATATATATGTGTGTGTGTGTGTGTGTGTGTGTGTGTGTGTGTGTGTGTGTGTGTGTGTATGTATATTATAAATGAAATAATAATAAATATTTTAATACCATTATTAGACAAATGATAAGAAAAGAGCTTCAAGATTGGGCTATAAATAAAGTTTGGCCATTTTCATGTTTTGCTGTTCAAAGAGAAAGGAATTGTCTGTCAGGTAACTAAAAGAATTTTCTTTGAGAAAGGAATTGTCTGTCAGGTAACAAAAAATATTGTAGCCTACTTAACTATTGAAAGATAAACAAAAAGCCGTAAAATAGAAGTGTAACTTATTTTAAAACTTAAAATACATTTTTCTTAATGTATAAGAATAAAAATACTTGTATGGGATTCATATTCTAAAACTAAAAGCAACAAAAAACTATGTTCTGGGTTTCTTGTGCTTGTGTGACCACAAAAAAGTTTAGATATATGCTATAAAAAATAATAAAATAGAAATTGATAATAAAATAAAAAATTTATAAATGACAAATTGATTGTAGTAATTACTTGATTAGTTTATGATTTTTTAAGAGGTTTTTAGTAAAAATATAAAAAGAAAAAAGAGTAAGAGAAGATAAAAAAAACATCAAGTGTCTAAAAGATACAGATGAATAAATCTTCTGATATAGAGCTGGGACTGCTAAGTAAAAGTTGCCCATTTGTAATTATTTGTACCCATTAGGTTGCTAAATTTAGGTCTGTACAAGTTAAAAAAGGAGAAAATAAATAAAAACCTTTCTGGCTAATCTTTTAAATTTTTTATTTAGCTGCATTTAACCCTAACAACCAGGTGCACTTAACCCTAACAATAACCAGGTGATTCATAGTTGTCATAAAAAAACACGCTTTAAATCAAAAAAGTTTTTAACATCATAAATGTGTAATGCTGTTATTGATATTTTCAATTGCTGATGGAATATGTTATGAAGTTTTCCTGCAATAGATTATGAGACAGGTTGCTCTTCAACAGGCAGCTTCAGTTATGGAAATGCGAATTAAATGTTATTGGAATGTATTTTGTCACTACTGTCTCAAAAACGGAGAAGTTTACAGGAGCTTGCTAGAAGAATCATTTAAAAGAAACTAGCTTGTAGACGCCGTATTTATGAGATGCTCTTTCTTATGTACAGTTTATTTAGCGTAGCAAACTTAATCACCATGAGCCAACAATACTAACAAAATAAAGTTGTAGCTAACCTTAAGCCTAACGCTAACCCAACGAATTCCATTATTAACAGCACCAGATAAACTAAAGTCAAACATCCTCTATCAGTTATCAAATGATGCTTGGATGCTTGGATGCAATGAATTGTCTTCAAGTTGATTGTTCATGAACTGCAACAACTGCAACAATCAATTTATTTTGCTTGTATATTAGGTAAATGACAAAAAAACTTTTTTCAAAATTTTAATTTTCCTGATGTTGCATTTGATGAACTTTTACCAATAGATCACTGTTTTGAGGTTTATTTCATTGGATCACAAAAAAACACCTAGCACCTCACCACTTTTGACTTTTTCGATTTTTCACTTTTTAAAAAATACTCAACAATAAACAACAACAAACGCGCATTAATTTGAAAAACAGTCGTTAAAATTTGTTATTCAAAATTGAGTTACATAACATAAAAGCAATTTAAAACTATCGAACTTTTTCATTACTCTCTTATCAAGCATAAGGAAGTTCTTACTTCCTTATGCTTGACTATGCTTGAATATAACTACAACTTGGAGAGCGTCAAACAGTTTAAAAAGTTAATTAACATAGAATGAAAAAGTTCGATAGTTTTAAATTGCTTTTATGTTATGTAACTCAATTTTGAATAACAAATTTTAACGACTGTTTTTCAAATTAATGCGCGTTTGTTGTTGTTTATTGTTGAGTATTTTTTAATGTTCGCGCGATTAAAATATTGTGTAGAAGTATTAAAAAGTTTTTTCATTATTTGCAGTATTAATTTACAAGATCTGCTGTTTAGTGCTTCTTTTTGAAAATATGTCCTTTAAAAGTAAAAAGTCAAAATCAGCAGTGGAAGCATCTGGTGAAATATAGACACAAAATTTGAAATCAAGCACGAAGCGCTGTCCTAATATACCACAGGTAAAACAGGATATGAGCAACAAATTGTGTAAAATGCCTTCCAACAGAGATATCGTTGGAAGGTTCTTGGGACTCTTTAATAAATTGAAAGGACGACATTATCGACTAACAAAAATATCTGAGGAATTGATGAATCTTTGGCAGAAATTTAATTTTCCTGTTCTTTCCAAACAACAAGTGTCTGCTAATGTTTACAAACTTATCACATCATTTGAGAAACTCAGAAAGCGACCAAATGCAGTATTTGAAGAAAATCTTGCTCATCTGTTTGATATAACAAAACCAGATGGAAATTGGCTTTGTAGTGAGGACAAACAACTGTACAAAGTACTAATTGAATCAGATGGCAGGGTGGGATATACAACTATGAAAGTGGCTCCTATGTCAACAATCCATCAAAAAGGGCCAAAAGCACATCAGAACTCTCGACAAACCAAGCGGTTATCTCCATACCACTTTCCTGCGAAGCAGCAGTGGTGACTCGGAGGTAGTTCCAGGAGAATCTCGCAGAAAGTGTGCAACATGCCAGTCAACTAAGTCTGCTGCCAAACTAGTGTCTAGTCACTCTTTGTCAACCTGAAAAACGTCATGGGTGCTTCAAAGTCTGGCTGAGGATGGAGTTTGTGTCCCAACACCATCACAGTCTGGAGTCTGGCGTCGAACAATCAGAGATGCAGAATAAGTTAAGAACTGCCTCATGGAACTGATCTCTGAAGAGAAATTTTCTTTGCATTTTGATGGTAAGAAAATTGACAAAACTGAGTACTTAGTTGTGTGCTTGAAAAATGACAAAAGAACATTACAACTTGGTATTTTGGTTTGTGACAGTGGATCATCTGCAAGCATATATAAACTACTACAGGACCTACTTGATGATTACAATGCATGGAACAGTATTCAGATGATCATCTCTGACACAACAGCTGTAAATACTGGTCGCAAGAATGGAGTTGTAGCCAAGCCTTAGAAAACATTTCGAGACAAGGGATTCGATGAACCTCAATACATCGGCTGCCAACACCACATTCTTGATCTTGTTCTACGACATGTGTTGGATTTCTTTTTTCCTATACAGTCACAGTCGCCTAACATTAACTACAAATTTATTGATGAGATTATGGAGCATTACGATGATTTAAAAAATGCCTACAAGGGCACAACAGTGGTAGCAGAGTATGAGAACCTTGGCTGGAGAGATGACTTTAAATTTCTTTTTCAGCTTTGTGAAGCATTAAAGTTTTACAAAAATGAGGAAAAATGGCCTCGTATCAAATGGCACAAGCTGCCATCACTGCACAGTGCCAGGTGGAACTCAAGAGGCATTTTTGCGCTTATTGCATTTTTCATTCTTCCAAACTGGCGAGAACAGCTGAGGATAACTTGCGATTTTTTTGCAACTACATGGTCGCGGGCCTGGTTTTCAAACCAGCACTATGCAGAGGCGGCTTATGAAGACCTGCTGTCAGCAATATCCCAACTTAAGTGTTCCAAAGCTGTGAAATTCTTCTCTACCCACTGGAAGAAGGAACCATCAGTGCTTGATGTGCCTCGAACCAACATAGTAGCCGAGAGAGCTGTAAAGTTGATGGAGGACATTCGTTCTTCTTGCAGAACAAACAAATATCTTTACTGTAAATTTATTAATACTAATACACAAATCTGAAAGATTATTAACATCACTACAAATGCTGTAGGACAGTGTATTTCTCATGTATTTCTCATGTGTATTGTATATAAAGTTGACATCTTATAATTAATAGCCTTTGGGCTGCTATGTGTTGTATGGTTAAATATGAAACTGTCTTAGGTGCGGGAAGTTTTTTCAAGGTTTGGTGAAATCAATGTCATTTCTGTGATTTATAGGCAAAAGTTCATCATTTAGAACTCCAGGCTAATTGATTTAAAATTTATCATATACCTATTGTATATGTTCAATTATGGTTTAAAATCACATGTGCTGTGGATGCACCTGTGAATGATATGTGTCTAATAAGTATGTTCTAGGCATTAAATGATGAAACAATTAAAATGGCTGGCCTGAAGATGATGATACGAAACTCATGGTATCCTGAACTTGCTACACTGGTTCTGTTTTTAACACAGTTAACAAATGATGAGATAATTTAATTGGTAAAAAATATTACTTCTAACTATGGTTCACATTTTCTTTTGCTAACAGAACTTTCAATAACCATCTTCACATATCATAAACATTCTTTTGCTAACAGAGCTTCCAATAAGTATCTTCACATATCACAAATATTCTTCACTCAAATTAATAGGTTTTACTTAATCTGCTGGTTGATTGGCCATATGGTCATTTGGCCATCAACCTCACAAGCTTTTGCATTTGAGAATCATCACACAACTTTCAAAAAGTTTAAGGGAACTTTATGTATTGTATAACAATATGTATTTGTAGACTGTGACATTAAATAAGTTTTAGTGGTCTATCTTATGTTTTAGTAAATGTACATATATATAGAAGAAAAAAAGTTTCACACATGTTATCACAAATCCATTTACCAGAAAAGTGACAATATCTAAGTATAGGAGCACTTTCATATTTTATATATATAACATATTATTAATAACAATTATTGTTTTTGTATTTACTGTTAATTAGGTTTTGTGGAGATTTCACCAGAAGAACTCAGGTTTGAAGCATATGAATGCAAAGGCACAGGACTTCAAACTTATGTACGTTTTTTCATATTTTTTGTAGAGTGTTTAGTATTTTTAAGTTATTGATGAAAAGTATAATATTTTTTAAGCAATATTTTAATAAAATCAACTATATTAATAAAATTCTCCAATAAATATTTATTGAATGTATTTCATAATGATTTTCTTGTTTTTTATGTTGTAACTAACAACACATAAGTGATTTACACTTTTTTTTTAAAAAAAAAAAAAAAAGTGTAAATCACTTCAACTGTTACTGTTTCACAATGTTTTTTTAAGGTTATCAGTTTAAATTTATGTTTTACAATTTTACTTTAAAGGTTTTTCAAATGTTTTACAATTTTATTTTTAAAAGTTAGCTTTGTTAGTTAGCATATCACTTCAGGTAAAATGCACAATTTATGATTGAGTCAAATTCTCTAGTAATTCAAAACATGTCTATAATACCTTCAAAGTTATATTAAATTTTTTATTTTTAAAAATCATATTTCAATTAAAGTTTTCTAATTATAAAATTTTCTTTAAACTTATTACCAGCCATTTTTTTTTTATTAACTTATTACCAGCCATTTTTTTTTTATTAACTTATTACCAGCCATTTTTTTTACTTCTAAATAGTTCTATACTTTGATAAATCTCTTTTCTATCATTGTATAGAACAATGTTATCATATTTGGGCTAGTTCATCTAATAATGTTTTTTTTCTTTTAGATAAACTCTTAATCCGAATGGTTCTTCAAAGAACCTAAAGGGTTCATCACGTTGACGCTGGTGAAGCACCTTTAGAGGTTCTTCAAAGAACCCTTTAAGAAGGTCCTTCGGAAGAACCTTAAAGTAAGGTTCTTTAAAGAACCTTTAAAGGTTCTTTGTGTTGATGCTGGTGAAGCACCTGTAGAGTTCTTCCAAAGAACCATTTGAAAGGGTTCTTTGGAAGAACCTTAAAATAAGGTACTTTAAAGAACCCGTTATAGTTCTTCATCAAACCGTTCATTGTTTTTGCATTATTGTTTACGTTGCACAGATACTTTTTTGAATTCTTGAACATTTTTTATTATTAAATATTTATATAATATATAATTATTTAATAGATTTTTAATATTTATTCTAATTTAAGATATTTAACAAGTTGCTTTACGCCAAATTTAAAATGTAAACAACGGTTTTTCTAAAAATTCAATTTATATTGCAATATATGGCAATAAAGAAAAGAAAAACTATTTTTAAACAATTAATATAAATATAATATTTTTAAACAATTAACAAAAATTTTATTTTACAATCCCATATGTCTATGTTTATAAAAATATGTCTTCAATTATAAAAAAAAGTATTCTAGTGTTAAATCCATTGTCCAATATGTAAATATTTTTGCTTGAATTTGATGTACAAATAAACATGAGATTACTGAAGTGGCATTCTTTTGAAGAATTGTCTAAAATTCAATAATAAAATGAATATTATATATATATATATATATATATATATATATATATATATATATATATATATATATATATATATATATATATATATATATATATATATATATATATATGTATATATATATATATATATAATACAATAGATAATATTGTACAATCCGTTTTTTGTAATGCTATTCAAGTTTAAATAAAGATTTAATATATATATATATATATATATATATATATATATATATATATATATATATATATATATATATATATATATATATATATATATATATATTAAATCTTTATATGTATTATATATATATTAAATCTTTATATGTATTATATATATATAATATATACAGGCTTGGTCGGGAAGCGGGAGCGATCGCTCTCGATTGCTGACCACGTAAATAATATTTAGTTGCGAAAAGCTGGCCAGATTTTTAGTCGTTTTGAGAACATTTTAAAAAGCAAAAAAAAAAAGCGGCGAAGATTAATTGGACCGATGAGAGACAATTACAAAAAAAAATAAAATTAAGCGATGTTTTTTATATAAAGTAACAACTTACGATTGTTTAAAAAGGAAACAAATATTCTTTATTAACAAAGTTTGCAAGTTTTAGTTTTATTTAAGCTAAACTATTTTATAAATAAAAAAGTTAAATTTTTTAATACCTATTTTATGTTTCGCGTAGTTTGAAAAGTTTAACATATTTGAAGCGATTCTTCTTAGTAAGATAAACAAATGAAATAATTAAATCATTGACTTACTATAGGAATTAAATAATCAAGATAGAAATCAACTAAAAAGGTTAAAAATACTTAATGACCAGGAAGCGAAACTGCTTCACAATATCGCTGATGATGTTTAGTGAGTGGGCATTTTAATTTTAATTAGTATTTAAAGCAGAAAAAAGTATAACGAGTTTTAAGAATGGCAACTTAAGCGAAAATAATTAGAGTAAGTAAACCAATATCTAGAAACTTTTCTTTATATCTAATTATTTGCTATATATATTTGTGTTCTGTCGTGATCTCAGGCGCGATGCTTGTTCATCCGCAAGTTACTTTGTATGCGTTGTTTGTGTTTAGTAACCAGAAACTACTTATATGTTTGTTACATAAAGTTAATAACTTTAACGATTATAACTTCATTGAAAACGCAATTATTTTTGTAAGTCTTTGTTTAAATCATAAAAATTGCTTTAAAAGATACATTACGATAAAAAACAAATACACAAAATTACATTTACATAAAGAATACAATCTCTTTTAAAATAAAAAATAAGAATATACTAATAAAATCTATGATTTATAATAAACTTTTAAAACTTTAACAATTTAGTCAATATATATTTAAAACATTTATTTTCGTAAACAAAAAATATATATTCTTAAAACAATGCTAGAAATCTCAAAACGGAACAAATCGTGTATAATACAATTTCTAAAACTCTAGAACTTTATTTCGCTTAATCAGCGTATTTTTTGAACCAATAGAATTAGTTTGTTCGTTAATTTGGCGGGTTTTTAGTGTTCGCAAATATTCTTTGTATTCTTTTGCACAAAGATGTTTTGAGAACATTAAAGTTTTTTATGTTTCCATGTATGTCCGTAAAACAAAATTTTTTTGTTTCGTACATAAACTTAAATGTTCTCAAAACGACTAAAAAACCTGGCCAGTTTTACGCAACTAAATATAATTTCCGTGGTCAGTATTTGAGAGCGATCGCTCCCGCTTCCCGACCAAGCCTGTATATATATATATATTATGTATATATATATATATTATGTATATATATATATATTATGTATATATATATATATTATGTATATATATATATATTATGTATATATATATATTATATATATATATATATATATATATATATATATATATATATATATATATATATATATATATATATATATATATATATATATATATAAAGGGTGTCCCAAAATTAACGCAAGATTTGAGTTTGCCGCCATTTATCCAGTACAGTGTTGCCAACCCTAAAAACAAAATAAATCGACAGTTGACAGTTTAGGGTTAGTAAAAATGGAGCGTTACGCAATAGAACAACGTGTCTTCATTGTTGAGCAATATTTCAAAAATAATGAATGCTTGGCGGCCGTAGTTCGAAAATTTCATACAAAATATGGTCGGAATAGTGTTTTAACTTCGTCAACTGTGAAGCGATTAATTGAAAAATTCTGAGAGACAGGATCCGTGGGAGACGCCAAACACACTGGTCGTCCAAAAACAAGCCATTCAAATGTCAATATAGAGGCAGTGCGTGCGAGTGTTGGTGACAATCCAGGAACCTCAATTCGGCGTCGTGGACAAGAATTGCAAATTTCAAGAAGCTCTCTACAGCGTATACTCACTAAAGATCTGTGTCTCCATGCTTACAAAATTCAATTAACACAACTACTGAAGCCCAATGACCATGCACAGCGAAGAGAGTTTGTTGAATGGATTATTGAGCAACAACAAATAAATGCTGATTTTTCGAGTAAACTCATCCTAAGCGACGAAGCACATTTTCACCTTGATGGCTTTGTTAATCCCCAAAATTGCCGCTTTTGGGGTTCTGAAAACCCACATGTGATTGTCGAAAAACAAATGCATCCACAACGTGTCACAGTTTGGTGTGCATTTTGGGCTGGAGGCATAATTGGACCATACTTTTTTGAAAATGAGGCTGGTCAAGCAGTGACTGTTACTTCTGCTTGATATCGCGACATGATAACACGGTTCTTTTTGCCGAAATTGGATGATATTGATGTGGCCAATATGTGGTTTCAACAAGACGGTGCCACATGCCATACAGCCCGTGAAACACTTCAATTATTGCATGAGACATTTCCAGGTCGTGTACTCTCTCGTTTCGGTGATCAGAATTGGCCCCCTAGATCGTGTGATTTAACACCATTAGATTTCTTTTTATGGGGATATCTAAAATCACAGGTCTACGTCAACAAGCCCACAACTACGCGTGCATTAAAGGAGGAGATTCAACGTTGCATCAACGAAATTCAGCCACATTTATGCAGAACGGTCATGGAAAATTTCGACAAACGAGTGCGTATGTGTATGCAAAGCCGCCGAGGCCATTTGCCCGATGTGTTATTCCATAAATAACCCTATCCTATGTACTTTATGAATCAATAAAAAAATTACAATCAAAAGACTAAAAACTGTGTTTTCTATTTAATTCAAATCTTGCGTTAATTTTGGGACACCCTTTATATATATATATATATAATATATATATATATATATATATATATATATATATATATATATATATATATATATATATATATATATATATATATATATATATATATATATATATATATATATATATATTAAATCTTTATATATATTATATATATTATATATATTATATATATATATATATATATATAATATATATATATATATATATATATATATATATATATATATATATATATATATATATATATATATATATATATATATATATATATATATATATATATATTATATATATATATATATATATATATATATATATTATATATATATATATATATTTTGTTAGATTTTAGTGAACAGAAAATGATGTTTTTTAACTAAAAACGAAAAATAAGGAATTTAACAAGATTTTTTGATGATTTTTTTTTTAATAGCTGTTTTTTAATGAAATGATCATTATTTTTGAAGTTTTTATATAATTTTGCTTCTTTTGAGACCCAACAAGACTTACTTTTGAAAAACTTTTTTCTTGGGTCTTGGGGGACCCCTAAAAATATTTTTTACTCAAAAAAATTTTAAATCCATGTGTTTTTTATTATATAGAACATATAAAGGGGGTCTCTGCATATATTTTTCAAAAATTTTGTTTTTTGGGACACCCTAAAAAGTATATAGGAATTAGAAAACTGCTTGAATAAGAAAAATGCACTTTTATAATCGCTGTTAATGTTAACAACGGTAATAAAAACAACTCAAATGTTTAAGGCACAAATTAAATACTGTCATGATAATCATTTGTTATTGTTATTATAACATTCTTTATAAATTCATACTAGTCTAACTATATAACGACCGATTAGAATAATAAAATGGCGTTTACAAAAGATTTGAAGAACCCTATATTAAGGTGCTTCGAAGTTTTCCGTAAAACGATTTGAAGAACCTTGTGGGTTCTTTGTATTGCTTTGTAAATAAGCCGCCGGTTCTTCAGAGAACCATTAGAGAATATTAAGAACCCATTAGGTTCTTCAAAGCACCGGCAAAGAACCACAAAGAACCTTTTGAATTTACAGTGTAAGTTTCAAAAATATTTTTTGTGGTTGGACTTTGGGTACCATCAGTTTTTGGTATCAAAATTAAAAAATATACTGTTTTCATTTTTGATTATATATGAAAATAGGCCAGAAAATGTTTTAAACTAACAATCGTTTTAAAAGTTCATTAATTATATCTCACTCTAGCTTATGTGTCACTGAATTATATGTCAAAAAATCCAATAAAAATATAATAAAATCTGGAAGACAAATTTTTGCTCATTATAGATTTATGGTCTAATAAAGGTACTCTGGCTTAAAGTGATTAATTTTTTTAAAAAAATTGAAAACTGCTGGTATCTATTGAACCTGCTCTAGCTGCCATGCTTCTATCATTTTAAAGTTACATCATTACTACCATGGTTACTACCTATTATTTACAAATACTTCCACGGTTACTGTTCCACTAAATAAAACAATCTCTTGTTCCACTAAATAAAACAAAATCACAATGATTTGTCATTCAGCAAAGAATCTTTTCACCGTATGTCCCTTAATGCTTTAAAACATTCATTTAAAACAAGTTTTTTTTCCTTGAAAAGTTAGAATTCTCTCCCACTTTCCTGTTTTCTTGACTCATGCACAGTTTTTAAAGTCTTTTGTCAAGCATTTTCTTTTTTTTTAAGCAATATTCTTTCTTTTCTGGTAACTCCCAACCAAGTGTTTGCTTGCCATCTTGTTGGGAGTAAGTTAAAAATGTAAATATTGCATTTATTACTGTAATTTTCTTATTGTAACTTCTTTTTGTTCTTCTTCAAAAAAATTTTATCCAGTTTTCCCAGTATGCTTTAGAGTTCTTGAACAATTATATATTTTCCTGACTCAAACAATTTATAATTTTTTAAACGTTCTGTCAGTTATCTTGGTGTTTAACTAATTTCTTATTTTTAGTAATTTAAATAGTTGACAACCTTGTTGAAAGAAAAAGTGTTTTGATAAAAAAAAAATATCTATATATCAAATAAATCTTTTAAGACATTAGGTTGTTATGTGTTTTTGTTTTGTCATTTTATTGAATAAAGTCTTCATAAGCTGTCTTTTTAAACTATTTTTTTGTTAGCCACTTTTTTGAAAATGGTTTTTTTGCTTTCTTGATTATGTTTTTTTGTTTTTAGCTTGAAGGTGTTCAAAATCTTACCAATCAAGTTTTAAAGCGACGAAATCAGCTTATTAAGTATGACGACAAGCAATTAGTAAGTAATTAGTAATAATATAATATTTGTTTCACTTTATTTTTTTTATTTTTTTTTATTTTTTAAACATGAATCTGATTATAAATCTTTAAGTTTAAAAATGTTGAAAAAAAAAATCATTTACAGAATTCAACAAAAAATAATTTAGAATTAATAAATTATGATAAATTATGTTAATTATGATTGTTATAAAGGTAATATTATTTCGCATTTATTTTGCATTTAGTTTACATTGAGTTATTATATGATAGCTCTAAAGATTCATATATGTTAAGAATGGTCTTCCTCTAATCAGTTAGTATGACCATGCTTCAAATAGAATTCTATATATTCAGGTCTAACAAAGTTGCAAGCACAATGCCCTTTAGCACACTGAAAACTTTTCAACATATTCATGGTTAATCCAGTCATACCAAGTATTTCATATTTAGCTTAACCGGATAATTTGTTACAATGCCAAAAGATACAAAAATATTGATGGTAAAAGATGTAAAGCAAAGTTGTATCCTTTACCCGTAACTGAGTCTTCATATTTATAAATGATATTTTTCTTCACATCTAAATAATTTAGAATTCTTTCATATTTTTTTATGTTTTTCTGGCTAATGTAATTTAAAATTTTTTGTCAACCAGAGTATATCTGCTAAATAGGTGTCATCTCTAATACTTCACACTACTTCACAACAATGTTATTTATATCTCTCCCAATATCAAAGTCATGATTTGTGAGACACCTATAATTGAGACTTTTTGCTTCTTCAACTCTTTTATTTGCTTTTTGTTAATCTTTTTTTAAATAATGCTTCATAATTTGTTAGTAGTTAATTTTTTTTCCTGAAAAATAATAATTAATGAAAATAAAACTAATAAAATAAAACCTAATAAAAGTAATAATGCCTCTAAAATAATATTGGTACGATTTTCAAGAAAACTGTTAATTTGAATAAGAAACAAATTTTTGGATCTAGGATGTAATCTTATGGATACCAAAGGTAAGTAGAAATAAAGAAGAATATCTAAAAGATTACTAGAAATAAAGTTTCCTATTAGGGGTCATTAGAAAGATTCAATTAGGAAGTAAAGTAATTTTGGAAATTTATAATATGTGTGTATATATATATATATATATATATATATATATATATATATATATATATATATATATATATATATATTATATATATATATTATATATATATATGTTGACCATTTTCAACAGTGTCAACCGTTTTTGAGCGCCAGTTTGGGCGCCGCCCAAATTAAAATTTGAGGACGTTTTTTTTTTCTTCTACATTTTTTACAACAAACATTGCTTTTTTTTGCAAAAAAACGCCAATTTTTTGCTAAGTTTCTCCTTAGCAAAAAATTGGCTTGGCATAAAGCAAGTTTTATTACATTTACAATGTGCTTTTAGACTTAGTCTGTGAGTAAGAGGGTTGTTACTTATCAATAAAGGAATGCCAATAATATTGCAATATTTTTTTGCAGTAAATGAGTTTGTTATCTAACAAAAATTGTGGATTTTAAGTCCAGATTTTATATCCACAAGCCACTGCAAGCCTTAGGCTGCTACAGGACAGAGATCAGGTTTAAAATCGGCTGCTTATTATAAGCAACCAAAAAGTGAAGATTATTTGTCAAGACAAGAGTATTAAGTTGAGTCGTCAGCAAATAGAGCCACTTTAGATTTCATGAATATTATTGTAAATAAGAAATAGTACAGGAGCAAAGATAAAACCTTGTGGTTCCCCTAAAGTTACTAGGAAAAAAGAAGAGGGTAGGCCTTCAAGAATAACTTTACTACTGCAGTTAGAAAGAAATAATTTAATAACCTCAAAACCTTAAAAATTGGAACCACTTATTTAGTACTTTTTGAGAGTTCTGGAGAACACTTTTAAGACTATGATATAAATCTATTCTGAAGCACAAACTGTAGACATTTTTAATTGAGAATTAACTTTAGCATTGAAAGCCAAAGTGATTTTGATGTTTAACAATGGTTTTATCTGTTGAACTGTCAGGAAGTGTATGGACATTATGTTCAAGAGCCAAATTAGAGTAAGATTTCTTTGCAAATAACTCTTTTTTATTCTGGGGAGAAGTAAAAAGACCAGAGCCATGAATTAGAGATTCAATGTTAGACTTACTTTAGTTAATGGCATTGTTGAAGACTAACCAAAAGTCTCTAAAATCTAACATATAAATAAGATACAAGATAAGATACAAGATTTAGTAAAATGAGAATAACAGAGCTTAACATCCGACAGGACTTTTTTACATAGGCTTCTTGCAATAATAAAAGAACATTTGTTATTAAGAATGAGATCAGATTTTCATCTTTTTTACAAGATGTTTTTGTAAAAAAGATGAAAAAAGTGATTAATGTTTAATAAAGCAACTGTTCAAGATGTTGAAAAGTGTGAAGTAGAATGTAAAATTGAAGAGAAGTAATAAAAGCTTGATTAAGTCTAGTTAAGCTTTAAATAAGTTGAGATTTTTAACTTCTGCTGTTTCAATTAGTAATTTGTTCCAGAATTTGACTGTGCAATTTGTAAAAAAACCCTCATGATTTCGATTTAAATATTTCTTGTTTGTGAGTAAATGATGTTTGTTACCTCAAATATTCGAAGACGGACCTGAAAAATTTAAGTATTTTCCAAGTTATTTTCGGTATATCATGATAACATTTGTACATTTGTATGAGATCTCCTTGTATTCTTCATTGTTTTAAAGAGGTCAATTTCATTTTTTCTATTCTTTCATTTTATGGTAGATGGCGTAGCTCAGGTACAGATTTTGTTACTAATTTCTGAATATTTTCTAATATATTTATATTTTTTTCAAGATAAGGACTCCATACCTGTATTGCAAATTCTAAATGAGGGCATATATACTTAGAATACAGCAATCTTATTAATTCACTATCTTTATATTTATATGATTTACATACTATACCAAATTTATAGTTTGCAATAGATGATGCAATTTTGATTTGTGGTTCCCATTTTCATTTTAGTAGTAATTAATTCTTGCTTTATATTATTGTTAGTCATGAAATATTTATAATTTTTATTTTTGTTACCAATATGCATGGTTTTACATTTTTTAAAATTGAATTGTATTTTCCAGTTTATTACCGATTTTTTTAATATAGCAATGTCATTTTGTAAAGCGCGTGCATTCGTTTCATTGTTAACTTCAGCTATTACTTTACAATCATTTGCATACTACAACAACTGGTTGTTTGTTGACTTGGAAGAACATTGATGTATATTAAAAATAAATTAGACCAAGTACAAATCCTTGTTGAACACTGCTTATTATGTCCACCCATGATGATATACTTTCTCCAAGTACAACTTTATGCTTCCTATCAGTTAAAAAAGAATTTATCCACTACAATGGCGTAGATGTAATGCCATATGCCTCAAGTTTTAGTGCTTCAAGTTTATCTCCTATGTAAAATTTTGTCAAGAGCTTTTTTGAAATCAGTATAAAGGATATCAAATGATTTTTTGACCGCTTGCAACACCTGTTGTTACTGTATCCATGTACTCTAGGAGATTAGTTGTACAAATTTTGTCTTTTGTAAAACCATGCTGATTAGAAAATAATAAGTTGTTAGCCTTTAAATAATATAAATGTTAGTTAGATATTAAACGTTCTAAAGTATTACAAAGAATTAAAGTCAAGGAAACTGGCCTATAATTTCAAATTTTATTTCTACTGCCATTTTTAAACAATGGGACTATGTTTGTTGTCTTCAATGAAATATATACTACACTTTTGTAAATTGGTTTGTTAAATAATAAAGTTAATAAATTAGAAAAAGCATTTACACATTCATTTAATACAAAATTATGAATTTCATCTGGTTCAACTGATTTTCTTGGGTTTAAAGCAATTACCATATTAATAACTTCAGTTAAGGTAATACTAATATACTATATCGAAAAACCTTTTTTCAAAGTTTTGTAAAATATCGTCCTTATCTTCTTATAAAAAAATATTTTTTTTTAAAAAAAAAAGGAAATATTTTAGCATAAAAATAGATCAAACAAATGCAAAGTGCATTTTAACGCATTTTTGAATAAACTGTCATTGATTTTGTATAATAACAATGAAAAATGCTTTTTTTGAATAATTTTTTTAAATGATTTTTCTTGTCTGACTTTCCAAAATTCTTAAAACAAAGTTACGAACGATGAAATACTTTCATAATCCGGTCAAAATAGACAAAAAAATAGTGTTAGATTTGCATAAAATAAAGAAGATATTCGAGAGCAATAAAGAAGAACAATTTCGAATTTTAAAAGCTGCGGCAGCAATCATTCGAGAGGACATTCATTAATATTTGATAATATCAATTATCCTTCACCTAGTCAAATGTTTGAAGATATTAACAGCAATATTCGAGAGTCATTGTCTTATTTTTTAGATTTTGAAAAAAAAAGAAGATTTAAGGTCAAAGGTATAAAAGAAAAAGTTATTTAAGGTCAAAGGTATAAAAAAAAAGTTATTTTTTTTTAAAAAAAAGGGAAATATTTTAGCATAAAAATAGATCAAACAAATGGGAAATGCATTTTAACATATTTTTAAATAAACTGTTTCAGCGGGTTTTCTTTAATCTTGTATAGGAACAATGAAAAATGCTTTTTTCGAATAATTTTTCCAACTGATTTTTCTTGTCTGACTTCCCAAAATTCTTGGAATAATGAAATACTTTTAGTGTTGAACATTCTATTGCAGTGAATAGTATCAAGTAATATTTTTTATTAAGATTGTAACCGTTTAATACTTTTATTAAAATGTTGCAACTATGTTTTATTTGTAGTAAACTTTTAACAGCAAGCGAAACTGTTGTTGTTGATCGTGGAATGAAGACTTTGATTTATATGATAATAAGTGATGGTTTTTATGAATAAAAATCTGATCTGAAGTCTGTGACGATTCATATGGTGTGCCGTAAATAGTATATGCGGAAAAGTACTATTGCTAAATTTAAAAGACAGCATGATATAGATCAAGTCAGTACATCTGAAAATAGTCCACCTCGTACCAGAGCGCGTGTAAGTGAATCATTTTTTTATTTAAAAAAATGTTGCTTGATAAAGATGAAGCAAACAAATAGGCCGATAAGAAGAAATCGATGATATATATGATATATAAATAGGCCGATATATAAATGATGATATGTAAATAGGCCGATAAATATAAATGATGATATATAAATAGGCCGATAAGAAGAAATCGATTAAAGTTCGGCGTAAATTTCATAAAGTTGCTACTCTCGAATTTAAAGAATCAATTCTGAAGGTAGCATGGAGTCATTCTGAAGAGGAAGCAAAAAAGGTTACTGCACGCATTGAATATGAATTTGATTTAGTTGCTGCTAGGCTTAATACCATAATACCTGTTATAAATTTTTCTTGAGACCAACCAATGGGTTTAAAATTGGTGGTCCTCAAGATGAATCTACGAATATTGCGATGGAAGAAATATTTAAATACATTGAAAACAGTGATGATTGCCAGTTTTCATTAGGAGAATTAAAAATTATTTGCAAAAATCCACAAGATAATAGAACAATTAGGACACGATTAAAGTTGAAGTTCAGTAATAAAATTATTATCACTGAAACACCGGGAAATTTAACGTTTATTTGTTTTTTGAACAGTCAAAGTGATATTCTTACCCAAGTTGGTATGAGAAGAAAAGCCAAAATAAAGAAGAACAATTTCGAATTTTAAAAGCTGCGGCAGCAATCATTCGAGAGGACATTCATTAATATTTGATAATATCAATTATCCTTCACCTAGTCAAATGTTTGAAGATATTAACAGCAATATTCGAGAGTCATTGTCTTATTTTTTAGATTTTGAAAAAAAAAGATCTAAATTATAACATTTAAAATTAGTGTGTACAAGTATCAGCCACAGCATTATGTCAAAATTGCAATAGGGTCTCTCAGTACTTTTCCATCAAGGGTTTGGTTCCAAACTTCTTATACAAATCTTTTTGTCTTTTGGTTTATGCGCATCCTACAATGACACTTTAATGTATGAGGCAGCAGCAGTTCTTCACTGGCACATTTATTCAATATGTTGCGGACAATGCTGATATAAATGTAAATAGTTTAGATGGTAAATTCACCATCGTCTATTCACCAACCAGCAAATAACTACAGTACAATATACACGACTTTACTTTGTCCTTTAGAAAATGTGAAACATTACGGCCACGAAGTATGCATTATTACTTTCGATCAACCTCTGTATGCAAAAGCTCGAGAAATTGTATCTGCAGTACCTGATGGACATGAATCATCAAAGACCATAATAAGACTTGGAGGATTTTATTTACTAACGTCAAATTTATCGTTACCGGGTTGAAATGGTTATATTGAATGTTTAACAAGTAGTATTCAGAATTTTTGTAAGTCTAAAATTTTATTCTTACCGTCTATTCACCAACCAGCAAATAACTACAGTACAATATACACGACTTTACTTTGTCCTTTAGAAAATGTGAAACATTACGGCCACGAAGTATGCATTATTACTTTCGATCAACCTCTGTATGCAAAAGCTCGAGAAATTGTATCTGCAGTACCTGATGGACATGAATCATCAAAGACCATAATAAGACTTGGAGGATTTTATTTACTAACGTCATTTTTTAGACCAATTGGTTATTTTATGCAAGGAAGTGTCATACAAGAGGCACTTTCGTTTATGCACCTAAGTCATTAGAAAAAGGCTCAATGGCCAAGCTTATGCTAGAGCTGTTAGAGCCCACATCATCTCACTTTAGCTATAATAATTTCAAAAGATCTTGCTATTGATGAGGAGATGATAGCAAATCTCAATATTACCATTAATGGATGTCATAAATAACAAAGTTTGATATAGTAATATTGAAAGTGGCATTGATAATGAAATGTGTGATGCATTACTTTAAAAGTTCAATGAAAAACTAAAAGAATTTGAAAAACAAGGACCTACATCAAAACTATGGATACAATATCTTAATATGGTGTTGATTGCAAAGGAGTTTATCAGAGCCTAATGCATGGGAGATTAAGGTTATTTGAACAGCATTAAAGAAATGCTTCCTTATTTCCATGCATCGGGACATTTTCCTTATGCTAAGTCTGCACACTTATATCTACAGGGTATGCTACAATTAGAGAAGTTAATGAAAGATTTACAACTGCAAATATTATAGTGAAGCAAGCAGATAATGACGCTGTTGTCCTTATAATTGAAACAGCCATAGAACAATCCAATGCAACAAATACTTCTATTTTTGTCAGTTAAGATGTTGACTTATTGGTATTACTGACTGTACGAATTCCAATTGATAAGATTATTTACTTACCGGGGAAAAACCGGGAGAAGCTCATCAACCAACAGAAATATATTCATCAAAAAGTTTATCTGCTTATCCAAAATGTCAAAATCATATCTTATTTTTACACGCAATTACTATCAATTATTATCAATCAAATATTATCAAGTTCAAGTATGGCTAGGCAATCAACTGGACCCATCAGACTGGGGTCGGAAATTAGTGATTAATAAATTAGAGCCGATTGACACTTTACTTCCACCAGCTCTGGAAAGACTTCTCAACACCATCTTCTGCAATCGCAAAAAGGGTTGTAGCGCAAAATGTAGTCGTAAAAAAGTCGGGTTATTTTGTTCATCGGTGTGTTCTAATTGTCGAGGCCAGTCTTGCTCCAATGTTAAATCAAATTCAATAAATGATGATTTTGATATCAATGAGGAGACAATTTATGTATCTTTTTCACAAATCCAGCTTAAAAAAAAAGATGACTACAAAGAAGAAGAAAGCAAAGAAGATACTAATATATAATATATCACACTAATACGAGTATATAATACATAATACGCATTTAATAATAAATTATATATACAAATATAATGTATATATTATTGGTATATTAATTTCGTAGTTTCACAAGAATCGCAATAACTTTTCTAGTATTATATTTTATATAAAATAGCAATATATTTAATATATTTTTGCAATATATTTTCTCGCAATATATTCTTGCAATATCTTCTCGCAATATATTGTTGCAAGAATTGCAATAACTCAGGAATAATGATTCTTATGAAAATGTATAAAGGCAATTTTAGTAAACTCTTTCATGATCTAATACTTTTGTTTGATCTATTTTTATAATAAATGTTTTCTTTTTTTTTTTTTTTTCTATTATCAAGTCTAGTAAGTTTGTTTCATGACAAGTGGTCATTTTTTGCAAAACACTTTTTTTTTGTTAAATAGTAATTTGTTGTTAATATTTTATGAACCAAATTTTGTGCATAGACATTCTTGCACATGGTGGATACAAATTTCAAATTGAAAATTTTATTGACTGCCTTAATTACATGTAAATTATATAATAAAGGCATATATTTTGGGGTATTTAGACAGTCAAAATGGTGATGTCACCTTGATAATTTTTTTTGAGCCATTGTTATAACTTACAATATAGGTATCAAACATCACTGATAATAAAACATATTACTGCATTTTTTAACTTTTCTATATGCAGCCTTATTTATGACAAAATTAGTCTTACTTTTATGTTGTAAAAAGTTATTGTTAAAGTCTTTTTGAGGGCAATAATAAAATTATACTTTATTTATATTTTTTTTGTGCCTAGGGTAGGCTCAAAGTATGGGGAAGAGAGGGGGGGCTATTAGGCTTTTGCCTTCCCTTTCCTTCCCCCCCCCCCTGCTTCCCTCCCCCTCCTCCCTCCTCCTCCTTTATCCTCCTAATAGAATTAAAAAAAAAAGAAAAAGTTGATAATATTTTCCAAATTAAATATTTTCCAAAATTGAAAATTTTGTTTTATTTTTTGGAGGCCTTATGGAGAAATAATTAGAAATAATAAATTTATTTATTGAAGCTAATTTTTTTGTAAAGAACTGACATTTTTTTAAGTATAAACACTTTACTAGGCTGTAATCCAATTGCATTTATAAAAGACATTTTTTGTAAAAGTCTAAATTCTTTAAAAACATTTTTTTTTCTTTTATAAATAAAACTTTTTTTCATCATCTCTATATATTATTGCCAAACTTAATAGTTGTAATAGTAGTAGTGTCCCTTAAAGTGTATTTGACACGAAACCCTTGGCAGCCATTGCAACCAAGGTATTGGAGAGAAAGAGTCTCAAGTTTGCTTTATAAAAAAACGTGAGCATAGAATATAAAATCTATAGAACTGTAAAGTTGTTTTGTTTTGTTGTGCATTTTAAATAGCAAAAATTATAAATAAAGCAAGCTGATGATTTGAATTTGCCACGCAGCGACCTTAACTTTTTCAAATTTGTACGAGGGTTTAAAAAGTATGTTTTTTATAAAAAACATAATCAGAAATTCTAATTTTATATTTAAATTAAACCATTTTATTAAACTTTTAAAAATAATTAAAAGTTGAAGTTGCTTAATATTCATACAATAACGAAATTTAGAATTATTTTACCACGTTAAACATTTAAAACCGTGTGCGCAAGAGCGACAGAATTTAGATAAACATCAAAACAGTATTATACTTTATTATTTTTTGGCTTTTTATACTTTTTGGCTGATCCTTTATCTAAACTTTAAAATAAGGGATCGTCCATAAATTATGCAACACTAAATTTCACAATTTAAGTAAGCAAAAATGATCAAAATTTTTCCTCGCAGAGTCATATGTTAAATAAAAAATTTATATAGCTCAAAGTTTGAAGAAAATTGCCATCCTAAAGAACTAAAGATCTCTTCTGCTTTTTTAAAAATAAATTTAGTGTTGCGTAATTTGTGGGTGATTCCTTAGTGTTTTATAGTCTATAGTTTATAATGATCTAAGATCTCCTTAGTTCTGCTATACTATTATAAAATAATATTGCTATTATAAAATAATAATAAACTGCTATACTGTTTTAAAATTTTTGCTATGAATATTGCTGTAAATAAAGAAAGAATGAAAAATTTTTAAAATTTACAAGGGTATGTCTTTAATCCCTCAAAACAACACTGCTGAAAGCGCTCTAAACCACTGAGCTAACAATGATATGCGTTTAGGAGAAAAGCAAACCTAATTATAAATCTCTTATAAGCTCTAGGTATGCTGAAAGGGTGCGCATGTTAACTTTTTTGCTCTTAAACAAATTTTTTTCAAATTAATTATTTTACGTAAAATATTTTACGTAAAATATTTTACGTAAAATATTTTACGTAAAATAATTGAAGCAATCAATTAATCAGCTAGTTAGTATATTATTGTTTCTGATTTCATGTTGTAAATATTTATTTGCTTTATTTGTTTTATTTGCTTAACTATTTAATAAATAAATGTTAAATGTTAACTATCTGTAAATAAAATAAAATTTAATTACCTTTTAATCATGTATAAAAAGGAAATTCACATCCAATTATATGGATACTATATCAAAATGTTTGAATAATTTATCATAAACTAAATAATGCTAATGGTATTTCTATAAAAAATTTATTTTGTAAAATATTTGAATATATTTAATAGTTGGAAAATATGAAAAAGTGTTCTATTGGATTAGAATGTAATGTTGACTTTCACAAGTAAGGTTTAACATGAAGACAAAGTCTTTTAGACCTATCAATATTTTTAAGTGATGAAAAACACAAGTTGTTATGGAGAGCTAGTTTATTTGATTGTGGAAATTTGTTTACAACAGTTTGATATTATCATAGAGAACACTTTGAAGTTGCATTTGAAAGAAAAATTCAGAAATGCTGTAATCTATTTAAAAATGATGGAAACCAAGAGAAAAATGTAAAAGAAATGTAAAAAAGTATAAAATATAAAAGGTAAAACTTTGATATTATTTTGATGATTAGAATGATTCAAGTAGTATATATGTAATTAAACTAAAGAAATAATAAATACTTTTTTAAGAAGTAAATAAAAACCTTTTTATAAATTTAAAATTTAAAATTTTATAAACCAATAAATAAACTACTTAACAATGTTTAAATATGTTCTCAACAACGCTTTGTTGATATTAGTTTTTAAAGATTAGATTTTTAGATTGTTTCTTTTTTTTTATATAGAATATGTGAAGATATTGTTATCAATGGCAATAACTTTTAAACAAAAACAAGATATTCCTGCTGTACCTGGGTGGAAATTATGCAGTAGTTGTTACAAAAGGGTACAGAGTATAAATAAAAAGTTAGAATTAAATGATCAATTCTATAGCAGAGTTGAGTCTGAACATGAAAAACAAGCATCTCTCAATGAAAGTCTTGAATTTATAGGTGTGTCACCTATTAATCAGTGCCAAAACACCAACGGTTACCATCTGCCAAAAGAAAATATGATCAAAAAACTGAACTACAAACAAAATAAAGCCTGCAATATTGATTCTATGATTAGATTGACACCATCCTGTACACCACTAACACACCATCCTGTACACCACTAACACACCATCGTGTACACCACTAACACACCATCCTGTGCACCACTAACACACCATCCTGTACACCACTAACACACCATCCTGTACATCACTAACCCACCATCCTGTACACCACTAACACACCATCCTGTACACCACGAACACACCATCCTGTACACTACTAACTTCTTCAACTGATAACTGTAAAATTGACTAAACTCGCTTTTAAATGAATTAAAAGATTGACTAAAAAATGTGACATCATACTCCACAAAAATACAGATATTAACATTAACTTAAAAGTCATGGTCACTCTCAAAATCTGCAGAATTTTTCAATGTATCTATTTACATTATATGAGAGGCTAGAAAAACTAAAAAAAAACATGGAGTTTTGTATAAACCATCATCAAAAAAGGAAAGTCATTTTCCCATGCAACCATTGGTGTTGTTCATAGTTTTTATCAAAGAGTACATACGAATGATGCTTGGAAAAAAATATTTTGTCAGTATAGGGTACAGGCAAAACATGCCAAAAAAAAAATTAATATTGATTAATTTTAAAGAACTTTATGTAGCATTTAAATCTGAACACTCTAATTTAATGTTGGATTTTCATAGTTTTGCAGCCTTCTCCCAAGAGGATGTGTGTAATCGCAAACTTGTCTGGCACTCACAATGTTTGTATCTATCATCAGTATGTTGAGTTGATTACTGATGCTCTTAAAATTGACAAATTATATAGAGATTTAATGGGAATGATTGTTGCAGTAGGGATAATGCAGAGTGTTACATCGATGTCTGCTATGTTCTGGTATCACTGCTTTAAAAGAATTTTTAAGAGTAAAATTTGACAACACTGATAAAGAAATAACTAATGGCATGGTACAGATAGAACTAAACTGATCAAATAAAAAATCAATATTAAAGATGTTATTGACCTTATATGCAATAAAATAGATAAACTAACATCTCATTCTCTTATAGCTAAAAGTCAGGCCAAAAGTACTTAAATGTACTATGACCTTAAAGGCTGTAAAGAGTTATTAAATCACAATGAGTGTATAATATTGGGTGACACAGAACTTTTGATTTATTGTTCAGGATGAGGTGCAAAGTTACCACTGGAATAAACCAAAATGTTCACTCATCCTATTATTATATACTATAAACCAAATGCTAAACTGATATTTAACACATTTTGCTTCCTTTCTGATATATACTTTGATTTGCATGATGTATACTTTGTATATGAAATACAACAGCTCATTACCAATTACAATAAAGTAAACATTTTACAAGTTAGTAATATTAAATACTTCACTGATGGATGTGCAGCACAATATAAAAACTGAAGAAAGAAGACTTTGATATTGATGCTAAATGGTTTTTTTTTTGCTACAAGCCATGGTAAATTTGCTTGTAATGGCATTGGGGGCACAGTAAAGCAAATAACTGCACAAGCCAGTTTAAAAAGGACAGTGGCTGGCCAGATTTTAGATGTAGATAAGATGTTTGAATTTTGTGTAACCAATATAATAAACATTCAATTCATTTTGGTTTATAAAACAGAAATAAATGAAGTTCGATCATCATTACAACCATTTACTATGGGAAGAACCTTGCCCAGAACAAGATGCTTCGACCATTTTATACCAGTTAATATATGTACAGTTCTTTTAAAAGGATGAGTCAACAAACTCATGTTCAGACATATAACCTTGTGGAGATATCAAATATGCACAAGGTTAAATGGTTGGGCAGCAGGTTATAATGATATGGATTATATAGCTGCAAGTATTAAAATTTTTGATGGATTAAAATTATAACCAAAAAAGATGAAATAGAAGGAGATTAAAAAATTCAATTTGTACATCCACATAGTTCCAGTCCAAGTTTTTCTTAGTCCGCATGGGAAGATATATGCCAAGTCCCATCAAATCATGTTTTATGTACCATTGATCTGCCATCTTCAACAAATGGTTGCATATATAAAACTTCAGTAACTGAGTTAGAAAAAATTATTGAACAAAATAACAAAGATTTATTAAAAAATTTTTAATGCATTATTATTTTTATACTTGTTTGTTATTTTTTCATATTTAGTTAAAATATAACTTTATGTTAGTATGTGTAATTGGCACAATATGGCTCCTCAAAAATTCTTCCAGTCACTTGTATTTATGTTTTTAACAACAAACAAAAAAAAAAGAAAAGAAAAAGGGGTTGGTAAAATGCTTAATTTCCCCCCCCCCCCCCCTTCTTTAGAACATGAGCCATTCCCAAGTCATTGCCATTCCCATTTTAAAAAGGCTACTAAAACGTTTTATTGGATTTTCTTCTGATATTTTAAAATTTTTTTCTAAAATTGTTAGTTTTTAAAATTAATTTTTTGGCCTTTTTCTTCAATAAACTTCAATTAAACTTAATTTAATCTCCAAAATTTTCTTCTTTTGATGTTCTTTGATAATATCTTTTTGCAACTTTTCTACTTTTTCGACTCGTTTCATTAACTCAGCAAATTCAGTTTTTGAACCATTTTTTTGAACCAAATAAAAATGATATAAAAAATTTCCAGAATTTTTTAAATAGTAAAAACACATCTACTAACTACATAGCGTGTATAATTAATATACAATATTTTAATATGAAATATATATTTATATAATTTTATATACTATATAATTTAATTTTGTTTTTCCAGTTTACCGAAATCAACAATCAGCAGTCTGTCCAATCAGCAGCATCAACAACAGATCATTTTGGTAATAAAAGTCTTTTTAATAATCCTTATGAAAGTTCATCACAGACATCTGGGAAATTGTTTGGAAATTCTTCTTCAAGTTCTGCAAATTTTTTTAATTTGAATAATTCTTCAAAAGAAGTTTTTAGTATGCAAGCTCCTAATAATAGTGCAAATATATTTGGCATACAAGCCTCTAATAATAACACAAATATATTTGGTATGCAAGCTTCTAATAATAACACAAATAGTTTTTTTAGCAAATTAACACAATCTAGTAGTTCTGGTGGATTATTCAACACTAAAGAATCTGAACAAAATTCTACAGTTGTTAAAAATAATTTGTTTTCAGTTTCTTCATCTTCAGAAAATCCATTTAAATCAGATACAAGTTTAAACTTTTTTTCTAAAAACTTACAACCTTCTGAAAAGGGTATCATTCCAAACAATACAACTTCTAACTTTTTTAATAATAATTCAACAATGGCTGGCAGTTTAAATATATTTTCAGCCTTAAACTCACAAAGTAAACCATCTTCAACAGATGAGTCAGGTGGTGTTTCTTCTTTGAATAGCACTTCAATGGGTTTGTTTTCAAATAGTGGCAACAGACCAGACCAAAACACAGATTTTTCTCAGGTTTAGTTTTGAATGACTTTGTTTTTCAACTGTAATCATTAATTTTTTTTTTTTTTCCAACTGTAATCAAAATAAATGTTTGTAAATATTAAATTAATTTATGCCTTCATGAGTTTAAATTACACTAAAAATTTATTTTAGGTTTCTACCCAACCTTTAAATCCATTTTTTTCATCACAAACTTCTACGCAACCTACAAATCCATTTTTATCTTCACAAGTTTCCACACAAGTTCGGCCAATACAATCATTGCCAATTTACGAACAACTTAGAGTATATAAACCAATTCAAATCGAAAATATCTTCCTAATTCCACTGATGACTTCTGATGATATTGAAAGTTTTAAGGCGTGTCGTTTTGAAATTGGAAAAATTCCAAAATGCCCTCCACCTATTGAGTTTTGTTAAACTTGCCAATATTTTAATTATTATTATAATTAATTTTATTATAAGACATAAAACCTAAAAGATGTTAAAAAATTAAAATATGTCTTTTTTATAATTTACTTTTATATTTTTATCTTGTGAACATTTTATTAACACATGTGCTCTCACAAAAATATAAATTAAAAACCAAGACAATCAAACAATTTATAACACTAGTACAGGGGTGTACCCTTCGTTTTTTTCCCAGTTGTCTGCTGAGCAACTAAAATAATTTTTAAATAATACTTGAATCATCCGCTATGATAATCAGTAGTCCATTATAAAAATTTTTTGGGGGTATTTTTTCTCTGATGAAAATACTGAAGAAAAAAATCACTGTCTGACAACTAAAATACAACTAATAAGAAACGGCTTAATTAAAAGTAAACTAATTAATAAAAAAATCTTATAAGCTTTTAAAAGAAATTGTAAGTTACAAAAAGATAAAGATTAAATCAAAAGATTTTTGTTGTAGTAAATGTTTCATGTCGTTTCTTTTTGTCAATCTTTATAAAGGTTTCATTATGCTGAGCAAAATAAGTTCAAAGCCGTAGTCGCAAAGAAACATTTTATTTAAAAGAAAAATGTTCTAATATTCTTGTATGTTTAAAACATGTCTTTATTGTAATTCATTATAATGACTTTTTTTTTATTGAAAATAAGAATTTTTAAGTGCATTTTAGTGTTCTCTCATGTGCATCCTAATAATGTTTTTTATTACTATTTATTACTAATTTTATTATTATTTATTACAAATAACAATTTATTTTACTAATGAAAAGCAAAGGATATTATGTGTTATTAATGATTCAACTGCCCATTCATGTGATTTTTGAATTTAAAAAAATGTAATTTTAAAACTCATTTAAAATTGAGAAATGTGCTTCAAAATGCAACAACAATGCTTAAAAAAAAGTACAGTCACACTTTGAAAGATTAAATTGCGTGTCAAACTTTCTGGTTGATGTATTTAGTATGCAAACTGTCGGGCTACTGACAAGCATTTTTTAATTTTAGTTGCCCTTCTAGAAAACAAGTGGTCCCGTGCCACCAGACAACCATGAGGATACACCCCTGTAGTATACATATTAGTAAAACAAAAGTTTAAACAAATATAGCAAATATAAAATATAACAAAATAAATATATGTATAAAAATATGATACCTGATAAATATTTTTGATATATTTATTAGGTATATCAAAAATATATATTTTGATTTAATATATTTTATTATATTTAAAGATGTTTTTGATATTTTTTATTATTTATTGGCAACAAATGTTAATATTTTATGACAATTTATTTTTGTAATTGGTAAATATTAAATTTGGCTTCAATTTTTTTATTTAATTTTTACTTACCATCATTATTATTTATTTTTTATAATTAATTTTTCCATCATTTTAATTATTATTTAACTTTTATTTACTGTCAGTTTATAATGTTTTTTTATTTACTGTCAGTTTATAATGTTTTTTTTATTTACTGTCAGTTTATGTTTCTTTATTTATTGTCAGTTTATAATGTTTTTTTATTTACTGTCAGTTTATAATGTTTTTTTACAACCAACTTGGAATTGTTATTGCTGTAGCTTTCTTCTCTGTTGTACTATATGACATTTCTTACAAAGTTGAAGAAAACCGGTAAGTGAATGTATTTTTCATATTTAAAACGAAATGTGGAAATATTGAGAATGTTGACATTATAAATAAGAAATCTTGATGTGTAATCAAGAAACATAATTTATAAATAAGAAACTTAACATGTAAATATAAAATATTATGTGCGCTTAACTAAAAATTATTTCATATACTATATATATGATACGTTTATTTTCAATGGTCGGACATAATACATTTAATAACTTTTAATAAGTTAATATCAAGTTTAGGTTTTAGTATGCACCAGCAATAGTTATTGGATTGAAAGTATTTAGTATGCACCAGCAATAGTTATTGGATTGAAAGTAGATTGTGTTATGTGATAATACAAGTGATGATATACAGGGTGTTTTGTAAATTAAAATTGCTCCTAATTATCTTATTTTGGTCCTTTTGAGAATCATATCCTGTTTGCTATCATGCTTTGCTATCATATCCTATTTGTTATCATGTTTTACTATCATATCCTATTAGCTATTATGTTTTGCTCGAAAATGTCTCCTAATTATCATAATAAAAATTATTTTATTAAAAATCATATTATTAAAATTCATATATAAAGTTTAATTATTGTTTACAATTTACTTTTTATATAAAAACATTAGATAAAAAATACTTTTGCCAAAGCTACTTTAAATTGTTCTAACGTTATGAATTGAAGAATTTTAATTATTCTATCCTTATGATTTGGCCTCTTGCATTCTATTGTTAGAGAAGAAGCTGCTCAAAACAGTAGAGAAATGTTTAAAAAACTGATGATTTCAAATTTTACGTTTAAAAAACTGTCAATTTGAAAGGGTGAAGATAAGCATTAATCAAAATAACTACTCAAACATACATTTGATTGCAGCTATATCAACAAAAAATTATTTCATGACTTTGCTGAAGATTATTTATAGCAGATTCTTGTAACAAATGAATGTTGACCACTGAATTTTACCACTGAGTAATACTCAGGAAACGTTTGGAGGATGCAAAAAAGTGCATTGATTGTTACTGTGGTAACAGTCAATGCACTTTTTTGCATTTAGTTGGAAAGTGTGTTTAAAAATTTACAAGCTCAGTTGTTGCCTTAAGGACTCTAATACAATCTAATGCCAATCGAAATAGTTCAATATTAGTATTAACATTAAAAAAACGAATTGGATTCCATCTATATTTAGCCCTAGGTCCGTTAAACAACAGATGCAATATTCTGATGTATTGTTATTGTGGCAAAAACATAATTGGTGATGACTGTTCTTGTGTTTCACACAACTGATGTGACAATTTTAAATATGGAGTTGAGTGACATCTAAGTTGCTGTTTAACTAAGAGTTTGTTATGGAGTTTGTGTAAATTGACAGTTTCTTAAATTATCAATTTACACAAACTTCAATTATCTTAAAAGATTACTCAACATACAGCATAGATTACTCAATTATCTTAAAAAAATGTATTAAATGTGACACATTTGTAAATCATCACAAATATGATGCAATAATCATGAATATAATCTTAATCTAAACTTGTTTACTTACTAATATTATAATAAATTTATTTTGTTAATATATTTGATATTTTATATAAATAAAGATAGATAAAAAATAAATGTAATTTATATCATCTCACTATGTTATTTCTCTTAAAATGCAAATAAACATTTTTTTTACATAAATTTTTTTCATAAGTTTACATGAAACTTTTTTTTTAATTTAACAAAATATTTAATTTTGTAGATGTGGGATGACGTGGATGTATGAGCAACCAGAATTCATTAAATTAACCATGCCGAGTGTTGTGCAACATGAGTTTGCCAAGTATTCACTTTTCATATATGGAGAGGGAAGCTATGCAACTTACTTAAAAAACATGCAAGGAAAATACAAATTGGATGGAGTTCCTGTTTTATTTGTGCATGGAAATGGGGGTAGCTATAAGCAGGTAGTTTTATTTTTGCATGGAGATAGGGGTAGGTAGGGTAAAGGGAAGTGGAGAGTAGCTATAAGCAGATAGTTTTACAATAAAAGTATATAATTTTTTTTTGCCTAGTAATATAATAATATGGTACTGTTGATGACAAAATTTAAAATATATGAAATTAAAATTTGTTCTTAATTTATTAATAAATTATAAATAATATTTAATAAATAAACTTTTTAAAAAGTTTAAATATGAATTTATATATACACATTTGGTAAAAAGTACAAATCTTAAAAGGCAATAAAAATCAAAATTTAACCAGATATTGACATTTGAAAAAAGACAGTTATGTATACTATTTTAAGTAATAAATTGTTAAACATTTTTTTTTGTCTTATTTTATTTCATTTATTGTTTTTATATATTTTGTTACATTTTATTTTTTACTATGATAATTTTACTAAATGTTAAAATTTATAATTTGTCAGTTATTTGAACAAATCTGTTTTAATCTCTAATTTCATAGTGTTTCTCACTTAAAGATATACAACAAATATGTTGTTTGTGTTTCTAAATGATATACAATCTAAAAAATTCCAATACTTTTTAATTATCAATTATTAGTAAAGTATTAAATATATATGTATATATATATATAAATATATATATATATATATATATATAAATATAAATATATATATATATATATATATATATATATATATATATATATATATATATATATATATGTATATATATATATATATATATATATATGGCATGCAACCACAGATCTCTTGATTCTGAAACAAACGCTGTAACCACAACTTAATGTCTGCTTTAAATTTTTATACATATATATATATATATGTATATTTTAATTTTTTTTTTTAATATCTTCGCTTCCAACAAGACTGCAGGCAACCACTAATTAGTGTTGGAAGTTACTGGAAGAGAAAAGATGAAGATTGTAGAGCAAGATAACGATTGACAGACGACTTAAAAGATTGCAAATTATATGAATCTGGAAAGCAAGATGAAAAAAACTAGGCGAATAAGAGTTTTTGGAGCACTTAGGAACAGTAACAGAAAAAGGATGAGACTTAATTGAATGACGAGTAACACGAGAATGAATTTTAGTAGATAACACAAGAGACGCAAGCTCCTTCGAGCAGTGCCCATTATAGTATTTGTAGAAAAGAGAAAGAGAAGCAACATTACGACGATGTGACAGAGGTTGAAGGTTGGCTGCAAGAGCAGGTCCAACTATGTTTACAATTCGTTTTTGTACCTTGTCTAAAAGAAAAAGGGCATCATTAGAAGATCCGCCCCAAATATGGCAACAGTATTCCATACAAGGCCGGATTTGAGATTTATAGAGATAAAGAATAGAATCCAGAGTAAGAAAGTGTCGAGCTTGATAAAGAGATGCATCCTTAGCAGATGCTAATTTTGCAACGGATTTGATATAAGGTTTCCAAGAAAGATCAGAAGTGAGAGTTAATCCTAGAAGATGAAGGGTAGATGACTCATCGAGTACATTACCGTTCATAAATATAGGAAGGTCTAAATTATTGCGATAACGATTGGCTGAAAAAAATTTTTTTTCAGCCAATCGTTATCGCAATAATTTAGACCTTTAATTCAGATAAAGAGTTTTATCTGAATTAAAGTTCACCAGCCACTGTGAGCCCCATGCTGTGGCAGAATTGAGATCCTTTTCAAGCTCAAATGCCCCTTGCAAGCAATCAGAGGGAGTTGGCTTCTTATTGTAACAAGAATATATAGTAGTATCATCAGTGAACAATGCCACCTTAGATGTGAGAATATCTTGAAAATCCTTAATGTAAATTAAAAAAAGTATAAGGCCAAGGATTGAACCTTGAGGAACCCCTGAGGTAACAGAATAAGAAGAAGAGTGCTGTCCATCAAGGACAACTTTAATACTACGATTGGAAAAGAAGGATTCAATAATCTTAAAGATGTTTCCAGATACACCGTAAGAAAAAAGCTTATGGAGAAGACCAGCATGCCAAAGTTTATCAAACACGCTTTAGAAATGTCAAGAGCGATGGCCTCAACCTCTCCACCTTTATCTAATGCACGATAAAATCTTTCGGTTATTACTGTTAGCAAATCAACCGTAGAATGAGATGATTGAAATCCATATTGATGATCAGAAAGTAAGTTATTAGATTCAAGATGAGAGATTAAGTGTTTGTTAATTAAATATTCAAAAAAACCTTGCTTATGATAGGAAGAATACTAATGGGATGGTAGTTAAACGAATCAGATCGCTCTCCAGACTTTTTGAAAATAAGGATAACAGATGCTGCTTTCCAGCAGGCTAGAAATCAAGACTCTGATAAGCACTTGTTGATTACTTTTGAAAGGACAGACCACAGCTCCGGAGAACACTTCTGCAAGACTATAACAGGTATGTTGTCCAGGCCACAAGCTGTAGAAGAGTCTAAGCAGGAAATTACTTTAGATACAGAAGCTGGAGTGATTTGTGAATGTCAAGCAATGGATAGACCTGTTTGACAGCTATATCAGGTAGAACGCAATTAGTGGAATCGTCTGAAAAACGTCTGTTTTCTGGAGAATTTTTTTGCTGATAGATATGGAAGTAATGGTTTCGATTGGCAATTGCAACAGCACAATGTGAGGAAAACCATGGAGAAAAGTGAGGCTTGATCTGGAATCGACGAGAGGGAATAAAAGATTCCATGCCAGCCTGAATCCATGAAGTTATGTAAGAAGCACATTTGTCGACAGGAAGACATAAGATTTCTACCTATCATGGGCCATCATGAAAAAAATCATGGAAAGAGTCCCAATCAGCTTTAAGGTAGTTGTAAGATGTACGATGATAGGGGGATTCTGGTGATAAAAAAGAATGAGATAATTGTTTTAAAGAGATCAAATTGTGATCAGAGGCACCTAAGGGTGAATGTGGAGAAACTGAGCACTGACTAGGATCAGAGACAAGACATAAGTCGAGTAGAGAAAGTAAATGATTCAGGTTGTCTGGAAAGCGAGTTAAAAAGTTAACTATTTGAATTAGGGATTGAGAAAGGCAAAAGTTGTGGGCCTTAATGCCTGCAGAGTCACTGACACTAGAGCCAAGCCATTTAGTGTGATGAACATTAAAGTCACCGACAACAATAATTTTGGCTGATAGATAAAGAGAGAGGGCATGTTCAATACGATCAGAAATAACATCAAGAAGAGTGCAGTCTTGATGAAGGAGAGCAATATAGAACAAAGAGAAATGTGATAGAGTGAAGTGGTTCTAAACAAAAGCACATAAAAGAGTAGTCTGTGGATTCAAACCTAGTTTCCCGACAAATGGGTGAATTCTTACGAATGTAAATGCCCAGACCAAGCATGTGACTATTGGAGTTTTTACAAATTAAAGGAAGATGACCATCAACACTAAGATCACAAGATGAGACAGCTGAACTCAAATTAGTCTCACAAAGAGCAAGTAGGTAAACTTTGCAAGAGATAAGACTCAACAGGAAAAAAGTTTCTTCTAAGACCACAATTATTAGTGAATGATAGGTTTAGCGAACTTGGTGATGACAGTATTTTTTTGTGTTTTATAGTTTTTGTTACTTTATGCATTTTTAAATTTGTTAAAGAACTTGACACGAAACATAAATCGTACTCAGTACACTGTTTTATAGCCCAAGCAATTGCCTCATTACTATTAATAACCTCTAAGCCATAACAAAGGGCTCCAATGTGGCCTTGGCAATGCATACCAAAAGTACAAACAGGGACACCACCCATGAGCAACATGGCACTTTTATTACTTTGATATTTTTCAGTTTTTGATGAAATCAGCCTCTCTGAGAGCTACCACAGAGTTAAGGAAACCTGACTACTGGCCAGCCTTAGAACCAATAAACTGAGTTTTAGAGCTGTACCCTCATTAGAAGATAATAGAATGAGTAATTTTTTTAATATTTACATCGCTAACAACAGGAAATCCTGTTTTAATCTATTCCCCAATTTGAAATAATATGGTTTAAAAAAAGCTTATTTTATAGAAAAATTAGGAACGTAAATGCTAATATGATGTAAATTACCTTTAATTTTTATGTTTTAAGAGTTTTTCCTGAACAAAACCTTTTAATATGAATATATATATATATATATATATATATATATATATATATATATATATATACATATATATATATATATATATATATATATATATATATATATATATATATATATATATGCATGCAAAAGTTAATATAATTTTTCTTTCACTTAGGTATAAAATATATGTAAAGTTTACTAAACATTAACTTTATTTAGTTATTGAGGACAGAATTTAGATTGATAGAAATAATTTACTTTAAAATTTACTTTTGATTACATTTTTTTACAAACAAAAAAAAAAAAATTCTCTCCCCTCAAACCATATTTTTGACCCTTTTCAAAAGATTTATGGTCTTCTTTTCTTGTCTTTTTTTACATCACATCATTTTTTACATCTTCTTTTCTTACATCATAGAATGAATTTTCAGCAATTTTAAATAAACATTTTCAAAAAACTTATTTTTGGCCTAATATTGAGTTATTCCTGATCACTGTGGCGCCAGTAGAAATTTACAAATCATTAACAATAACATCTTTTCAAATAATGGAAAGTTTTTTATTTTGTTTTTACTGATTGTGCACATTTTTATTACTATTACTTTTGTTAACTGGTGGTATTTTAAAAAATTTAAAAATTAAAAAAATGTGGTTTTTATACATAATAGCGTTGAGGCCAATACATAGCAATTAGAAATTTGTTAGTTGCTTTTGATCTTGTACAGTTCACTCACTTCAAGCCCTGGCTATTTAAAAGGGGCTCATACAAGATTAGTTAAGTTTCCTGGCTGACCATTATTTTTGATAAACTTTTGCCATAATGTCGGAAAGCTTCATATAGCAGTAGCCGTAAATAAATCTGTTAAGCTGGCGAATAAATTATTTATATCATAAAACCATAAAAAGTTAATAAACAGTAAAGATAAAACTACTTCACTTGTAGATAGTTTGCAAAATTTTTTGCAAAAATATATATTTTTTGCAAAATTTTTTGCAAACTATCTACAAATGTAAATAATTTTAAATTTTCTAATTTTAAAGTTATTTGCATTTGTATATATTTGTAAAAAAAAAAATACAAATAAAGAAAAAAATCAAATTATTAGGTGAAAATTAACAAATATGGTGCATTACTCTAAAATCAGCAGTTCAAATTGCATTACTCTAAAATCTAGCAGGTTTTTATTCTGAGTAATAAAATACTTAAAGAGATCAATTGATGACATTTCTCTTTTTTTTTCCTTCAAAAAAACAGCCTTTAAGGATCGTCTAGAGTAATCAAAAAATGCAGTCTTTAAAAGTTGTATATATATATACATATATATATATATATATATATATATATATATACATATATATATACATATATATATATATATATATATATATATATATATATACATATATATATATATATAAATCTATATGTATATATATATATATATATATATATATTTGTATATATATATATGTATATATATATATATATATATATAATATATATATATATATATATATATATATATATATATATACATATATATATATATATATATATATATATATATATATATATATATATATATATATATATATATATATATATATATGTATATATATATATATATATATAAATATATATGTATATATATATATATATGTATATATATATAATATATATATATATATATATATATATATATATATATATATATATATATATATATATATATATATATATATAATTTTCTTATAAAACCTACTTTTTTACAGTAAAAACTAAGAATTTAATTACTTTCAAATACTTTTCTTTTTTTCACTAAACAACATTCTCTAATAATTTTTTTCTTTAAGCATTTTTTTTCACTAAGCAATGTTTTCTTGTAATTTTTAAAGAACTGAAACATTTTAACTAAAATTACTCCCCTTTAATCTAATTATTTTTTTATACAAAATTTCTTATGTGGTAGGCATTGTTTGTATGCTTGCATAACTAATTTTTTCTTATTTGCATGCATGTATGCACATATGCAATAAATGGACATATTTAAACAGTTATTATTATTTACTTTGACTGTTTCACCTTAAAATCTAGTGTGATTTAATTTTTTTATATATAAATTAAAATTATTTATAAAACCTATTAAAATATATTTCTTTTATATAAAAGAATGCCTGCCAAAACCTAAACCCTCAGTTGATGTGTGTACACTCCATTGCTTTTATTTCTTAATTGCTATTAAAATTTAATTATGCAAAAATTTTTTAAATTGTGCAAAAAAACAACGTTTAATAATTAAGTTACTTAATTTTAATGATAAAATGTTAATAAACTTCATTTGTTTAAAATGTTAAAAAAATTCATTTGTTTAGTTAATAGTCGTTTGATTTTATTTTTTTTTATTTATTTGTTAGGAAAAATTACTTTAAAATCTTTTTAAAATTTTTCCTTATTTTTTATTAAAAAACTCATGTTTTGAAAAATATAAAAATGACAATTCATGTTTTAAAAAAATTAAAATTTCATTCTGAATCTAAAATCCATTTATAATGTAAAATTAACATTTTTGTATTAGAACAACCGGAAAATGTCAGACATTGTTGATACTTTGTTTAATTAAAATAAAAAAATTTTAACTTAATTCGAGTCACATTAAGTAAAAACTTACACGGTGAGTCAAAATCAACTCATGTAGAACCAAATACAAATCGCAAGTTTAATTATTTCGAACAACCAAAATAAATCACAAGATTTTCATCACTTTAAACACTACTTTTTTAAATAATTTAACTAGTTAAACATGTAATAACAAAATAATAAACATTATTTATTATTTTATCATTACATGTTCTGATCTTTCACTCGCTTATTTTAAAAACCATGTGTAATGTATATGTTTATTTATTATTATTATTGTTATCATGGTTGTTACTATTATAAATTTATTTTTGATCTTATCTTTATTTATTTTTTTATTGAAAATTTTTGGTTTAATAATAGTTTATAGTGTTAAGATTTGATGAATTTTATCAAACAGTGTTTTATTCTATGATGTAATGTATTAATATACCTTTTAATGGTATTCATTATTCAATCAAAAATAATGGTATTCATAATATGATGTAATTAATAATATGACTTTTTTTAAATTTCATTTTAGGTTCGATCTCTTGGTTCTGTATCCCTTCGTAAATCTGAAAAATCTGTTTATCATTTTAATTATTTTAGTGTAGATTTTAAAGAAGAACTTTCTGCTCTGTATGGTCCGTTTCTATATCGACAAACAAAGTTCCTTCAACATGCTATAACACAAATATTTAATTGTTACTCTCACCTGCCAATTTCTTTAAGACCAACTTCTATTATTGCTGTTGGTCATTCAATGGGAGGTGTAGTTATACGTGGTTTATACACACTGTCTTCATTTAATGCTTCATTAATAAACACTATTATCAGTTTAGCAACTCCACAAAAAGAAGCTCCCTTGTTTCTAGATAACTTTATTTATGAATTTTACCATGAAGTGAACAATTATTGGATACGTGAAAGCAATGGAAAGTTATTTAATACAACTTTTTTGTCAATTGCTGGCGGATTTAGAGATCACTTGGTTCGCAGTGATTTGTGTTTTATAAAAACTTTGAATAAAAATCAGAGATATTCACTTACAACAAGTATTCCCCACATTTGGCGATCAACTGACCACCAATGTATTGTGTGGTGTAATGAGTTAGTCCGCGCGCTTACCCGTTGTTTTTTCAAGATGATTGTTTTTAAAACAAAGCAAGTGTCAAAAAGTCATAATCGTAGACTAAAAGTTTTCGACAGTATTTTTTTTAATGCAGACTTGAAGCACAGTGCTCCAAGAAACAATTGTGTTTCTATCCAGGTTGAGAATACTATGAGTTCTTTCTATGCGAACAAAAGCTGCTTTCATCTATACTCTATTAATGGTCATGGAATAATTTTATTATCTGAAGGTTCATTGAGTGAGTGGGTTTTATTATGCGACAATTCAGCTTGTGTTTTTCCATATTACACGTTTCCGACTCATAAAAAGTCTTCATTTTATTTTTATGTGAATTCAAGTGTTACAATATTGGATGGCAGCAATGAAGTTTTTGTTCAAGCTTATGATAAAACTAATTTTCTCTCAGTAAATATTCCATTTTTGTTTATTGAAGAAAAGTTGTTTCATTTCCAGAAATCATTTTTTATTAAAATAAATTTAATTGGTTTTATTGAAACATGGCAAGCTTATAAATTGACATTCAACAATAATTATTCCTTTCAAGCTACTGTAGGTCTTTTTTCTCCATTTACTTCAGATATTGAATATTTTCTATTGAATGGCAGTGAATCAATTTCACTTAAACTTTTTAAAGGGAAGCCTTACAATAAATATTATGACAAACATGTTTATTTAATGATTTGGAGCAAAAACATATCTTCCATTAATGTGCGGATTCAACCTGATTTTGTAGCGATTTTTGGACAGATTTTTAAATTCAATTATGCAAAAATATTGCGTATTACAATTCTTTTTTGTATTTTGAAATCCCTTGCTGAATTTTCTAAATTAGGTCAATTTAATGTCTTTCAGTCAACATTATTTGTTGTTTCATTGACCTTGCTTATGTTGTCAACCAAATTATTGTTTAAATTTAATATGGATGTTATTACTCGAACAGTTTGGATTGAAATATTTTTAGTTTTTATATCATTTTTTCTCTCAGGAGTTTGGCACAGCTTAGTTAGAAAGTTTATTATTGCCTTATGTGTTTTACTAACACTTTTAGTTTCAGTAAATAAATTGGACCAAATGAAATTTACAAAGTTTATGCTTCTAGCTACCATATCAACTCTGAGTGGCTTAGCTATATGCCAATATATATTTTTTGGTATGCCTTTTTTATTTTTTATTATGATCAACATAATAAAAATAAATACTTCAGAAGATTGTGAAATTAAAAAAGTACAGATGAGTATTCTTGGTGGTATTTTACCTTCAATTATTATTTTGCTAGTAGTCCCTACAATAATTTATGTTAAAGATTGCATTGAAAGTACTTCCTCCTTAGAAGGTGCCTCAATAAATATTCTATGCCTTCATATTACTTATGTTCTTTATTTGATAGTTGATCTATCAGTTCCTAAAATTAGAACTATATATGTGTATTTTATAGCTGTAGTTATTTTAACTGTACTATCAGAAACCTTTCAACTATTTAACCAAGTCTATATAACAATATTTTTTCTTATTTATATATCCCTTTTTTCTTTGATAAAAAAATTTTATTTTTTATTTTTTATAGTTTCAAAGTTCAAAATTTTGTAATATTGTTTATAAAAATAACATCAATAGAATAAATAATAATTAATTATGTTTTAGTTGACATTTATTATTGTAGTTTTTAGAGTGTTTCTGTTCTGCAGGAATGGAAAGAAATAATAGACCATTGTTGCCTATGCAGTGCATTGGCTTTTGTTAAATTATTATATAAAACATTTGTTAATTTACCTCCCTAAGGCCGAAAGACCACTACAGTTGATGAGGTTGAGAAAGTAATCTACTACTACTTAGGATTTTATAACTTTTACTATAGTTCATCTAGCACAGTTGTACTATAGTTCATCTAACACAGTTGTACTATAGTTCATCTAACACAGTTGTACTATAGTTCATCTAACACAGTTGTACTTTAGTTCATCTAACACAGTTGTACTATAGTTCATCTAACACAGTTTTACTATAGTTCATCTAACACAGTTGTACTATAGTTCATCTAACACAGTTGTACTATAGTTCATCTAACACAGTTGTACTTTAGTTCATCTAACACAGTTGTACTATAGTTCATCTAACACAGTTGTACTATAGTTCATCTAACACAGTTGTACTATAGTTCATCTAACACAGTTGTACTATAGTTCATCTAACACAGTTGTAAATGTTTAATGGCAGTTATATCATAGGAATCTTTCTAGATACAGTTTGATAGAGTGTGTGAATGTCATGAGTGTAGGTTGTTTAATGTATACAATATTGTTATATTTTTATATACCTAATTATTATTGTTATTATTATTATTTTTATTATTATTATTATTATTATCAATATCTGTTTTATTATAACTTTTATTTGTATGAATTTTACTGTTCAATAATACTTAAATTGTTTATAATATTTATTTAATTCTAAAATCATATAATTAAAAAATATATGAAAAAATTATGCTATGAACTGTGTTTTTTATTTTGTGGCTTTATACTTTATAAATATATATATATATATATATATATATATATATATATATATATATATATATATATATATATATATATATATATATATATATATATATATATATATATAAATATATATATATATATATATATATATATATATATATATATATATATATATATATATATATATATATATATATATATATATATATATATATATATTTCAAATTAATTTAAATAGTTGTAATTTTATTTAGTTAAAGTTAAATGAAACTTCAATTAGGCAAAATATGAAAAAAAAAAAAGTTTTTGTTGTTAACTGGTTATTTGAATCTGAAAATAATAAAAGTAATAACTTTGATAATGAAATGATAATAGAAAACAGAAAATAGAAAATTTTGATAAACAGCGATAACTTTGTTACAAATATTTTTTTCTTTTGCAGCTTTATATTTTTTAATTGTATTTTATTTCATGGTTTTGTTTTTTAATTTGATTTTACTGTTTTTTATATATTTTATCTATTTATTATATTGTGACGGTTGTTATTATGGTAACCATATTGCAACCAATCAGTATTAGCGACAATTGTCAAACATTATAATGTCATATTGTGATTAAGACTAGTGGCGTGACAAAGTCGAAAAGTTATCAAAAATGTTTTGTTTTTTTAAATACAAATAAAGGTATTTTTTTAATCTAAAAATTTAAATTTTAATGCTGGTTATTTTTTGTTATAGTTCTCTAAACATAAACATATTATTTTTATTTCTTTTCTATGTCATAAATATTTTTTACAAATAAAGTTTTAACTTGAATATGTTAAATAGCTAAAACCTTTTGAAATCTGTAGCCAGATTAATTTTCTGTTGTTAACGTGTAGTTTTTTTTTAAGTATAAAATTATTTAATTGTTATTTTTATTTTTATAGGGACAAGAATTTGATTTTAAATTTTAGAAGAGGAGGATCATGGTAGGATCTATAGAAATTTTCGACAAATAACATTACAATTCTTTTTAATGCATAATTGTTTATTTACTATCCAATCAACAGATGTTCATTTAATACATCCTTTGCAATAATTGATGCTCCAGATCTTTTTGAGAAATAGAAAACCTTTTAAGTTAAGACAAGAAAATTGTCAATTGAAAAATGTTAAAGTAAAACAAAGAGTGCTAACTTTGAAACAGGAAGTTGTAAACAAAAATAATAAGAAAGATTGTTAGAAACCTAGAGTCAGAAAATTGTAGACATTAGAGAGTACAATAAAAAATATATTAAATTAATTGCGCGTGTTATATCTTATAACAGATAGACTTTAAAAAAATTTTTAAATAAATTTGAAAAAAAAAAAAAAAAATTTGAAATGTGTCTATTTATCTTATTAAAAATAGTATTGTTTTTTTTTTTTTTTTAATTTTTTCTCTTTATTTATTTATATTATATTTACTCTACATAATTTATGTTATTGATAATTGTGTTTTATCTACATAAAAATCCAATCCTTTGAAAATGATGTGAAATCATTTGGGATTACCGAAATTTAATTTTTTTATCATAAATTTATATCGATGGTTAAGAGCACAAAGGGAATATGTCCAACATTTTACGGTTTTGAGTTATTGCGAGTTATTGTATTAAAGTATGTAAAAGAAATGAAAATAAAATAGTAAAAAACAAGACAGAATTAATTGAGGAATGCATTTGGTTAAAAATCATGACTATAAATAAATATCATGAATTATTGTATGTTTTCAAACTTTCAAATTCAGATTTCTCAAAACATGGTTAGTGGACCTAAAATGGTTAGTGGACGTATTCCCTTTATGCTCTTAACCAATATTATTGTGATTATGACATTAAATAAGTTTATATATTTTTTGAATTTCTTAATATTATTGTTAAAGTATTATTTTGTTGTAATTTCCAATAATGGTTGACTTACTGAGGCCAATATACCTCTGTTAATTAAATTATACCTAGGAAATATTTTATTTAATGATTACTTAAAACATGTTTTTTTTTTTTTTTTTTTAATAGATTTTTTTATTGTTTTTTTGTTTTTGTTCAAAAATCATGAATTATTGTTAATATTTATAATTTTTTTTTTATATATTAGAATTAAAATTATAAATATCAAAATTTTTAAAGTTATAAATGTAAAATCATGAATGATTGTTTATATTTATAATTTTATTTAACTTTACAACTGTAAAATTTAAAATTAAAAAATGGCTTAATTGGTTCCATTTTTTTTTTAAATAACTTTTATTTGTTACGCAAATAATATTTTGTAATAATGATAAGATCGTTATTTTTTCCATGAATTTTTTCTAACATTTGTGTCTTGTTTTACATCTTTAACTTTATGACTTAAAAAGAGTAATAACGAAATATTTTAAAAAACTGCTAATTGAAATATTTAATTATTATTATGTTTATTATCATCTTTATATATGTTAAATAAAGTATCAGGTTAAGAAGTTTAGTAAGTAAATAAAATAACATATAAAACATATATGATAAAATTTAAAAATTTATTTTTGATTTTATATTTATTTAATTTTGCAAATATCCAATAACAATAATAACAATCAATATAAAAATTAAAAATAATAGTAATACTATAACTTGTGTATTTTTTGAATGTTTTTTATCTGCGTGTGTGCAGTGTCATGACCAGCCTGTTTAAAGTAAAAGTGTATGTCTCTTACTTTGATAACAAACGCTACATCAAAAAGTCGTGGAAAGTTTACTTACAAAGAACAGTTACTAATAAATATGAAGCAATAATTCGGTTACGTTTTGATGATCGATCTGTTTACTTATTTGAAAATTTTCTTTTAAGCAACCGTAGATTTTGTAAGCAGCTAATGTGTTGGTTGCCATCATGTTGTCATGGTTACTATATTTTTTTGCTGTTATTTTTTTTTTTATTGTTTATATTTAATATTTTAAATTTTAATACATTACACTTTAAAATGCTTTGTTACTATTAGGTTTTATTAATCTGTAATATGAGAATTGTTTTATGATCACATGTATGACTTATAATTATGTAAATTTATGTGAGTCTTAATCCTATTATAGTCTTATTAATTTAATATCTCACATAGTTATGCAAAGTTATTTAGAACCTCACATAATTATTTAAAGTTATATCATGTATTAAGCTATTATGGTTTTAAATACTTTATGTGAAGAAAGTTTTTAAGATTAGTTGTTCTGGTTTAATAGATGACAGTCATTTTTTGGTAACCAAGACAGCATCACTATTTTCAAACATCAAGTTTTGGATAGAAGCCTACAAAACATATGTTTTACCTTTATACTGCATCATTGTTTCGTAGGTTATTTGTTTATTTAAAGTGTATTCCCGACGGGCATTTGTTTTTAAAAGTTACGTTCTAAATGTGTTTTAAACGTCTTTTAAACGTCTTTTTAACATTAATGTTTAAAAGACGTTTAAAAGACATTTAAAATACATTTAGATCGTAACTTTTAAAAACAAATGCCCGTCAGGTTACTATAAGCTTATTCTAAATTTAAATTCTACAAACTCTATAAATTAGATTCTTACTTCTTACTATTTTTTATTTTAATTTTTAATTCTAATTTTATCATGTTTTATTCTAATTCTATTATGTTTTATTCTAATTTCATTATGTATCAAAAGCTAATCAAAATATCAAATGTCATAAGTCTTCATCTTTTGATAACAAAGCAACCCTGTAATGAAAATAAAAATATCATGTCATTTTATACATTTATTATCTGTAGCAAAAAGAACTCTGTGTTCATTTTGTTTTATTGTCTTTATTGTGAAACTTTATTATGAAACAAAACTACTGTAAAATTTGAGTTAGCATGAATAAAGAAATTAAAGTTAGCATAAATTTTTTTTTTTTACATGATATAAAAGTTTTATTTGTTGATTTAATTTTGATTACTATTTTTATTAATACATTTTTTTATTAATGTTATGTTTTAGACAAAAAATTTAAAACTGCTTTTTAGATGGCGTTTATTTCACCCGCTGCTAGTTGCAAGAATTCAATTGGAATATATTTGTGCTTGTCTTTCAACACTAGGTGGCGCACATTCCTCTCTCGGCGATTTCTCTGAAAAACATGTTAGTCTTTTGATTTCACAGATTTAAAATAATATTTAAATGCTATTTATTTTCGAGTCTTTCAGTTATTTTTATTTTTTAACTGTTAGTTTTAAGACTTTCATCATCATTATCATCGTCATCAGCAGCTGCTTTATCATCTTCATCAACAGCAGCTGATTTATCATAATCATCATCATCGTCATCATCAGCATCTGCTTTTATCACCATGATCAGCTGCAGCTTCATCAACCTAATAAATACTTTTTAGTTGTACTTTTTTTCTTATAGTCCTATAAAGCAGCTTTAGTATCGCAACAACAGTATGTGGTTGCAAAGAAGATGAATGATCCTATCTTAATGCATAGATGTCGTATTTATTACGCACATAGCTTGCTGCAGCGAGGAGAGTTAAAAAAAGCTGCCAAAATAATACGGTAATATTTACTTTAGCTTTGAAACAATATTTTTTTTTAGTCATGAATTTATTGCGTTATTTTCGATTCTCATGTATTTCTTTAAATTATAGAAAAGATGGTAAATAAAGGATAGTTAAAAAAAAAAAAGTAATAAAGCGTAATACTTGTCAAGGTTAATAAAGGAAAAGCTTATAAATCTTCGAACTTTGAAACAAACAAATAATAACAAGCTTTGTCCAAGCTTCTGCAGAATGTGGCGCGAAATGTTTTCTTAAGAGAATTATGATTTAACACCTAGAACGTTTACAATAATATCAAATAAAATTTTTGAAAACAAATTTATTTTAAAAACATTTTTGCTATGTAACTAAACATTTTTTAAAATTAACTTTCAAATATTCACCTTTTTTTAAATAGGGTTTAAATAATTATGTTACAAAAATGACATCTTGATTATAAAATTAGGATAGTCGGAACAGTGGGAATAATGGGTCGGTTTTTCCTAAAGCCTTATATCTAAGCTGAAATTAAAATAATAATAATAAAAAAAAAATTAAGTTAAACATTTTAAATTATTGTGTTCCGTTATTGTAAAAAAAATTAACTTTAGAAGTACCAAATCTCATTAAAAGTACCAAAGTGCATTAGTAAGTTCACAAAAAACAAATTTTTTTTAGGGTTTATAACGATACAATGCATTGTATCGTTATAAACCGTGAATGAATCTTTTGCCGTTGCAACGGCAAAAAATTCATCAGTAATTCGCTTTATTTATAAAAGTTTAGTTTTATCAGACATTTTTTATCTTCTTTTTCTGGTTATATTAAAATATCTGGTATTGAATTTTTCGAATATTAAAATTTCAGTGAAATGGCTTTTGTAGGGCATATTGGGACAATAAGTTATTTATATAATTGACTACCTTAAAACCATTATATGATGCTGTTTACAATGTGGTCATTTTATTTTTTAACTAAAATCTTATTTAGAAAAGCAATATTAGTAATAAATTCAAAGAAATTGTTATTTTTGTAACTTAACTTCAATTAATAATAGTGTTTAATATAAATAACGAGAAAAGAAATTATATATGAAAGATCACTCGTCCAAAATGGGATAAAAGCTCTTTGAAAATTCGTTTTAGCTGTAAGTAAAAAGGAACTTAGTATCAGAAAAGCTGCTAATACATTTGGTACATTTAAATTTTCTTTTCATCTGCCGATACGCCAGATCATCAAAACAGTTGCCAAATAATTTGTGGATATTTTTTGTATGATTTATGTGATCTATATTTTTTGTTTAATCATTTATTTAGTAATATTACCCAGTTTAATAATTAATATCAGTTTTTGTCCTTCTTACTTTTTAGAATATTTTCTTAAGTTTGCTTTTTATGGTATATGAGCGTATGGATGTATAGTTTTTTTTTTGTGTGTGTGTAATGTCTGAACATGTTTAAATAATAGATAGCCTTCATTTTTTTATTTTTAATAGATAGCCTTCATTTTTTTATTTTTAATAAATAACCTTCATTTTTTTATTTTTAATAGATAGCCTTCATTTTTTTTATTTTTTTTCACAACAAATAATTGCTGCTCTTTAACTGTTTCGTTTTGACCCACCCACCACCACCCACTTGCTAAAGGTCTAAAGTTTCAATAGGTTGTCGTAGCTTATTTTAATAATTTTTTTTTTTGTTTCTTCGTTTTCTTTTATCAATGAACTTTAAAAAATTTATAAAAAAGTGTTCCGCAACATTTTTGCATCATTCCGCAAACATCCACAACATTTGTTTCTTAGGTGTCCGTTATACGTCCCGCTCTACCCTACTTTTTAGATTAGAGTTTTTTTAGGTTTTAGATGTAATTTAATAGAAATAAATTTTAATTTCTCAATTGTTTAAATAATTAATTTGTTTTTATTTAAATAGATCTGTGTATTGCGAAGCAAAGTCGTCCAAGACAGACGTAGAGCTTGTAAGTTTTTCTTTTTTTTTTTCTTTCAAATTTTTAACATTAATTTTTAAAATTTTGTTATCATCTATAAGTCGCGTTTACTTTTCTTTATAAAAAAAAAAATCGTTTTCTTTTCTTTATAAAAAATATTTTTATTAAGGTTTTAACTTGTTGCCGTGCAGCGTGGAGCAAATTCAAATATTTGCGGAAATGCAATCGGTATACTCCCCAGTCCAAATAATGTTTAGTAAAAATGTTACGAACTTTAGGCAAGTATATTTTGAAACCTTCCATTTCACCTTAAGGTAATAAAGAAGAATGTTGTCTTTAGCTTTGTGTGACCACTGTATTCAGGCATCCGTTATGTGTTTCAGAGGGCCATACAAAAAAGGTCAATTTGGAAAAGTTGGAAAAGCTTTGAATAAATAACAATACTGCAAAATATTTAATAAATGAATTTTTTATTATTACAAGTTATACTTTTTAAATTGTTTTTAATATTTTAAATGATTTTCTCTCAGATGACCATTTAAAATTTATTTTTTTTACATAACCGTACTTTTTACTTAAAGTAATAAAATTTGGGAAAAATATTTTAAAAGTTTCTTCAACTTGTTTTTATATAGAAAAAATAACTTGAGAAGAAACATTTTTCGCAAAAAGAAATTTTTCAGGGTATAAGACGATTATAGTCTTTTGTCATCCTAAAGACTTATGGTAATATGGTGTTGCATATTACGATATTACTTTCAAAATGCAATCTACTACTCTGTCTTTTTTTCCCAAAAGTCTAAACAAAGTGAGACAAATATTTTTTATACTTCATAAAATTTATACCGCTAAAGTGCATTTGTTAAAAGTGTTGATAATAAAATTTATAAAAGTTATGTTTATACGAAAATGCCTAATAGTGTACGGTTGAAATCTTGAATTTCTTTTTCGATAAACTTTCGTTTTTTAATTTCAAATCTGACATCTAGATCAATAATTCCACAAAATTTGAAACTAATGTGAGTTTAAATCCTTACTTCTCACGTAGCTACAAAAAAATAATCGCAAGGGTAAAAAAAATGTAAGTGTTGATCAACTTAAAACTTTTTTGAATAGTGTAATTTTTTACTATTAACTCACCAGCAGCCGTATTCTCATCTTTCCGTTAAGCTTATCTCATTCAGTTATGTATTCTCATCTTTCCGTTAAGCTTAACGGAGCGTTAGTAGAAAATTTCTTTTTAACTACATTAATAAAAAAAGTTCTTTAAAAATATAATTTTTTAAAAATAAATGTTTTATTTTAGTATTAAAAAATTTAAATAAAGTTTTTGTCATTTCTTCTCTTAGAAATATTGTAATGAAATTTCAGACAAAAGTTCCGTTAAGCTTAACGGAGAGATAAGAATACGGCTGCAGAAAGTTGAAATCTGCGGTCATTTCATTGGTTAAATTTTTGAAAAAACGTATTTTCTTCAGAAGATACGTTATTTCAAAAAAAATTTAATCGATTAGATCTAAGTAAATGTAAACTACAAAACTTTCATAATGTTTGCCATGTCATGAAGCGTTACTTAAGATTTTTAAATAAAAAAATCAAATTTATTAACACGATAAGTAAATGTCATTTGGAGTGCAGACTTTGTATGCCTTTTTTTAATTATCTAATTGAAATTTCAGTTGTTACAAAATTTTTCGCCAAATAAAAAAACTGAGAATCTGATTAAATACCTGTTTTTGGTTTGGTTTTTATTTTTTGAAGTATTTTAATTTTAATTTTCAAAGTAGTATAAAATCACTGAGCATTGCGGAAGAGCGATTAACAAGACTCCACTTTTCTTACCTGCTGTTTAATTAACCAGAGCAAACACCAGATCTTTTCATTCTGAGGTTATTGCTCATTGTTATTCGTTGTTATTGTTATTACATGTTATTAGTAATAAACAAATTAAAGGTTACTTTTTTAAGGAATGAGTTATAAATAAAAACTTAATTATAAATAATTTTTGTTAAGCCAAAAAGTTTATAAAGGTTTACCACATAAACAAAAATGGTTTTTGATCATATTAGTGCAAAGCAAAAAAAAAGTTCCACTGTGTATAAAACCCTGTATAAAAAGTTCCACTGCGAACCTTATATAAAAAGCTTCACTGTGAGCCTTGTATAAAAAGATTCACTGTGAGCCTTGTATGTGAATCTTGTATGTTAACAGTGTAAATCCTTTTGTGTTCAAGTGAACCCAGCAAAAAAATTATAGAAATTTTACAAAATAGAAATCAATTATAGAAAGTTTACAAAAAAATCGTCAAATAAATAAAGCATCTTCGAATTACGAGTTATTTAAAATATATACATTTAGATGATGTTTATAGAGTTCTTTAAATATTTTACCATTAAAGTTTTTTGCTTTTTGCTTGTAGAACATTTTTGCGTAATATGTTTCTTTGATTAGCATAATGTGATTCGGCTTTATTTGGTAAATTTTGAAAAAATGTAGTGTAAACATGTGATTTTGGTTAATTTCATTTTAATTTTCCATCAGACTTTAACAAACGCCAAGTTGTCCCTGGTGAGTGGTAATTGGGTGGTCTCTTTGATCTTGCTACAAAATATTTTTAAATATATAATATTTAGTGTTATTGGTGATAAAAACAATAAAAATATGCTATATAAATACGTACTTTAATTTGTTGGTACATAGAAAATTTATCTCCATTGAACTCCATTTTTATCTTTTTTAACGTTTGTAACTTTTCTTCTTTTTCAAACATTACCTAAATTTATTTTAATTTATAAGTTTTATTTATAATTTTAATCCATTGCTTTACCCTTGGAGCCCTCACTAAAACATGGCGCCCTCAAAATAATTTAAAATATGAATAAAAAGGTGATATAAATGAATATATAAAATTAAATTTTAAATTTGTATTTTTTGCCTACTTACTTGATTTAAAAAAAAAAAAATTTCTGCGCAGCAGACAATAAAAACTAGTTGCCATCACAAATAACCTTTAAAATTTTCCAATTTTTTGATGTCATCATCAGAGTATGCCATCATCAGAGCATTTTTTTAATCGATTTATTTTTAAAAATGTAAAAAGTATTACGGAAAAATTCAAGTGTTTTTCAATAGAAATAAAGTAACTTATTAAACTCCACAAAAGTTTTTTGTATGTCTCTGATACTAATTTTTGTGAAACTCGACATATGCTTTTCTTAAGCAATACCTAATCCTGGTTTTTAGTTGGTCAATATTATTAGCAGTCCAGACATCCATGTACACTTCTCTTTTAAAGTTTCTCAAAAATCCTAAAAATCTGTAAATAGTTTAGCAGTGATGATGATGATATTGTAATGACTTAATCAGAATAAAATATTTAATATTTTAAATATATTAAATATTTTTAGGTGAAATCAGAAATAACTTTTTTATTTTTTAAGTATTTTTGCTATAATGACTAGCAAAACAAAAGCTTTCGACTTTATTTTACTGTTCGACTGTATTTTGTTTTTACTATTTTTTTTTTTTTTTTTTTTTTTTTGACATATAAGTATATATACATACAATCAATATTTCAGATAAATACAGATGGCCGGGGCAAGAAGAAGACACAGTTTGTCTTATCACCAAGCCCCGAGAATTGACTCCGTAAAATAAAAACTATTACTTACAGCATATGTAATTGTAACCAGTATATAAGAAATAAGATTTTCTGGTAATAAACATATAAAAAGAGTAATAAATACATAAAAAACAAAATTTTGCAAAATAAGTTTTGTGAAAAAATTTAAATTCTTTTGAAAAAATCAAATAAAAAGTTACAATAATGCATTGCCAAAAATCTTGAATGAGTTTGAAGCCACAAAATGATTTTTTGTTTGAACGTTTTTTAAATTCAAATTTTCTTCTTTAGAGTCAAATTGAAACATTCGATCAATTAAAACATTTGACTGATTTTAGTCTACCAAATGGTTTAAAAAGTTTATTTGGGATTAATAAACTGTATAATTTGGCTAGATAATCAATAAAATGTAAACTTAAATCGTTGATACTTTAATTTGCTTTATATTCTACATTAACAAAAACTAAATAATAGCTTAAGCAAAAGAGTACCATTTTAACCTAACTATATATGGTAAGGTAAAAGGGTACTCTTTTACTTGAGAGTAGCGCATGAAGTGACCTCATCCAGATAGGGGTCACGCGTTAACTTATGCATAACGTAGCGCGTCACCTTTCTCGCACTTATTGGCATATGTTTAGATGAGGTCACCTCACACACTAATCTCATTATCTATAAATATCGGTATAAAATGGACTTAGGTGATTTGAACAACGCTCGAAAAAACCTGATGAGCTTTAGTCAGTGCACCAACATATTCTTGATCTATCAAAGTTTTTGAATAACTATAGTTTTTAAATAAATAAAATATTAAATTATAATCAACGGTTTTAACTTTCCGGCAAAGCAAAATAGTTTTTATATAGTTGTATATTTTCTAACAAAGTAGAAGTTTGTATTAGCAAATATTTTTCAAATCAGTATGTTTGTGCTGCATAGAGGAAAACCTAAAGAAACCAGAAGTATATGGTCGGGATTGAATCCGGTCGTAGGCTAGGTCTATATTAGAGTGTCATAAACTTGGTATACCAACTTGGTATACCGCGTCTCTGATAGTACCACGAACTCGGAACTTCTCGCGTATGAGGCGAGCGCTCTACCACTATACCACTACCGCATCAAAATTAAAAAACAAAAAACTTGTAAAACTTTAGTCTTAAAATACTCATGGGATTCAAAACAAAGTTTAAAAGCAATACACCTAATATAATATGGTCAATCATAAAAAACCGGCATACGTTAACATTACTAAAAAATGTCTACTTATAGAAAAAACGAATAGTTTTGTTGTACAAAAATGCAAAAGGGTTTTTAAACAAAAAAAGTGAATGAGTATTCAAACGTCGTCACAAGAACAAATTCGTATAAGGTACCCACAAACCAAAAAAACTAAAGTTTTTCAACGTAGCTTCTTTTCTTTATAAACCTTTATAAACCTTCTTTTCTTTATACACCTTTAGCATGAAACTTATAGGCGTAGATAAATATAACTTATAGATGTAAAAAAATATAACTTATAGATGTAAATAAATATAACTTATAGGCTTAAATATAAAAAAGATATTCTACTAGATATTCTAGTAATAACCTATTTTTTTTTTTTTATAAGTTTTGTTTTTTTATTGCAATTTTTAAAAAAGAAAAAGATAAAGAAATTACTCTGGCTATCTGTTCTTCTTCTTTACGTAGTTGTTGTTTAAGCTGTTCTTCGGTATTTTGACAAGACATTGTCGTTACCTGGTGAGTGAAATTAAGACTAAAAATTTATATATATTTTAGGAAAAAAAAAAATTTTAAACGATTTTTTAAATCAAAAAAATGACGGAAAAAAATACTCTTAAAGTATTATTAAAAATACACTAACCCTTAATAAGTCATTGTTTTTCTTCTGTACTTCAAATAGTTTTCTTCTTGTTTCATCTATCGATAAGTGTTTTTTTTTATAAATTTTTTTTAATTCATTCAACTGGTTTTCTAAATTACTCTCTTTTATTTTTTGTCTAGTGGCTGACTTCTGAAAAATAAAAAATTTAACGAATTAGTCGATTTTTAATCAATTAATTTATCAAAAACAAAAATAAAGAAGTTTTCTTGAATTACACATTAAACTATTTAATTTTATTTTTTATATAAATTCATTTTAGTTTAAAGTAATAAAATATGTTATTAATAAAAAATAGTTATAATATTGTAATTTTTATAAAATGGTAAAAATTTATAAAATTGAAGAAAACCTAATAAGTTTGATAATTAGCTAGTAATTCATTAAGGTGGTAGGGATGCAAATAAATGATCATAAAAAAAATTTTGAGAATTTTTTTTAATGTGGAATTTCACCCGTTAATGTCTGTTTTCATGCAACTAACATTGAAAACAATAAAAAAATATTTCTTGGTCCATATTTACATCTTAAAACACTCTTTAGGTAGCATCAGAGCCCATAGCAACGTCCCTAGTTACTATGAACAGAAGTTTATTCTTTATTTTCTTCTCATATTATATGCCTTATTTTACTCTTAACATATACTAAGGTGTATATGCTAAATGTTTTTAGTAGTCTAAATATTATATTTGGAAGTCACAATCATAACTTAGACAGATAAATAAACTGATAAGTTAACAGTAATGTTGAAAATTTTATACTTTGTATTATTTACAAAAATTTACCAAAAACTGTATTTTTTGGCAGGGAAACTATAGAAATGAGTGTGCATTCAGCTATTATTTATTTTAATGATGGGCGGAAAAGAATACTGAAAGTTTTAGAACACTTTGGCTTAAAAAGAAAATTTTCAAAGGCTGTGGAAACAAAGTTAGATGATTCACGCATTAAGCAAATAGATAAAAAGTTCACAAATGCAGAGAAAAAAGTGTAGAAAAGGGTTGCGAGCCAGAAAAAAAGGATTTTTCAATAAAAATGGGTGAAAAAAAATCAGCAGATTTATATCAAACTGGTTTTTACTGAGGAGATTTTTTAAACATTTTATTTTTGTTTTGCATTTTTCTCTGTTTTTAATTTTTTGAATACTAGCTATAACTCAAAACAACTCCAGATAGAACTGAGCATTAAACTTGAAATTTTGAATTTGTCTTTGATATAATGTAATATTCCGGATGATCTTTGGATTTTGCACAAAACTTCTAATATCTTATAAAAATTCAGTTTATGTGCAAATTTGTATTAAGTGCAAATTTGTACATTTTTTGAAAAAAGTACCAGTATTTATACAAAAACTTTAGTTACTCATTAAGTAAAATGATTTGAGCAAATCCTAAGGGTCATCCGGAGTATAATGTAATAATATACATATGTGCAAAAGGATTTTCAATTTTTTTTATTTTATCAAGATATCATGTTTCAAAAACATCATTTTTAAGGGTCAATTAACACATTTTCCGCCATTATAGATTTTCTGTTTAAAAAATAAAATAAAAATTTTATGCAAACTATTTCTCTTAATGTACTTAACAGTTTTAATAAACTAAAAATTGTTGCAATGACGATTATCAGAAAGTAGTCTATTTGCATCCTTACCACCTTAACATTAGTAATTAACATAAAAATTTCCCATAACAGTTATTTTATGTCTATTTTGTTCCTGTAAAAGATAGGAGCGAAGAAAATATAACGAATCAATCGTTTCATCATTTAAGGATGTTCTCAATTTTGCTACAAAAAGCCCTGCCGCACTAAAACGTCTTTCTGCTTCGATCGACATAGGTGGAATAGTTAACAAAGCATTGTACAATTTGTTCAAATAAATGACTTCCACATCTTTTGTTTATTTTTTCAAAAATGCTTATTTCTTTTTTAGTCAATGAAACGTTATTTTGAAAAGTTACTACTCATCCACTTGATTAAAACTATTTTCATTAACATTCTCATCAATGAGAAATAAACGATGAACAATTCCTTTAATTGTTAGAGTGAATTCATTTCTTGTTGATCGTTTTAATATTTCATTTTTTTGTGTAAGTGTTTTTAGGTAAGTGTTGGGATCTACTATATACTCTAACAAGCCTTCTACATTAGGAGTTCTACGTTCAAATATTTTTCTACTTACTGATTTGTAGAATTTCAGTCTCACTTGATTGTATTGTAGAATTTCATACCAGTCTCACTTGATTGTATTGTAGATTTTCATACCAGTCTCACTTGATTGTATTGTAGAATTTCATACCAGTCTCACTTGATTGTATTGTAGAATTTCATACCAGTCTCACTTAATTGTATTGTAGAATTTCATACCAGTCTCACTTGATTGTATTGTAGAATTTCATACCAGTCTCACTTGATTGTGTTTTCAATTCAGTAAGCAAAAATTAAAAGATTTTTAAAACATTAATTATATTGCAGTCTCGCCTTCCCAAAGCAAGTGAACTTACCTCAATGACTTCTAATGATTCTACAATTTCCTCAGTTTTCTTAATTTCACAATGTATTGGAAGTAAATGAGTAACTAACAAATTTATTAGTACTGATTTTATTATTTCATTTAACTCCAAGAACCGCTTTAGCATTGTCAACATTGAATTCTTGCGTGTACGTCTATCAATTAACATGACATTTTCCTTTCTTGGTACTCTCTCTGCAGAAAATCATTTTTTAAATGTGATTTTTTTAAAAAATTAATTTTATTTTTCTAACTTTATTTATTGATGATGAAAAAACTTGAATAAATTTGATTTCGTAATCAGAAGGAGTTACCTCAAGCCAACTTTGTCCTTCGCTTTGTATAAAATCTTTCTCATCGTCATCACATTCTTGACCACTTTTTAAAGAGTTATCAAGTTTTTTTCAAAATATTCGTCATCAGGTTTTCCGGAATCGACTTTTATAAGATTGGGCAATGAGAGAGGAATACGCGTGTATAGATTAGCGAGAGCTACTCAGTAGTATAAGTTGTCACAAAAAAACTAACCCCTTCCCCTCCCCCCTTCCTTCCGCTAAAATGTGACGTAATTTATGAACAACCCCTGAGGCCAGAGTCTGTATAAATAAAAAGGTTTTATCCCAACTTTAATATGCATTCATTCATAGCTATATGAATTATGCAAACACTGAAAAAAGTAAGTTACAATCTCTTTATCGCCGTCAGAAGCATGCAATACGTGTAACTAATTTTGCTTCTTGTTTTTCTCAACTTTTTTCTGAAATGAGAACACTTATATTAACTCGATATTTTTAATATTTTCGTATATGTGAAAATAATCTTTCTTCTGCCGTTTTTAATGATCTTTTACTTTGAAACCTATCAATAAAGAATTCGACTGTTCCTATTTATATAGGGTTTATACACAGCTACTTACCTTGTGACAACATTGTTCGTGCTAATACGAACCATACTCAGGGGCGAATCCAGCATTTTTTGGTCTTTGATGTCGATAATTCCAGACATGACGCAAATTTCAAACATTTATATTTTTATTCTTATGTCAATTTATTTGAGAAAATAAAAATTTTGCATTGATTATCGCGCACCCCAATTTTGGAATAAAATTGTTATGCCTAATTTTAATTTTGATCGATCTACTTCTTTGCATCTTTTTAAAATTAAGTTAAAAATCTTTTACTCTGCCATATTTTTATTTTGCCATATTATCAAAATTTGTAAATAATATTTATATTAAGGAAATATTTAATTTTATTACCTATACAACAAAGTGGTATGTGTATTTTATTATGTTGTATTTATCGTTACTTTATAACCTATCATTTTGTTTACACTAGTACAAGGATTTTGCTTACACTAAAAGAAGATTGTACTGATCTTCTTTCAGATAACTTTCAAATATTATTAGTATTTACTTATTTTATAAATTGTATTATTTTTTATCTACTCTCATTATATTGTGAAAGCGAAATGAACAGTTTGGTTTCAAAAAAATGTTGTATAACTGATCATGTAGAAGTCAAGTAAATCATTAATATATTCAATAATGACTATTTTACATTATTTTATTATTAATTTGTCAAAAGTATTTCAAAAAAATTCAAAAGCATCAAAAAGAATTCGAATAATATGATAAATTTATAAATTTATAAATTTGTAGATGTAAATTTAATTTGGTTTATAAATTTGTTATTTAGGTGCCCCAAGAAGACCTAACGGTCTTGTCACAGAGTACCGCAGAAGTGCATTTTAACTAGGAAGTTCACGCCTCCTTTCTTACCGTGACGCAAAAATATGTCAAGAACTAGTTTCGAACCTGGATCTCCTTTAATTTTCATCGTTTCATAAATTAAATTAAGTAAAAACTTTTGTTATCCAAACCATGTATCAATAACTTATATACCAAATGACAATCAATTTTAAATGTTTTTAGATTCATTTTTGAAAAAATATATCATGGAAAATTTTTACAAAATCTTATCGGATTGAGGGGACCCACCATTTTTTGGTCTTCAAGATTGCTAACTTCCAGACATGAAGCAAACTCCGAACATTTATATTTTTATATTTATGTCAAATAAGGATGGAAAAAATTGCGATGACTGGAGCCTGGGAACAAAAAATGCCGAATAATTCCCCCCTGCCTCTTGTCCCAAACGTGAGAGCAACAAGTTGATAAAATATTTTTTCTACTACTCTCTATCAGACATTATTCATCAATAAATTTTAATTTTTATAGTAAATTAATTCAGCGTTCAAAAAATATGACCATATAAAGTTTGAATCCCCTCAATTTGAGAGGGTTTCAAATTTATATGGTCCTAATTTTTGAACGCTGAGAAAATATACAATAAAAGGCTTTCTTTTTAAGTTATTAAAAAGATATACATTCTTATGTAATAAAATTGGGGATGTCCATTAATATATTTTAATGTATACTTGTTGTTACTAATTGTATTAAACAATAAAACTTGACAAAAACGTTATCAGGGTGCATGTAAAAAGAGTCCAAAATTTGTTTCAAGTAAAATAATCATTTTGAATTTTTTTTAGACTAAAAAAAAAGGTCAATTCAAGTTTCTAATTAAGTTATAGATGTCAAATATTTATACAACAGTATATCAAAGTAATTTTTAGAGACACAATTGCTGCTTTGTCTATAGCTTTTGTGTTTTTTATTTTCGTCAGCATAGAGGGGCCTGTTGTAGCACCTCTTCATCAAACTTTAAACAAGTTTATTGTATTTGTTTTGTTTTTTTATCACTGAATAATAATAATACTTTAAATTGTTTTTCTAATTATCTTTAATTTGACAATCAACATCGCAATGTTATGAAACCGTTTTAGCATCTTGTATTCTTTCCAACCGTTTCAAATAATTATCCGTGCATGATTAGTTTAATAATTGCTTTAATTTTGTTTTAATTGTTGTATATAATAAAAAAAAAATTTTTCCAACAAGAATTAAGTTTGAAAATTATTGTTTGATTTTTTTTGGGTACGCAAAACAACATAATAGACTCCCCTATATATAATAATCCCCTAGAATATCCCCCTGACATATACATGCATACATACAATCTACTTTAGTTAACAAAAGGGTTTTTAAATAATAATAATATTAAAATATTAGATAATAAAAAATAGTAACAAATATAAAGACAGGCATTATTTTAGGCAACAACTGTAAAAAAAAATTTTCTTGGGGCACCAAAATAAAAAAAGAAAAAAAAAAGAAAAAAAAAGAAAAAAACAAACATTTTAATTGATGTTATAAGTGTTATGCAATAGCAATAAACAAAATAACAATTACAATTAATAAAAATGAATTAAGAATTTTATTTACTCCAAATAAAGTAAAAAATTTAGAGCTCTCCAACCCCTCACGTCTGGTTTAAGTAAAGGTTTAAGTAAAGGTTTAAGTAAAGGTTTACCGTGTAATGAAGTAAACTGTGTTGGAATTCTTCAGTTTTTGCAATTTCATTTAAGGTGTGATATCTGCTTAAAAACTCTTCTCTATTCATAGCATTTTTTTGTATTCTTTGATCAGTTATCATTTTTTGTATAAACGCTCGTCTCATGTCAACCTCCTATAAAAAAGTATTTAAATAAACGCTCGTCTCATGACCTTCTATAAAAAAGTATTTAAATAAACGCTCGTCTCATGTCCTCCTATAAAAAAGTATTTAAATAATTTTAAGTTATTTGCATAATAAAACAAAACAAAAATATAGTGAAAAAAAAGAAAAGTTGTACAAACCTTTACTTTTTCATCATTTTTCGTTTGACATTTATTAGTTGTCGTTGGGTCTTTATCTTAAACAAATTATCGTTCTTATTAATTACTTTTTTCGTGAAATCATTTAAGTTTATTAACAAAAAAAAACAAGCATCTTCTTTACACTATGGATAGTTTTTATCTAAACTACCGTTGTGTTTCCATTACCGGTAAATTGTATAAATTTCAATTTTTTTGTAACTTTTTGTACGTCACTCTTAAGATCGTAGCTTTTAAAAATATAATTATAATAAATAAATATAATTATAAAAAATCAAATTGGCGTAATGACAGAGCAAACGTTTTAAAATTTATTATGATATATGTTCTATAATTTTTATCTTTGATACTAAAAAGTCTTTTTACATAATTCGCAGGAAAGTGACCAAACCAAATAAGCTTCCCCAAATTTGATAGTCTTTTTATAATTTCTTTAAGTAATGAATTAAAATAAGGCCATATATCTTAAAATCACTTAATCAAACACAACTCCAAGTTTTAAAATCTCATACTTTTGTTATTTTGTCTTATGTTTGTTAATTTTTTTTTTTTTTTTTTTTTTGCAATTTTAATTAACATTAACTATTAAAATGCTTTTTAAATCAATCATTATTTGTGATAAGTAGTGGTTATTGAACCACTAGTTATTGATTATTAAACTTTTGATTACTGGTTATTAAATCTGTGGTCAATAGTTGTTAAGGCGAGTTTCCACTCATCCGTTTTTTCACGGGAACGGGAAAGGGACGGGAAAAATAATCACGTGGGCATGCGTAGTATAAGTTTTAATATGTCCGAAGTAAAACTACGCATGCTCACGTGATTATTTTTCCCGTTCCTATCCCGTTCCCGGATGAGTGGAAACTCACCTTTAAACTAATAGTTATTGGTTTTAAGCAATTGGTGGTTATTAGTAATAGCGGTTATTAACACAATAACGATTATAGAACGACTCAAAAACTTATACGACAAAAAAGAAGGGATGAACAATTAATTTACTAAATTTATTAAAGAGTGAAGTTAAGTGAATTAACTTTCAAGCAAGCAGTTAAGATGCTACCTTAAGATTTCAAAAGTACTACACGGTCAAAAAAAGACTTCTTGAAAATTTGAAAAAAAAGTAAGTTTAATATATCAACAACTCGCCAACTCGAGTACAACTCGCCTAATGTAATATTTATTACTGCACGTTACACACCATACGAAGATATCGAAGATCTGTCAGATAAAATTAACAGGGGAAAAATTGATCAAACCCATGAACTGGAAAATACAGACCTAATAATCGTAAAAGATCAAAAATCATTAAAAAAAATGCAAAAAGTAAAAAATGTACCTAGTAACATATTATAAACCACTTATTATAAGCAATAATATAACTTTAATTAATATAAAACAACTTAACTTTTTCCTGTGGGATATTGGTATAGAGCGATGTGACATCTGCTGTTACAAAAATATAGTTAGTAGAGGTGAATTGATGGGACCATTTATCAAAGGGTTTGTTAATTAGTTGATTTTGATTAAATTGTAAGGCTTTAGTAAATTGCAAGTTGATATCTTCCACTGCATAAACCCTCTTTGTGAGTTTTCGGTAATCCGTAAAAAATAGGGCAGCGACAGGGTGTATTAGGTCGTAAAAAGATTGCTGTTGTTTTGTCGATTATGTAGTGGACAGCCATGTAGTCTATTAGAGTGTTAATATCATTTATTATTTTTGACATTGGATTATGGGGCAGGAGTTTATAAGTATGAATATCATTTAATAGTTGGTTTATTTTATTCTCATACTGTTCCTTATCTAAAATACAAACCCCACCACCTTTATCTGCTCTTTTGAATATGATATCCTTATTATTATGTAGTCTCTCCAATGCTAAAGATTCTACGGATGAAAGATTGTTTGTAATTTTGGGTTTGGATTTTTTCATAATTGCCTCAATGTCTCGATCAATCTGTAAAAAAAATTTATTTATGTTTTGGTTATTTGTATTTTTATTTCTATTGTGATTTTTTGCGGAATGGGTGAGTTTATTGATCTTTATCATCTTTACCAAAAAACATTCTTAGATTAATGAATCATTTAAATCTCTCCACTGCCTTACTAAATAAATTACCATGAATATAATTCGAGTAAGGTATAAATGAAATACTTTGTTTAAGATTTGTTGTTCCACTCTTTAATTAATACAATATAATACAACTTAACTTAAACTCTTTATTAACTTATTATAACCAACTTACTACAACCAACTCAAAGAAGTCAACTTGTATAAGCCACAGTCGATTCAGAGGACCGAGTGACCTACACGAGTGACTTACACATGTGTAGGTCATTCCGAGTGTAGATCACCGAGTGAACTACACGAGTGTTTAGTTATCCATGGTTTCCATTTTTTGTATCTGGATTTAGAATCTTTATTTGCTACTTGGTTTCTCCATCTTTTTCTAGAGAACTTTGTCTCCAGCCTTCTTCTAGAGAGTTTCAAAGTAAAGTGTAAATTTTTGAGTAAATATTGAGTTTAAGATGAGCTGCACTTTTAAAACAACTGTGAGTTGCTAGACATCAAATTTCTTATTTATGATTGCTGTCAATCTTTTTGAAGTGAGAAAATTTGTGAAGGCAGAGTGTTGACCTATAGCAGGTTGAGGCTGTCTAGTAATTAATTTTCTAAGATCAAACTATTTTTGAATCGTGTTATAAAAAATTATTGAAATTCCAAACTTTTTGTGGATATTCTTAAAACAGACAATTTAGAAAATTAAAGAACTATACTCAAGAAAGTTAGAGGCAGTTCTCTGTACAGTAATAGTAGACAGTGTATAAAATACCTAAAATGCATGATGCTGGTTGTGATGAGCGTGGTATGTGTAAAAATGTTCATGTTTTAAAAAAATCTAAAGATGAATAAAGGCATCTGTTTGAATATGCTTTAGGTGGGTGGTGTTTATTTTGTGGTTCCCTGAATTAGAAACTAATATTTCCGTAAAATTTGCAAGATATAGTAGTATATTTAGATAAATGAATTATGTGGGAATTTGTAATTATTGTTCTGTGGACCAACCAAATCAATCTTGTTTTCTAGCCCCATAAAAAAATTATAATAGCGGTTTTACTCATAAGGAATTTTATAAAATAAGATAAATATAATGCATACTTTTTGCTGTCTTTTGATAGACCAATAGAACAAAAATAGTTGTGGTTAATTTTAAGGGCAAGAAAATTGAAATTATTTAGGCTTAAATAATAATTATATGAACTAAAACATTTTTTTGGAACATAAACATCTTATTAAAATCATTATTTTAGAGACATTTGTTTATAGATCAAGTCAAGACCATCTCATGGAAAAGACCAGACAATCAGGTTTTGTTCATGAGCTTCTGTCTAAAGTATGATTTTCATAACGTTTTTCGTTAAAGTTTTCATTGTTTCAAAAGTTACACTTTCTCTACTTGAGACTCTAATAACTTATTTGATTAACGTTGCAACCTAAGTAGTAACATTAATTTATATGATTCAGTGTTTTTTTAATGTGCGGATTTGCTCAAAAACCTTTGAGCAAATCCGCCCTTTTAAAAAACAGGGTTTCATATTTATATTCGGGATTCATATTTATTTTCGATTTCATAAATATTGATTTTTATGCATAAACATATTCATTGCGTTTACAAACATCTCACATGTTTAAAAATGCTTCAAGACTGATGTGTTAATGGCTGTCGAAACAACTATTCAACATCAATTTCTATTTTTAAATTTCTAACAAATCCAAGTATGAAAGACTTGTGAATTTATTTAATTTTTTGAGAGATTTTAACTCCTTTAATAAAACTATTATGTTTGAAAAACCTTTCGTTCCTTCATTTATTTATTTTTATACAATAAAACTATATTAAAAAAAAAAAAAAATCAAAGTTAACCACAAATGATTACCGATTACTAAATTCAGTTTGTTGCTAAGCACCCAGAAAGATTCTACACCTAGGATGAAGAGAGGTTCAAAAATGTCGACCTAACTAAAAGTTTGTTTTTGATTTTATTGTTTTGAAAAACTATAGGTGGAGAATGGAGGAGGGAGGAAGGAGGGGGCAATTTTGTAATAAATATGCGTACGTACGCAGAAGGAAAAGAAGGGTTAAAAGCATACATATGCGTACCACGCGTATGTATGCTTTTAACCCCATTTGGATTCAGTCGATTGCTTTTTGAAACCAATAATTAAAAATTGTTATTTACTGTTAATGCGGTTTAAATTTTGGCAAAATTTTTTTGTAAATTGAAAAAAATTTTGCATAACACAAAATATATTTGCAAAAAAATAAAAGTTTAAAATTTGATTTGGCTTTTTGATTTTATATATTCATATAATGTTACAAAAAAATTCATTACATTTTTGTAATGATTACAATTTTGTTTCATTTAATATTCACGATACTACGTTAATTTTTATTTATAGATTTTAATAAAAATAAATAAATATAAAATGAATAAACACATAAAAGTTATTACAATGGTTACCGTTTTTATGTTTCCTTTTTACGTTAAAACTAAAAGGAAAAACAGTTTAATGTTATTTTTTTAAAACTTATTAAAAAAAAAAAAAACATAAAATAAAACTATTTACATTTTTTTGCTTTTTTTTGATTCAAATTTATTGGTTCTTGCAATACTGTCTTGTTTTGCATGAATTTCTTCTGCAGGCCCATCAGACTAAACAAATCAATATTAAACCTTTTTAATCAACAGATAAATAATGTTATTAAGTAAAACGGTATTATAGTGTACTAAATTGTATTATAGTGTATTAAGTCTATATGAACAAAATTTTTATGGAGAAAAAGAGAAATACTACCGGGGAAAGTGAAATTTCTTGCGGAAAAATCAAAATTTGATTAAAAATTTATCTTTAAAATAATTTTCAAATACTTCAATAACAGTGGTAAGTACATTGTTTCGGAATTAGTGGCTGAGTACATTCATGAAAACTTGCAATCTGGCCGGAAAAAACAAGGTGCTATCGTTTCAGTTGCTTTATCAAGAGCTTTGTAATAAATCTTTTGAGGTATCACCTCTATCGTTTCAAGATAGTACATGGTATCACCAATATAGTAATTTTCAGTTCAAGTACGCTGTATTTTCATCGTTATATTTGACGGATTTTTAACTTGTAATTAAAATTGTGTAGATTTTACAAGTTTCCGAAGCCCTAAAATAACTTTAACCGTTAATAGCAGGTGGCTTTCATCAGCAATGCAACCGCAAACCTATAGAGTTTATAAACTTTAAATTTTATTCAAATAAGGTATCTCATTTTCTCTCTTATTTTCCAACAACTATTCCCATAAATCAACTTGTTGTAGTTTTTATCATTGTTTGATTTCACACAAATGTTCTAGTATGTTGGATAGAAATGCATGAACACAACAGTTTTCTATATTGCTTACTTCATAAAGTTAATAATTTTTCTTTTACTACTTAAAAAGCCACTGACCTACCCCGTATTTTGGTCATCTTGGCCCCTTTGTTAAACAACGTTCAACGTTTGGTTATTTGGTCGAGCGAGTTTTTCAAATAAATTACCAGAAGTAATTCTTTATGATACTAAAATGAAACTGAACAAAATTATATAAATAACAAGAATAGAAACATTCAAAATAATAATAATAATAAAAAAATAATAATAATAAAAAAAAAAAATTTTATTATTATTATTATTTTATTATTATTATTTTGAATGTTTCTATTCTTGTTATTTATATAATTTTGTTCAATTTCATTTTATTACAAAATTAATAAAAAGTAATTTAATATTATAAATTAAATTAAAAATAAACATACAATATTACAATAGAAGAGTTCCAAAACTTAAAAACTAAAACATGTCAAATAATTCACTAGATTAAATATGTTAAATAAATGTTTGTTGATAAAATAATTGATAAAGAAATAAAAAAGAATATACATTATATAGAGTACATATATTAATATAGATAAGAGATTTTTAAAAATATAAAAGTAGATTAGTATATTTTCAGTTGAAAAAATGAGTTTTTTGAGATTTTGTTTAAAATCTCAAAAAACAAAAATTACATTCATGAGAAATTAAAATCAAAATTACATTCTTGAGAAATATCTTTAGAAGTATTTAAAACTATACTATTCCATAAAAATGGTCCGCGAAATGTAATAAAAAATTTTCCAAAATTAGTTTGAGAAAATGGTTGTCGAATTAAGTTATCGTTCCTTAAAATATATTTATTTCTATCTTTTTGTAAATACAAGTTGTGAAAAGAAACGGGTAATAGGCGGGTCTTGCATTCATACATAAAACAAAGAATATTAAAAACATTTGTGCTTCCATATCATATAAAAGAGGCTTGGCGTGAGCAAAACGGTCCTTGCAATTTATAAGGCGTTCTACATGTTTCTGTTGCCGATAAAGAGGTTTAAGTTTACTTTTATAAGTGCTACCCCAAGCAATGGTTGCATAGTTAATATGGCAATGAGTTAACGAATAATATAACTGAATTAAGGTATGCTTATCAAGAACATTTCTTATTTTGTATAAAATGCCTATACTCTTTGAAGTTTTACTGTACAAGTAAGTAATATGGCTTTTCCATGTAAGATTTTCATCGATATATACACCTAAAAATCTTGTCACTAAAACTCTTTTAGTAATTATGTTATCGATAAAAAGAAAAGGCAAGTTTCTAGGCAGCTGGTGCTTTTTACCATAGGAATGAAAAAGAATCCATTTAGTTATATCAATATTTAATGATAGTTTGTTTAATCTGAACCATTCGGAAATTTTGACTAGTTCAATGTTCATGTTAAAAAGTCTAGAAATGTTATTATGAGAAAGAAATAAGTTAGAATCATCAGCAAATATAATTGTCATTAGGTTTGAAACTTTTGGTAGATCGTAAATACATATTAGAAATAGGAGAGGTCCTAATATGGACTCTTAAAGAACTCCACATGAAATACTTAACAAATTAGATGATGTGTTATCATCCGCATAAACAAATTGTTTTCGATTATTAAGGTAACTTTTTAACCATAATAATATATTTCCAGTAATTCCGCACCACTCCCACTTTTTAAAAATAATTTTGTGATCAATAGTATCAAAAGCTTTCGCCAAGTCAATGAAAACACCTAAAGTAAATTGAGATTTTTCAAATGAGTCAGATATATTTCAGATATATTATTTGTAGATTGCTGTATAATAAACTGTTTATAGTAAGATGATTATAAATTTTATTGTACAAAATTCTTTCTAAAATTTCAGAGAATACAGAAAGCAGTGAAATGGGACGATAATTACTTATATTCTCAATGTCACCACCTATTAATATTGGTATATTTTTTGCTAATTTTAGAGCTTGTGGAAAAATTCCCTATTTAACTGATATTGAAAAAATCCTAAAGCGTATATCTTTTAAAACATCAAATAAATTTATAATAATGTTGCCATTAATACCACCAGGGCCAACTGCTTTGTTAGATTTTAACATTTTAAAAGCATTTTTGAACTCTTCAAAAGATAATTCAAAAGAGTTCAAGTAAGAGTTTAAAGAGAAACATAGATCATTCATTAAACTGTTATCTATTGGAATTCTTTTTGCAAGATTTGGTTCTATTGACACAAAATATTTATTAAATTCTTCCATAATTTGCCTTTTATCATACAAAAAGTTATTATTATGTTTAACCGTGTTTAGCAAAGTATGAGATGTACATTTTTGCTGCCAGTAATTTCTCTTATTATAAACCAAGTGGGTTTAAAATTTAATTTATATTTGTCTAGTAAATTATAATAATATTTTTTTTTGTTTTTTCTTAAAGCTTTCAAAAAGTTTAGCGTAATTTTTATAAACAAATTTGTTTCTGCATAATAAATATCGATGTCTTCTTCCAAATCGATCAGGTTTAACCGGGAAACACAACTCGTCAATTTTCTCAAGCATTTCTAGGAGACTGTTTCTCTAGGTTTTAGAATCTAAAATCAATTATCTTTTGTTTTACATTTTTATCCGTTTTTGTTGTTCCAAACATTTTTTTCTGGTACTATTTTTAAAAATACACCAGCTGTTAACTACTAATGATCCATTTCTAAAAGTCTTGTTTTTTTGAAACCAATAAATAAATATACTTTTATAAATATAAGTTTTATATTTTTAGTGCATTATGATGTTTATTATGTAAAAAACCTTTTGACAAAGAAAATTTTAATTAGTTTTAAATTACACAATGTCACACCATTACACCATCACATCATGTCTTTAAATTGTTTTGCCCAATTATAATATACCTAATATTTTACCTATAAAAAATATTTAATAAAAATATTTTAAATTTAAAAATACTTGATTGTGTAGTCAAGTAACTTTATTAATAACTACGTATTTTTTTGCTTAGAACTTCCTTTTTTATTTAGAACTTCTTTTTTAATAATAAAGTACGTTTTTTACAAAGTTTTATTATATCTGCTTATATATATAATATTATTATGAATATAAAATGTTTCGATTGTAAAATCAATACATTCTTTCAGGTGCCTTCTTTGTATTTGTTAAAAAGCTTAATTTACTATGACAACAATTAGAATTTGAGATTAGCATTATATAATTATCTTTAAAAAGCATATGTTTATAGACGTTGTTGCTGATGCAATAATTAAATCATTTAAGAGATATCTCTATCATAGCCACACATAGCTCATATGGAATGTGAACCATGTGTGGCTGTGATATTAAATGGCATTAGATCATAGCCACACGTGTGTGCATCAATTGTGTGTACATCACTCGTGGGTACATGACACGTGTGTACATGACACGTGTGTACATGATACGTGTGTACATCACACGTGTGTACATCACACGTGTGTACATCATACGTGTGTACATCACACGTGTGTACATCACACGTGTGTACATCACACGTGTGTACAGTACACGTGTGTACAGCACACGTGTGTACAGCACACGTGTGTACATATTCCAAGCAGTTAATATTTAATACCATAAATGGCTAACATCAAATTTTCTTACTGGTTTATTAAAGTGGCATTTTTGAAGTTTGGTTATGTTACTTTAAATGCTTTTCTTTATCATTTTTTAAAAAATATATTTTAAAACTCTTAAAAACTTTAAAATAAAATAAAATAAACTTTTACTGTTTTCATTTCAAAACCTTGAAGCAACTTCTCAACTTTTGATTGCTTTGCAGCCATGATATGTGCCATTTCTTTATATTTAAGCTGTTCCAAGTTTCTGAAAAAAAAAGTTGAACCTGAAACAGCAAAAACTTCAACAACAACGTCAACAACGTCAATATTTAAAAAAGCATTTAAGCATCCCCAGGCAACAGTTAAAAACAAAACAACTTTTTTAATATATTATAATATAATATAATATATTATAAAAAATGCATTTCATTTAATATATTAGTTGTTATATTTTGAAAATCAATTGCTTCACTTATTAAAAATTAGTTTTGCTGTTTTTTTTTGTTAGCATCTTACATCGTTAAAAAAGCAAAAAGTCTTAAATGTATCTAATCAATAAGATAAGTATAGTATACCCAGCCGGCATTTGGTCTGAAAAGAATTTTTGAAACGTCGAAAGACGTTTAAAAAACGTCTTTTTAGAACCAAATGCCGGCTGGGTAGTAGAATATTTATTTTTCTTACATAAATAAGAAAAACTTACAAAAATGTATCATTTGTTTTAAATTTCAAATTGGATTTATCTTCTCTTATTTCTTTTCTTGAAGCTATTGGTCTTTTTCCGTTTAAGTTATATTCCTTCAATTCGTTGTTTACTTTTAATTGCTAAAAAGTAAATTAATTTAAAAATTTTATAGCAAAAAAGGAATTTTTTTTTAGAAAAATTATCACTTTAAACTTGGCATCTTTAATACTCCCTAAAAAATAATTTTACTGCTATTACCTTTAAACCAATTAAATCAGTTGTAATCGATTACTAGATATTAGTAATCAGTTGTTAGTAGTTATTGGTAACAACTAATCTAAAAGTAAACTTATTAGTTTCTTGTTTTACAAATAAACTTTTATTAAAAAGTAAACTCCTATTGGTTCTTGTTTTAATAACAAAAAAAAAAAAATGCAAGTTGTTTAGTTAGTCAACTAAAAATAATAATAAAATAGCTAGATAAAATTTGGCTTTTTTTTTTTTTGTATGTATTTAGGTGCTCCCAGAAGTCCTTACGGTCTTATCATAAAGCACCGCGGGAGAGCATTTCACAGGAAGTTCACGCCTCCTTCCGTACCAATGTCGCTTGTTAGGCTAGAGCGGGCGTCGAACCTGGGACCTCTAGGTTCTGAACCAGAACTCTAACCACTGCGCCACGGCTGCTCGTATTTAAAGCAATTTATTTTTTTTCGTCTAAATCTATGGAAGGTTTAGACGAAAAAAATACTTTTAATAACGTTGCAATTATAAAAATTTAAATGTTTAAAGTTCAATTTAGTTTTTTAACATTCAATTTTTCAACTAAAAAAAAGCAGCTTTTTTACCATTTCTTATACTAAAATATATGACACGAAAAATAAATGATAAATGTCAAGCATTACTTGTTTATTATTTTAATACGTTATTGTAAAAAAATGTTTTTTTTTTTGTTTTTTTTATTTATATTTTAATTGCACGTTTTTTTATTTATGTTTTAATTGCATTGAAAAAAACTTAATGTCTATGCAATTCGAAGGCTTTTTTTTATTCTAGATTAATTTACCTCATTTTTGTTGCTTGTGGTTTCACTTTGCTTATTAGTAATTAATTCTAAATTATGTTCATTTGGAAACAAATCGGTTTTAACATCAGAATTGTCGGAGTGGATTTTCAATCTGTTCATCCTGCTAAAGTACATAAAATAATTTTTTTAATAAAAAAGATTTCTTTTTTTGAATAATTATTTAAAAGACATTTACCTTAAACATCTTTTATCACCAGAGTTTAATGATCTAAAAATTATGTTTTATATGCTCAAAAAAATTGTTTGTCTGATTAATTTGTAAAAGTCTAATGGTATGAACTTACTGAATAAAAGAAGCGTATTTCAATCCGTCTTCTTTATCTGTATCTAACTTAACATGCTTTAATGTAGGAGTTAATAAATCATACCTACTTCGACTGTGAAAGGTGTCACCAGCAAGTGAAATCATTTATTTATGTTAGATTACTTAAATTTTTACTTCATCTATTTTTCAATATATATATATATATATATATATATATATATATATATATATATATATATATATATATATATATATATATATATATATATATATATATATATATATCCCAGCCGGCATTATTACGTTGTTTCAACGTTGAAATTCGGTTGAAGCGTTGTTTCAACGTTGTTCAACTATGTCACAACGTTAAATCAACGTTACCGTTTAAACGTTGATTATTTAACGTTATTTCAACGTTAAATCAACGTTACAGTTTAAACGTTGATTATTTAACGTTATTTCAACGTCATTATTTCAATCATTGTTGACAAAAAATACGATATAAAATTTATGCGCGCGCAGAAATGGAAGTAAAATTGTAAACATTGTTTCAACGATCAAAGTTATAGAGATTTATAATGGAAAAAAAATGTAAATACTGAACTTATATCATATAGAATTTTCAAGAGATCGAAAACATGTTCAGACGATTTACCTGTAAGAACATTATCGTTTAAAAATTGATATTTTTCGTTTAACTTGGGCTACAATGCTCAAAGACTGATATTATTAAATGTAAATATAATAGTATTATATTTGCATTTAATAATATCAGTTTCAATAATATCAGTTACATTTAATAATATCAATTTCCTTTTTTAATTCTTGATGCTCTATTAAAAAACAACGCTTAGCATTAAATTCAACATAATTTAATGGATCATTTTTTGAAAAAGCTGTATTATTAATACAGCTTTTTCAAAAAATGATCCATTAAATTATGTTGAATTTAATGCTAAGCGTTGTTAATAGAGCATCAAGAATTAAAAAAGAAAATTGGTAACTTTAAAAAAGAACTTTTGCACGAAATAAAAAAATAAAGATTTATTTGAAAATTAACTTCAACCACATCAGTTATTACTATAAAAACAGACAAACTTGTATATAAACATAATCCAAACAAATCGTGTTATTGCAATTTACTTGTATACAAACATTTATTTTAAAAATAAAAGATCTTGCGACTTTTATACTGGCCTTACATCTGTCAATGTGTTTCATCAGTTAGTGCAGTATCACCTTTAATCAAAAGAGATAAAGTGATATTAAAAAAACATTTACTTCTGTTTTTTGAAATTTAAAAAAATCTTCAACTACTTGGACCAAAATAAATGTAATGCAGCAAAGATGAATTTTTAATGATGGTAATACTTGGATTATTGACAGCTGATTTTGCTTACAGGTTTAATATATTTTTAGGATTAGTGAATGCAATATTTTCTTCATTGTTGAAAGCTTCTAGCTCACTTTTAAACCACATGGTTTTTGTTCCAAGTAAAGATGTTATAAGACAGGCAATGCAAAACAGATTTTAGAAATTAAATTATTCAGACTAACACTATATTTCAGATATAACAGAATTTATTATGGAAACACCTTAAAATTTTGACTTACAGAAACTAACAGGGAATGAATACAAACATTACAACAATATAAAAACAGTACCCGTAGCTCCAAATTCATCAATAATTTCTTTAAAAAATTTCTAAAGCTTACAGAAGCTAAATTTTGGATAAAAAAATTACATATCGCAACAACTATTTAGATTGTATTACAAAATACTCTTGTATAATGTATGATTAAGGCTTTAATATTAATTTTTTAATACAAATGAAGTGATTTTAATTAAATCCATTTTTATCAGTCACTTTAAAATATGATGAGTATTTGTATAAAGGTAATTAAAATTTCAAACAATAATATTAGCTTTACTTGTTTTTAAATTATTTAGCAAAAAAATTGTTTTATAATGAGTTCAATTTAAATTAAAAAAAAAATTAATATTAGTTCTCGCACAATTAGTATCAGTTCTCTTATCTATTAAAATTTAGAATATTTTCCAACAATTTTGTGACCTCCATGAATATGAAGGGGAAAGGTGGAAATATGCTTTAAGAGCACTTATTTATACGGTGTAGTGAAAGGTATACCTTTATAAGATATGTAAAACTTTTTTATTCTCATTTTTTATATATTCAAAAATTTCTCCTTGTGTTTTTTTTTTTTTTTTTTTCTAATTCTTTTTTATTAACATCTTCTTCTATTAAATATGTTGGAGCGACTGAAACTTTAATTGATGGCATTTTGTCCAACTTCTAAAAATGCTCTTCATTTCAAAAAGGTGGCGGAAAAGAAAAAAATTTAGATTGATTGATATAAATTTATATTTATAAAAATCGATCTAAAATTTCTTTATTGAAATATTTACATATATTTCAATAAAGAAATATTTTCTTTTTGTCTGCTAACGTTTTTTTTTCAGTGTTAATTCAACATTACAAATTAAAACTCAATTATGAAAAAAGCCTAGGATTGAGTTGATGTTTTAAGTAAAATAAGAAAAGCCCAAAAAGTAACTGATGTAATATTTTTATTTTTTGATAAAAAAAAAATTATAATAATGTTTAAAATTGTTATTAATATTAATGTTTATTAGATGAAGATGAGTAAAAAATAAGTAATGTTTATTAGATGAAGATAAGTAAAAAAATAAGTTACAAGTTATTTTTTGGTCTTGAAAATTGTTGGAATGATAATTTATTATTTATCAAAATATTTTCTTTTTTAATTTTTGTTGTTTTTATATTTTAATTAAAAGTAGATATTATTGTGTCATATATTATAATATACCTTATATTATACTATTATATTTTATATTAATAATGAGTATTTTTGTTTTTTTGTATTTCTATTTTTTTTCAATATTCCATAATTATCTTATGTAGATGTTTATGTTTTAGCAACCTAGTATTCTTTCATTATTTGTCTTTGTTATTGAGCCTTAAGTTATTTGAACATAATATATTCAGAACTCTGCTGAATAATAGAGTAATAAATAAATTAATAAAAATGAGTTTAAAATATAATAAATTTATAAAATAAAGAAAATCTTATCTTTGCTTATAATGTCTACTAATATTATTGTTTAGCAAGTATCATGGTTATAAAATGTTCAAATTTAGCTAGTTTAATTAGGCCTGTTAGTACATTTATATTATGGTTTCTTCATTTTATATTAGTTCATGTAATTTTTTCAAAATCGAGTATGCGGAAAGGAGCTGTTTGGAATGAAGATTTACAAGAAGAAGTAATTCCATCTGATTGGATTAGTGATAAAACTGTTTGTCGGCTTCCAGGTACCAAAGCATTGACTGCACTAAAATGCAGAGAAGAATTGGCTTAAGTTTATACAAATAAAAACTAAATTCTCTTCAGGTATTACATCTATATATTACAATTATTACTTTTTAAATAATGTGGTAAGAAGAGTTATTTTGTTAATACAAAATATATAACTATTTGTATAACTATTTCAATTCTAAAAGAAAGCAAACAGTATTGTGAAAATTTTAAATTCACAACTACAAAAGAAAAATGTGATAATGAGAATGTTGACAAGTGGATGCAAGATTTGCACACAAGTGGAAACTTGGATGCAAATTTTCCACTTGTGTGGTTTGGATGGTTCTCCACAATATAATATATCTCCACAAGCATAATTTTAGATTTACTTCATGTTTTTTTACAGATAAATCAATAACAGTTAATTGGTGGAGTTACCTCATTTATAATCAGGGTGTCTGCAGCTCCTCTAAAATCCTCTAAAGTCCTCTTTTTTTAAAACCACTTCTAAAATCCTCTATTATCCTCTAAAGAGGTAAAAATTTGATCAAAGCTCCTCATTTATTCTTCTTTTTTTAATTTTTGATGGATGTATAATGTTCAAAGTACCCATTCTCGGTCTGCAAAACTGGTTAACGCCTTAAAGTGCATGGAATTGTAAAAAATTGCTTTAGAAAATGCATGCTATTTAACATAACAAATGACATTATTTGATCCCTGTCCAAGCCCCATAAGTGTATAAACATGGACGTTAAAACATTAATAAATGGCCACATAAAATTTCTTATAAAAATTTTATGTGGCCACCCCAAAAATTATTTTTCAATGCTAGAAATGTTTTATATTTTAATTATTAATTTATTTTTAATATATTAAAAAGGTTGTTTTATTTAAATTAAATATTTAAAAAAGTTATTAATAACCAACTAACAGTTATATTATTTTTTAAAAATTCAGAGTATTTTCGAAAAATTATATGGCCTCCATGGATATGAAGGGCAAAGGTGGAAAAATATGTTTTAAGAACACTAATCTATATGGCGTTAAAAAAGATATACCTTCATAAGTTGTAAGACTTTTCCATTCATTATTTATTTTTTAAATCTTCCCTTTTTGTTTTTTTTTAATATATTTTTTTATTTACAGCTTCTTATATTGTACTCAATGGACCAAAAGAACCCTCGGTTAATGGAACATTGTTTTACTTTCTAAATTACGCTTTATTTCAAAAAGGTGGTGGAAAAGAGAAGAAATTTGTGTAGATTTTATTCAATTACATGTAAATATATGTAATATTTGAGTATGTATTTTTGAATAAAACAAGTTTTATCTCATTCTTTAATCATACCTAGCTATTTTAACTAAACTAAACTGAAAAAGTTCTAAATAGTCTAAGTATAGACTATGAATAGATTTAATATCCACAATATACCTTGATAATGTACAGCAACAGTAATGTACATGCATAGTACGTTTTGATGGTGATCATATTTTGACGCACATAGCACGTTTACATACATATATACATTTTGACATACATAGCACATTTTGATGGTGAAAAAGTGTTTTACAGTCGTTTAACGTTGATAAATCAACGTTAAAAAAACTACCATTTTAAACGTTGTATCAACGTAAATTCAACGTTGTTGTAACGTTTTTTCGCGTCGAATTAACGTTGATATAACGTTTGAATTTAACGTTGATTTAACGTTGATAAATCAACGTTGAAAAAAACTTTCATTCTAAACGTTAAATCAACGTTATTGTAACGTTTTTTTGCGTCGAATCAACGTTGATATAACGTTTGAACCTAACGTTGATTTAACGTTGATAAATCAACGTTGAAAAAAACTTTCATTCTAAACGTTAGACCAACGTTAATTCAACGTTAGGTTTCAACGATATTTCAACGTTATTTCAACGTTATTTGCCGGCTGGGATATATATATATATATATATATATATATATATATATATATATATATATATATATATATATATATATATATATATATATATGTATTTATACATTTTATTCATCTTTTTTGTTTTTAAATATTTAATAAGTTTATACAATAAAATAGTTAAATTCGTTCAATAAAAAAATATAATAAAATTTACAGTTGTAAAAATAAAAACAAAAATAAGAAAGCGGAGATTCGCAGAAAAACTTCAGGTCCTATCATTGAGAACCGCTCGTGAATATTAAGTACATTAAATTAACATGAAATATAAAATTAAAAAAACAAAACAATGTCGTAGTAATAATTAGTGAGAACATAAATTTCATAAAAATATATAAATAAAATTGGTATATAGAAATTCTTCACATTTTTATATATAAATACAAAAATATTTTAAAAAGTACTGTTTCATAAACACCTAAGATGTGGATCAGATGTACAATTATATATTACCATATGTAATAAGCTTCATATTCATTTTCAAAAGAATTTAAAAATATAAAAACATGTCTTCAAAAGATAAAATAATTTCTTTTAGTTTTTCTTGAACGAAAGATAATTCTCATCCATGTGAAAAATCAAAATTTTTCAAAACTATTCTGTTCCAAAGAAAAAGCGCCTCGAAATGAAATACATGATTTTTCAAAATTAGTTATAGAAAATATGCCGAATTAGATTATCATTTCGTAAGTTATATTTATTTTTATCTATTAAGGTATAAGTATATATATTATGAAAAAAAAACAGGAGATGCGTTGATTTTACATTTGTACTTAAAACAAAGTATATTATCAATATTCAGCTTATAAATATAAAGAATTTTCATTTGAAATAATAATGGTTTTGCATGAGCAAATCGATCTTTATAATTGATAAGACGAACAACCTGCTTCTGCTGATGATAAAGAGGTAGCAGTTTACATTTATTGGTATTACCCCAGGCAATATTTGCATAATTTATATGGCAATAGATTAAAGAGAAATATAATTGTGTGTATTTAAAGCATTTCTAGCTTTGTACATTAGTCCTATATTTCTAGCAACTTTGTTGCACAACAAATCAATGTGATACTTCCAAGTAAGGTTTTCATCAATATTAATTCCTTTAAAGTTTAGTTATTATTAATTCCTGAAAAGGTGGTGTTTAGTTTTTTCTTTTTTTGAATTTTGTCAATAAAAAGTAAGGGCATGACAAAAGGCAGTAGCTTTTTTTTCAAGTTTGATGAAAAAGCGTCCTTTTAGTTTTCTCAACATTTAGTGACAGCTAATTAATTTTAAACCAGTCAGAAGCTTGTGTTAACGCAATGTTCATATTTTGGAATAATGTTGTTATGTTGTTATGAGATAAAAAAAGATTAGTATCATTAGCAAACATGACCGTCATTAAATTGAGGCTTTAGGGAGATCATTAATGTAAATTAGAAAGAAAAGAGGTGTGTACGCATAGTGTGTCTGTGCTTGTGCTGTTTATACCGATATTTGTCAGCATGGAGGTGCCTGGTGCTGCACCTCTTTATCGATATATTCTAAACATTTTATTCTTCATGGACTAAAACTGTTATAAATAATATTGATTTCTGAATGAAAAAATTTAAAAAAATTAAAAATATTATATATCGTCGGCTCGGGATGCAATTGTCGTATCGCAAATTTATTAAAGTTATATATAATTATGTAATTATCTAATATATGTAAATTTAACATCATATATTGATGAAAAAAGTTTTATTTAAAACGTTATATTAAATAATTTATATTAAATAATTTTTTACATTTACATAACTTTAAACTTACATAAAATACGTTATTACATATTTATATATAATTTTAATAAATTTGCGATACGACAATTGCATCCCGAGCCGACAATAAATATATATATATATATATATATATATATATATATATATATATATATATATATATATATATATATATATATATATATATTATATATATATATATATATATATATATATTGTAGAAATTATGTTAATATTTCCAATAAGAGTGCTCAATACAGCGTTTTATATAATTAGTAGAGCAAATAATATAGTGAAAACTAAATAATTATTAAGATATATTTCAATTACATAACTAAAAGTTTCACGCAATAGCGATCATCAGATGTAACAACAATAAAAAGTAACGACAAAAATTATATACAAAAAATGCTATGGAGTGCCCGCTTTGATGACATTAAAGTTTTTTATAAGAAATTTATTTTCATGGCGGCATTTTGACGCAAGCTCAGTTCGTTTGTTAAGCAAATTGATGTGTGAATCTCTTGACAGAAAAATACCACATTATTACGTCGCCATTGAATTTGCTTAACAAACGAACCGAGCTTGCGTCAAAATGAAAATAAATTTCTAATAAAAAACTTTAATGTCATCAAAGCGGACACTCCATAGCATTTTTTGTATATAGTTTTTGTCGTTACTTTTTATTGTTGTTACATCTGATGATCACTATTGCGTGAAACTTTTAGTTATGTAATTGAAATATATCTTAATAATAATTTGTTTTCACTATATTATTTGCTCTAGTAATTATATAAAACGCTGTATTGAGCACTCTTACTGGAAATATTAACATAATTTCTACAATATTATCGCTCCTTTATGTTGAGCACTCTCTAATATCTTCAGTTATATTAAATAATTACAGTTATGGAAAATCATTATTTCAACTATTCATTAAAGAACGTACCATTACCATCCAAAAAACAATACTTAAAATGCCTAACGGAGAAAGTCGAGTCACCAATAAATCGAATGAGATGGAAAGCTTTGATGCACGAAAATAATCCTAATCAAGAGCCCGCCTATAATTTCGATCTCAGGTCGAGAAAATCTCCACCGCAACATCCCGATTTAGTAAGTTTTGAAAACGATTTATTTAAGCTAATTAAGAACATTTCATTTTCTACAACTCAAAACAATTTTGAAAAGCAACTGCAAACTGACATAGTAAAAATAAAATCTTCAAGTAATGTTTTTGTCTTTGCTGATAAATCTAGAAACCTGTATGAGCTAGACAAACCTTCATATCATAAACTTTATACTGAAAATATTACTAAAACCTATAAAAAATCTGATATCACACAATATAACATCATTAACACAGATGCTAAAATCATAGCAAAAGACTTGGGCATAGATGATAGGCTAGAGCGTCTTGCCATGAATACAGCATTCATTACCTTAAAAGATCATAAGGATAATTTCCCCAACAATATACAGTGCCGATTAATAAATTCAGCTAAACCAGAACTCGGAAAAGTAAGTAAAATTTTGTTAGATGATATCAATAGTAAAGTTAGGAATGCTACCCACGTACACCAATGGCACAGCACAAATGACGTCATAAAATGGTTCAAATCCATACCCGAAAAAAATAAATGTACTTTCATTCAATACAATACTGACGAGTTTTACCCTTCAATTTCGAAACAACTTCTTCAACATTCTATAAACCATGCAAAACAGTTCACCAAAATTCCTGATAAATCAGGAATTTTGGTGAACTGTTATCACTGAAAATTATTTACCACACCAGGAAATCTTTGCTTTTTTCAGGAAATAATATGTGGATTAAAAAGTCGGCGGACCCTAATTTCGATGTCACCATGGGTAGTTTTGACGGAGCCGAATTATGCGAACTAGTTGGCCTCTATATCTTATACACTATTGCCAAAGAATATGGTCTTAATACTACCGGTCTGTATAGAGGTGATGGTCTTTGCTGCTTCTATAATATCAGTGGTCCTCAATCGGAAAAAATAAAGAAAAATCTAATAAAAATTTTTAAAGGCAATTTTAATCTTAACATCACTATCAAACCAAATTTAAAAACCGTAAATTTTCTTGATATCACATTAAACCTTTCTTTAAACCTTATAGAAAACCAGGAAATAATCCTTTATATATTAAAATTAATTCCAATCATCCACCAAGCATTATTAAATCGATACCAAAAATGATCTCCAACCGCATCAGTAATATATCTTCAAGCAAAGAAGCTTTTGATAGAGTCGCACCATTTTATAATAACGCTCTCAATTCTTGTGGATTTAAAGACAAGATCAATTTCACTCCAAATATCCAGAAATATAATAAAAAATCTCGAAAAAGAAACATTATCTGGTTTAACCCACTTTATTCACTCAACGTCAGAACAAACGTAGCCAAAACATTTTTGAGTACAATTGATAAATATCTCCCTAAAGGCCACAAATTTCACAAACTTTTTAATCGAAACAACTTAAAGGTTAGTTATAATTGTCTTCCAAACATCAAGAGTATTGTTACTTCTCATAATAAAAAGATATTATTTCATTCTCATGAAAATGCCAATCAATTATGCAATTGTCGGCAAACCACCTTATGCCCACTCAATGGAAAATGCCTTACAAAAAATCTTATTTATATTTGCAACGCAAAAACTCACTAAGAAGAAGAAGGATATTATTACGTTGGGCTTACTGAGAAAACAGGTGGTATAAACATAAAAACTCCTTTGTTTATGAAAGTAAGGCCAACTCCACTGAACTTTCGAAATTTGTGTGGGAATGCAAAAATAAAGGTATAGAACCTATATTAAAATGGAATATCCTCGATCAAGCGGAGCCATTCAAACCTGGTGGTAAATTTTGCAATTTATGCTTGAAAGAAAAATACCACATTATAACGTTGCCATTGAATTTGCTTAACAAACGAACCGAGCTTGCGTCAAAATGCCGCCATGAAAATAAATTTCTAATAAAAAACTTTAATGTCATCAAAGCGGACACTCCATAGCATTTTTAATATATAACTTTTGTTGTTACTTTTTATTGTTGTTACATCTGATGATCGCTATTGCGTGAAACTTTTAGTTATGTAATTGAAATATATCTTAATAATTATTTAGTTTTCACTATATATATATATATATATATATATATATATATATATATATATATATATATATATATATATATATATATATATATATATATATATAATATATATATATATATATATATATATATATATGTATATATATATATATATATATATATATATATATATGTATGTGTATATATATATATATATATATATATATATATATATATATATATATATATATATATATATGTATATGTATATATATATATATATATATATATATATATATATATATATATATATATATATATATATGTATATATATATATATATATATGTATATATATATATATATATATATATATATATATATATATATATATATATATATATATATATACAGTATCGGACAAAACAAGTGCAACCAAATAATGCTAATTTAGTTTCTTTATATAAAAGTGCTGCATTTTTTCAATTTAGAGAAATAACTATGTAACTGTTTAGAGACAACGTTCTTCAAGTTTTATTCATCACAAAGTTCATTATTTGTACACGAAAATAAATTAATCAAAAGTATTAAAAAAAGTTGATTTCCTTTTGGACAAAACAACTGCAACTCCACAAAATGTTGAATAAGCTGTATTTTGCAATCAATATTTCGTGGCGAATTCTTTGTTGTCGATCACAGCCTTGCATCTTCGAGGCATAGATTTGATCAGGTTATCAATGAAACTACGAACACTTTCACGACTAGTTCTGGGGTTGACGATCTCCCACAGAGTTGAGATCCGGAGAGGCGGCCAATCCATCATCGATAGATGTTTGTCTTGAAACCACTGTCTGACTACTTTTGTAAAGAGAAAACAATGCGGCTTCAACAGCACGTCGTCTGATTGTTCGTTCCGATACAGGCAGCTCTAATTGCTTTTGTATATCGACTGATGATATCCAGGGATCCTTCTTGACGGATCTGACGATCATAGAATCCTCTCCAGAAGTGGTGGAACACGGTCTTCCACCTTTGTTATCTGCTGCCAACTTCCCCGTAGAACGATACTTGGAACATAGTCTTGATACGGTCCATTTTTTCACGCGATATTTATCACAAATACTTTTTTGTGACATTCCACTTACGTAATCGCCAATAATTTTCTTTCTTAGTTCCAATCCAAGACTGTCGGGAGCCATTTTTGCACTTGAAGTCATAAAAATAATAAAAATAAATAATCACGCTTCTCAAGGCTTACCGTGTTACATTTACCTTGTGATACAATAATGCTCTGTGGAACACAACGTCTTGGTTGGATGTGGACTGTATTAATGTAATGAAACACTTGTTTTATTTCACTTCTTGTATTGATGTTCTTCGGTAAAACACTTTGATAAAACTCACTTCGATAAACTGTCTTGATAATACTGACTGCTTGACTTACATGTCTGTTTACATGTCTCTTATATAGTAAAATGAACCTGTGTGAACCTGTTCTGGAAGATTCTAGATGCTTCTTTTCAATGCTTCTGGAAAATTCTGAATGCGTCTGCTTACTTCTGAATGCTTCCAAATGCTTCTTCTGGAAACTTTTGGAAACTTTTGCATGCTTCTGGAAACTTCTGGATACTTCCTTTAGTTATTAAAAAACTTCCGTGACGTTGACATGGACCAGACTTAAGAAAATAAAACAAACCAAAAAAGTTGCATTTGTTTTGTCCGCTGCAAAATGGCACTTGTCAACAAAATTCTGCCTGTGTACTGTCACCTACCAGCTGATTGCTCATGTCATGCCATGCTATGACTCCAGAATCCTGAACTGTTTGCTGTGATAGTATAGTTCGTTTCGTTTTTAAGACATGCAAAATTAGGAACACTTTTTAGCATTGTTCAATGTTGGTTGCAAATGTTTTGTCCAATACTATATATATATATATATATATATATATATATATATATATATATATATATATATATATATATATATATATATATATATATATATATATATATATATATATATATATATATATATATATATATATATATATATATATATATATATATATATATATACATATATATATATATATATATATATATATATATGTATATATAATATATATATATATATATATATATGTATATATATATATATATGTATATATATATATATATATATATATATATATATATATATATATATATATACATATATATATATATATATATATATATATATATATATATATACATATATATACAGTATATATATATATATATATATATATATATATATATATATATATATATATATATATATATATATATATATACAGTATTAATATGTCTAGGTGACAAGAGTAATGTGTAAAGTTATAGACCTATCTCCGCCCTCTTGCTTTTAAAAATTACTATATAAATTAAAAAACCAACTGAAATTTAAAATTGAAGTTTTACCCAATAAAGTATTTGAGAATTTTCCGTTTGGTTATGAAGGTTATTACCAGTTATTTTTATGTTTATTAGGTTATGAAAGTTATTACCAGTAATTTTAATGTTTAACAGGTTTTAAAGATTATTACCAGTTATTTTTATGTTTAGTACAAAATAAAATACATTTTTTAAAAGTTTTTTAGAAAATCCATTCTGCTTATACTTGAGAGTTTTAAAAGAAAATCGCAACCTGTCTGAATCGTCATAAAACGTTGTAAAGGAAATAAAACTTTAAACAAAATACTGTAAAGTGGTGGAAAATCAACATCCATCGGCAAAACAAGACTAAACCAATAATTAAACTATATCATAAAAATTCAACTCTGTTAAAATTCAAGCTTTAGGCTACAAAGTAGTTTAAATGCAATAGATCTTATGTTCAAAGAGTACGAAAAAAGCAAAATTGGAACGTAGGAAAAAAGGTTATATAGAATTCCTATAAACTTTTGAAACATATAGCTTATAGAATCTCTAAAGAATTTTTATAATCCTAATGAGTAAAAAATTTATAGAAACTTTAAGGAACTTTTTTTCCTGTGAAAGAATATTGAAAAGATCATTTTTTTAATCAAAAAAATACCTAGCTACTACTGCTGTTGTATCTTTTTCTCCAGCAATTCCCAACCATTTTTGTTCTTTTTTTGTGATTCAAATTGCCGTAATTTTTGGATGGACAATTGTTACTGCTATTAAATTTTACATTTATGAAACATTAATTTAACTGCTCTCTCTGGCAGCATCCATGCTTACCATTTTTATGTTGCAGCACTGAATTGAATTGTTGTGAAGAAGGAATTGCATTTTTTCTTTTAAAATTATTGTAGTTTGCAACAGTTGGTAGGTTACAAATTCAATGTTATTCGTAACGTATTTTTTATTTTGTATTGTATTTGTAACTTATTTATTATTTAACAGCTCTTTTTTAGTTTTTCATTCCAATAATCCAGTATAAATGTTCGGCAAAGTTTTTTCATTAAATTTATTTTTTCATGGAAAACTTTATTTTAAATTTTATATTTGATCTCACTCATCTCACATAAAATATTTCACTCGTCTCAAATAATAGGCCGGGTAAATTAATAAAAGCAATTACTGACAAGCAATTGCTTTATATATATATATATATATATATATATATATATATATATATATATATATATATATATATATATATATATATATATATATATATATATATATATATATATATATATATATATATATATATATATATATATACATATATATATATATATATATATATATATATATATATATATATATATATATATATATATATATATATATATGTATATATATATATATATATATATATATTTCACTATATATATATATGTATATATATATATATATATATATATATATATATATATATATATATATATTTCACTCGTCTCAAATAATAGGCCGGGTAAATTAATAAAAGCAATTACTGACAAGCAATTGCTTTATATATATATATATATATATATATATATATATATATATATATATATATATATATATATATATATATATATATATATATATATATATATAGTCAAAAAAGAGTACAATGAAGTAGTAAAATCATAAAATTAATGTCCAATTATCAAAAAATAAAACAAAAAGCAACTGAGCAATTGCTCAGAGTAAAAAAAAGCCATTGCTCAAAATTTTTATTCACGTAGTTTGAGCTTTTTACTCGAGTAAAAGCAATTGCTTTTACTCGAGTAAAAGCAATTGGTCATTTTATTGACGCAGCTTAAGATTACACATTCTCACATAATGTTTTTATAAAAAATATGAAATGTTTAACAAAGAAACCTTTTTTATTTTCAAAAAATTCTATTTTATTATCATTCCAATTTAAAAATATTGTTCGAAACAATGAACACTAATCTGAAAATTTTAACCAATGCATTTATTAAAATTAAAATTTTTAAAAATTTTAAAATTTAAAGATTTTAAAAAAAGTTAAAATTAAACCATTGCAAACGTTTAAAGCAAATAAATTCATAAAATTGTGAAAAAACAAACTTTTCTCTCTTTCATAAAATGAAACAATCAAATAAAAAAGTCTCGTTAAAGTTACAAAAACTGTTAATTAATGAAAAAGAAATAAAGCGAGAAAAACGTGCAAAGTTTAGGAGTTTTATTTGATGAGTTTTTAGGAGTTTCATTTAATGAGAAACTATCATGGAAAAACCCAGTGCAAGATCAAGGGGGGGGCAAGGGGCTATAGCCCCAGGCCCCGCAAATTTAGGGGTTCCCAAAAATTTTAATGGACCTTTATTTTTTTTTTAGTCATTTTTAGGCTCTGGCTTATAAAAAGGCCTCCATTAACAAAAATAACCTCTAATAAATATGAATGTAAAGACCTTTAATATTATTGTTCCTATTACTTTTTTTTATTACTTGTATTAATGTAGTTTACTTTTTTTATAATTTCCTTGTTTTAATATTTTTTTATTTTGTTTGTTTATTTTATTAAGATTTCACATTTCATTGACTAGTTTTTAACAATATGAGTGACACCGAACCTAACTCTGTAAATTATAATTAAATTTGTAATTTTTGATTTTATGATTTAAAAAATGGACAAAAAAAAAAAAGTATGAACAAAGATTTTAAAAGATTAAATCTGATGTCTAATATCCAGGCTCAAACAGTGGAACTTAGTTGATGATAGCGTACAAGTCACAAATTAGAGATTCTCCAACTTCATCAGTCAATACGTATCAAGTATTCTCCAACTTCTTCAGTCAGTATGATGGGCTATGTCTCTGTAACGATGTTGTTGGTCTATTCCAGGATATAGACATTGCATGTAGTCCTATTAAATGGCGCCTATTCAATGAAAGTTCATCACGGAGCCTCAAAGTCGTGTTGCTTCACAATGAAAACAATTACCTGTCTCTCCCAATGGCCCGCTCTGTGTATTTCAAAGAGGACTACACCAGTGTCAAAATGTTGCTGAGTGCATTAAAGTACGATGACTACGGATGGGACGTCAAAGTTGGTGACTTCAAAATTGTTTAAATACATTCCTCATGGGTCTTCAAGGAGGTTTCACGAAATTTCCTTGTTTCCTCTGTTGAGCTGTTTAACAGGACGGAAAGAGTGGCTTGGAGCAGTTTTGTTTAGGGGCTTCAACAAAGCTAAAAACTATGTAGAGTTGGTACAGACTCTCATAAAGAATTACGCCAAAATGGAATGCAGAATGTCTCTGAATGTCCACATCCTTGCTTTGTATCTCGCCAAATTTATAGAGAACATGGGCGCTTACTCCGAGGAGCAAGACGAGCGCTTTCATCAAGATATATTGGACTTTAAACGTCGTTACCAAGGACAGTGTAACTAAAATATGATAGAGGACACATTTGGGGGCTACTTTGAGAAAGCGATTTACAGTACAATCATAAATCTAGAAAATCTAAACATTTTTGAACTTTGTTGAGTAGTTTCCGACTGTGTTTGTTTATTCCTTGAGCAATTTTTGTTTTTTATATGATCATAATGACGAAAAGGTAAAAAGATTGTTCTATTTTTACAAAAATAAAGAGTTTTTCTTGTGCTGTTTTCGTGTAAGCAAAGTTAGTGCTTAATGAAGTCATTTTTTCGCATACTTTAGACATAATTGAAGTATAATACTTAAAAGCAAGGAACAAAAATTATGTTACATAGTGTAAATAAATAGCCTAGCTTCGGTGTTATTGAATCGATTGAGAAATAACAATATAAAAGATTTGAAAAGCATTTATATTTTTTTTAATTATAACACATTATAACTGATACATTTACGATATAATACAATATAACTGCTATGTTTATAAAGTCCTACATCCTATATATATAATTTTTTTTGTAACTATATTTGAAAATATGTTTGATTAAAAAATTTAACGTTTATATTGTTACGGTGTTTTTAGTTTTTATTTTGTACGTAATATTTTTCGCAAAGTATGTATTTTATTTTCATCTTGTTAAAGTCATGTGGGCTTTAATGTTATTGTTAAAGAAACTGAAATAATTGTGGTTCAGTCAACCGTATCTTATTTGAATCCCTATCTTTACATTACATAAAGAGAGTATTCTCTCTTTATGTAATGTAAAGGTTTCCTTATAATTTATTTTATTTTTTGTTATATGAAGAACGAAATATATATTCAAAAAAAAAAAAAAAAAAAAAATTAAATTAAAATTTTTTTAATTTCAATTACTAATAATTTCTTTGAATTTTCAATTCTATGAATTTTATGATTTGATCTCACTTATCTCACATTCTTTACAAAAATATGTGAAAAATTTAATAAAGCTACTTTTATAAAATTTCATTAAAAATTAACTTTACTTACATAGAAGTTACGAATAGTTTCTTTAATTTTCAGAATTTTTAAACCACACTTATAGGTTGTTAAAAATCATTTTTGAAAACTTATATTTGACACGACTTGTTTAACAAAATTATAATGATAAAAACAGTTTTAAAAATCCAGCGACCAAAAATTTCAGAAACTAAAAAAAAAATTCAAAACAACAAAATCTATGCAAAAGTAATAATAACAAATTGTAAAAATAACTATTTGTTTTATATTACTATTTGTTAATAAAGTTTTTTAATTTCTTAAATTCTTTTGTTGCTATGTACAAAGTACTATTAAAATTAAACGACTTTGTTGCTATGCACAAATTTTCGTGGTAATTTATTTAGAAAATATATATTAGGGGTGGGAGTTTTTTACATTTTTTTTTCTTAAAATCAATTTGCCTTATTACTACCGGTGGAAAAATATTATAAAAATAACTTTAACCGTAGCAGATTCTAAAACCCTCTGCGCAAACTCTTTTTTTTGAAATGATAAAATTTTTAAAAAATCAATTAATGCGACAGATTAAAGTGTTGTTTTTAAAACAAATGATTTTTATAAACTAAAATATTAGTTGAAAAAACAAAGTAACAAACTTACATAGGGCTTGAAGGTCATAGACCCCATCTTAACCTGTCAATAGGGCTTAAAATCTTAGAAACCTTCCATTACTAGTTGAATGACTAAAAAAAAATCCTTATATTTGGGAAAGGACCCCTAAATTTATAATAGGGCCCCTAATTTGCAGGCCCAGCAAATTGTTTAGCTTTGCTAGCCTCAAAGCTTACAAACTACGCATAAAAATCTGTGTAACCGGGGGTAATGTTGAGTTCTAAATTTTTAGTCATAAAACTTTGAAAACTGCGTCATAGAAGTAAATATAGTTCAAACACTAAATTATTTTATTACAATTACTCACATAGGCAGATCACAATGTCCAGTCAAAATGACCTGTTTGAAATTTAATGCCATCGCACGAAAAAGCGCTGGCAGGATGTCATTTTTTAGTTAGCCGGTGCGATTTGATAAATTTTTTTTCCTGATATATAAATTAAAATAAAAACAGCAAAAGAATGCTTTGATTAAATACTAGATAAAATATTAAAACAAAACTTGGTAAAACAGCCATTTTTCATAAAAGTTGAAGAAATAAACAAAAAAGTTTAGTTGCAATTTAAAACAAAATGCTTTTATTTTTTTGGCAAGCGCTTTTTTATGCGCTTGCCAAAAAAATAAAAGCATTTTGACTGAGTGTCTCTGAAATTTGGCTTTTAAGTTAATGACGTTTCTTTGAAGAAATAGTTTAACTTTTGTAAAGCGAACTTTCGTACACTTCATTTTTGTAATCAATGTCTAATGGACAATCAATCCAAATATCAATGTCTTTTTAAACACTCTAGACATTTGCTAGTTAATGTTAATTTTAACTATGTTGTATCGTTCAAAAGTTCTTCTGCAAGAGAATCATGGTTTGGTCCAGTGATCTACAATAAAGTTGCCAGTCTCTACTATTGAGTCAAAATCATATATTTCAAGCTATATAGCTCTAGAGTTCTATCGTGCATTTGAAATCGGTCCTGGTTTAGAAAAATAAATTCATTAAACTCATTGAGTCTCAATAAGATTATAATTTACATAACAAATCCAGCTTCATATAATCTTTCCTGCCATATTTTTTACTTTTAATGCATGGCTCGTTAGGTTTGTACTTTCCAATTAAATTAAGGTAGCTGCAAATCAACTAGTTAATGAACCAGTAATTAATATTAGGCGATGTTGATAAGAAATCAACCTTTGAGTCTATAAAGTGCTCAAGAATTAGGTCGAGAACATAAAGTCGACGAAGATGATAATATTGTGTAACGTTATAAATAGAAACAGAGTTGCCTCTAATTTTTTCAAAGATATAACGAAAGATTTAGACTTGCTCAAAATGCAAGTGCTATAATAATATTATTTGTCTATGCTTTTACCACCAAAATGTAAGAACCGCATTTCTTCAGAAGAGTCGATATAAGACCGAATCGAGCTTAATTCATGTACGAGTGTTGTAGATACTATTTGGACTGCAGATCTGCAAACGATGCCTCACCAACTGCATTAAATATAGCTTTTGCAATCTTTGCCGTACAGCTTATTGGATATCCTTCATTTTCAGATATTTTAGCATTTTATTGTTGATCTTTTCACGTTTTAATCCGATTGTGTAATCATCACTTGTACTTCTTACCAGTAGCACAACAGCTGCGTCATTTCTTTCTTCCAATGGTTCACATTATTAGAAAAACATGTCCGCAAATCTGTCAGGGCATGAGAAAAGCAGTGAACATCTAGCAAATTTTCAGTCTTGGAAATGAGCTGCGACTGCGAAACAATAAAACATTTGATGCCGAACGTTTGTGTCTTGTTAAAAAAGCACAGTGTTGGCAGCAAATCTTGAAACGGCTAATAACTTTTGTTAGAGTTCTTGATATGCAAAATCTTGCCTTTTGTGGAACACATGAGAAACTAAACACTGCTGATGGCGAAAACTTTTTGAAATTTGCGGAATTTTTAGCTTTGTTTGACCCACTTAAGGATGAGCATCTTTAAAAGATTAAACACGTGTATATTACCTAAGAAAAGATTAAATACGTGTATATTACCTAGGAAAAAAAATACAAAACATAGAAAAAGAACCAACTCATCTTTTATCCAATGCAATCAAACAAAAAATTCTAATATCTGCTCATGATGCGAAGTACTTTTCAATAATTATTGATTGCACACCTAATGCTGTTCATATTGAACAAACGACTATGATCATTTGCTTTGTGGATGTGATTTAAAATCCAGAAAATGGAATTGAAAAACAGCAACAGCATCTGTAAAAAAAGAGAAAGCCAAATTGATGCTCTAAAACCTCTCCGTTTTCAATTTGGTGATATCTACGGTTCTCTGGCAGAGATTGCGGACGACACAAATTTAATAGAGGCATTTAGTAATTTAACACAGTATTTGTAGATGCACTATTTCTAGTTTTAAGTTTGTCGTTTCTCTGGTTGTGTGGTACGACGTACGACGGTACGTACGACAGTACGACGTGTTGCTTGAGATCAATATGACTAGTAAGCAACTTCAGGCAAAAAATTAGATATGCATGGCGCCATCTTGAAAAGATGCATATCTAATTCTTTATTTTTATTTCTTTATTTTTATTTATATTTATTTTGATTCTTTTTTATTGGCGCCATAAACTACTTTGAAAAAACAAAGAAGTTTATTGTAAATCGCAGAAATGAAATGGATTTTAAGAGCATACTAGTAGATGCAGTTGATATTGCAGTCAGTTTAGAGATACCTGCACTTCTTTAACTCGAATCAACCCATATCAGAAGAAAGAATAAACACTTGATGTATGAAGGAGATGACGAACCTATTCAAGATCCAAAAGAAAAATTAAAAACAAACTTTTACTTTGCTATTTTTAACACAGCAATACAAATTGTTGAAGAAGTTTTACTCTTATGCAAACAACAAGTTCGTTGTTTGGTTTTCTTCATGATGTTCACAGTTTACAGAGTGTAACTAGCAAAAAAGTTATGGAATTTTTCTTGAGTCTTGAGGATGCTTTGAAACATGAAGCTTCCAAAGAAATCCATGCAGTTGATCTATGCAGTTAACTGTAATAAATTTCGAGACAAGTTGCAAGGTGCTCAATGGCACTATAATTATTAAGTTTTATATTAAAAAAATAATGTTATAGATTATGTCCCCATCATTGTTAAAGCTTTATAAATACTCTTGACACTTCAAGTTTCCGTTGCTAGCAGTGAGCAAAGCTTCTCAAAACTAAAACCGATAAAAAAAGTTTTGAGAACATCTATGACTTGCTGTCATAGACGTTCTCAAAAAAGAAAGACTTGCTGGATTAGCTACTCTGTCAAGTGAACAAGATATTGCTAGAGACATTGAACTGACGGAACTCGTTTCTACATTTGCAAAAGTTTGAAATTGTTTATTAATATATTATAAAGTTACACGAGCATAAGCTTATTTATGATTATGCATTGATTATTCTTCTAAATGCAAATACAAATTGTAATAACATAACTTAAGCATTCCTTTGTGAAAGTAAGTTGAGGAGGGTGGGGTGGGGGCGCAGTGTGTCTGATTCACCTAGGGTGCCAAACATTCTGGCACCGGCCCTAAATAAGTCAAATAATTTATCCCAGCTATTTGTAATACTTGTCTTCTTATTTGTACTTTGTGTTGATTTAATAACAAATTTATAGGTTTAAATGGCAGACAATTTATCTTTGCACAGATTTCTCCGTAAAACATGGTATTGTCATTTTATTCCATAATTGACAAACTTCAATTGTGATTAATTTAATAACATCACTTAATTACTTATATATATAAGAAATTAAAAAAGAAAATTAAAATAAAAATAAAAAACACTAAAAAGAAATAATTATAAAATCTTGAAAAAACATATTTTTTTCTTCACAGGTTTTCAGTTGAAACTATTTTACTCCAGATTTTTTTCACCCTTTCTTGTAGGTTGACATAAAACCAATCTTTCTTGTAGGTTGACATAAAACCAATCTTTCTAGTAGGTTGACATAAAACCAATCTTTCTTGTAGGTTGACATAAAACCAATTTTTCTAGTAGGTTGACATAAAACCAATCTTTCTAGTAGGTTGACATAAAACCAATCTTTCTTGTAGGTTTACATAAAACCCATCTTTCTAGTAGGTTGACATAAAACCAATCTTTCTTGTAGGTTGACATCTTTCACTCTTTCCAGTAGGTTGACATCTTTCACTCTTTTTAGTAGGTTGACATCTTTTACTCTTTCTAGTAGGTTTACATAAAATAGAAGTTACAAATCTTGCAAAAAAAAACACTTTTGAAAATCGTTGCAAAAAATAATAATAATAAAAACAAAACAAAAAAACGTGTACTTTTGAACACTTAAAGAAAGCTTTGATAAAATTTGAAATCTTTTTATGGTTTTATTATCTGCGGTCTATGATATTATGATAATCCCACTAAAGGTAAAGCATTTTTTTTTTCAAAAATTAATTTTTACTCAAAGAGGGGTTTACAGGGGACATTCTATAAGAATATTTTTGCTTTAGCTTTCAAATCCATCTGACATGCCCTTGAAGTCATAGCTTTTTTTATGTAGAGGCTACCTGTAGTGGCTATCTGTTGAGACTGCCGTTAATCGATTAGCACAAACACAATAAAAATCAGACGGTTTAGTCTCAAAAAATTACGTAAGTTGTCTGAGTATAAATCAAGACAATTAGTCAGAAAAATCATTTTCAAAGTAAAAAAAATATTAAGAAAGTATAAGAACAAAAATAAATAAGAAAATATTGAATAAAAAAGTTTTGTTTTAATGAGTCTCCAAAGAACACATTATTTCTTCTGCTTCAATAAACACAAAACTATATTTTAAGATATTAGTTTATTGATTAAAACGGTTACAGGAGCTTGTGGATCCAAAGAACAGGAGCTTGTGAACCCAAAGAACAGGAGCTTGTGGATCCAAAGATTGTTTTGACATAAGTTCTCAACCAACAAAAGTTTTAGACAAAAAATGTTAAACAGTTAGATTATCAATTGTAAAAACTTATGGTATAAAAATTATGGTTTAAAAGGTTATCATCAAGTAAAAAAAGTTAGAAAGATTGAAACAAAATGGTGACAATACTTTTAAGCTATTTGCTGTATAAAGCAAAATACTAGAATTAAAACTTAATCTTTCAGAATGTGAAAAAATTAAAAAGATTTTAAAAAACAAAATTGATTTTGCTCATAATGCCGTTAATTAGTTGGTTCTGGCATTTGTCAACCGGGAATTAAAAAACAACTTTTCAACTACCTTAGTTACTTCAAAAAACTCACATGTTGCTGGCATAGTTGTTTATGTTTTTGCTTCATTATAAATATAAAACCTAGACAGAGTTATATCTTCTGTAAAAATATTTAGCCTAGATTTACCTATTTTGTGTAAAAATATTTTTTAAAAGGATGCCAGTTTCCTAAAATCTTGTTTAGAAAAGTTGGATTTTTTTAATTCGGTTTTACGTCTTGGTATTAAAGGAATCATGAATCTTTAAAAACAAACTTGTTTGAGATTTTTACCATAATAAGGGTCAACAAGGTAGATATTCTAGACTTTGTTTTAAATGTAGTGAAGCCATCACAATTTAATCATACTTTTCTACCACAATCACCTAAATTTTACCTAGCCTTTGATCTCAAACTCATCAGCATTATGCTTGCATAATATGTATTTTGTTTCTTTATCTTGACTTTAAAAGTAAAAATTTAAACAGGCTATAAGTTTTTTTTTTAATATTTGTTTACGTTGAAAAATAAGCATGATGAATTCATACACCAATACCAATTTGGTATTGAATCTCATATGTATTATTACAAAAATGTTACTAATTCATGTATGTAAGATAAAAATGATCATTATGGTTCTATAACATGAATACCATTTTTACAAACAAATAACTGTGTTAATTATAATAGTTATTTTGTAATTGTAGTTAATTATAGGATTTTTTTTCTGTTTTGATTTTCACAATGTCAAAGAATAGCATTCATAAAAAGGCTCCTGTGTTAAAAAACTAGTTTGGCGCGAACGTTTATGGCATTGAATTTGGTTACTGATTGCTTATGAAATAAGCGATTTACAATTACACCAACACCACTACATAGCATACGCTTTGTATAATGACGTATGATAATCATAGTTAGGGGTGTCCCGGATTGATTATCCGGGCCGGATTGTATGTTATCCGGTGTCAGGCCGTATAATAAAATAATCCATTTAGTTACGCCGCATGTTTTATATTGATCAATAATAATAAAAAAAACTTCTTTTAAATATTGCTGCAGTCGTAAGATACACAGTTTGATCAAAACATTTTAACAGAATGTGAGAAACTAAAACACAAACTCTAAAGTTGTTCTTTTAAAATAACCTGATATTAGTAGATATTACTGATAATAGTAGATTCAAAAAAATCTTGTTTAAGTTATATAGTTCAAAGAAATACGTGCACAAAAAATACAGGTTTTATCAATTATAAATTTATTTGCATTATTATGTATAAACAATAACATTTCTCCGGGTTGAGGTAACAGCTTTGATCTCTTTTTCTCATCGATATTTCCATTTTCAAAAAACAATCTCCCCAAAAATGCAGAAGATGCTGGTAGTGGTAATGATTTAAGGGGTAGGAATGACTTCAGATTCGATTTGGAGGGATCATTTATTTTAAAAAAGCGATCGAAAACAAGTCGTTTAACCTTTTTACATTTGTATTTTACATAGTATTTTCACTGTTAAAAAATTTTGTAATTTTTTTAAACATTTTTTTCCTCTAACTTTATACAAAGAATAGGAGAGAATTCCGAAGGGTTGTGGTGCGGTGGAAAAAACTAGACAAGTTTTTAAACATGCTGGGATAGGTACAGTAAAAGAATGAGACTTTGCTGAATGACGAGTCAAGCGAGAGAGAGAGAGTCAAATGGATTATTATGAGTTTTGGATGTATTTGTAGAAAGAGGTGGAACTTTACGATGATGGGAGAGAGGCTCAAGCTTGGCAGATAATACCGTAGAACGGGGGTGACTTGTTAGGATTTTGAGCTTTTTTGCAAAATAAATCTGGTTCATTACAATTTTTTCTGATTTTTTTTTTCCCGTTATAACATTATACCTTTCCTTTATATAATTCCATTAAATATTTTTAATTTTTTTTTGTCTTAATATATATATTTTTAATCCAAAATGTTATCAATCTCACCCCGTCGTTTGGGATGACTTTGATAGTCTATTATTTCTTAATGGCTTATTGATTTAACCCTCTTTACAGTGTCGCTAATACTTTCTTTTTGACTTTTACTAAATTAGAACACAACATATAAATAAACTTATAAGATTTACTGGTAAAATTATAAATTTAGACAACAAGTTTGGTTATCGAATATATCTACAGAATGGACAAAGAAAAAACAAAAATAAATTTGATGTTAATATGCTAAACACAGAAAAATAATATATATCAATAACATTGTTATAGTAATTAGCAGTTATAAAATAACACTAACAAAAAAATAATACTAATTGCATATAAATATTAAGTACTTATAATATCCTTTAGTTGTTAACTCAATTCAAAATTAAAAAGATATCCAAAAAAAAACAAACTGAAAATCACATTTTCTGAAGATTCTACAGCAACTGGTGTTAAAACCGGACTAGGAATTAGTTTGTTATGTGTCCTTTAGTTGTTTAACTCAATTTAAAATTAAAAAGATATCCAAAAAATAAATAACTGAAAATCACATTTTCTAAAGATTCTACAGCAACTGGTGTTAAAACCGGACTAGGAATTAGTTTGTTATGTGTAGTACTTCTATACTGCTGCAGGGTACTAATTAGTAAAATAAATGTTTGAAAGACAAAGTGTTAATCTTAAAGTGTCAAATCTTAAATGAAATAATAGTATTATTCTGAATACTCCTGATCGTGTATCCGATTCACTTAACAGATTTTATCAATATTTGTCACATTTGCAAACTGTAGTTGATAACTATTATTTGTCTTTGGTGGTTGAAGATGTTGCAATATATTTGAGAAATGTACAGCAAAAACAATGTCTTCTGCAACAGGATATTTAAACAAATTTTTGGATCCTTCTACTTTTCTTAGGAATCTCATATAAAGAATTTTGGGTGTTGATAAAACCTCAATAATCTGCCCAATGTAATTCAAGGTCACACTTTTTTTAGTTTTTCCTGGGTAGACTGCAACATGCCAACTCCCTGTAGTTAGAAAATTGTTGACATAATCCTTGCAATTCTCCTTGTGATATTTTTTGTTTTAACGTTTTTTTTAACTAGAAATAATCGTTTGAAACATTAAAAAATTAAAATAGGATTGAAATATATAATACTAAAAATCATTTAAAAAACTGAAAAACAAAATTGTTTTGATTTTTCTGCAAATGTGATTGAGAGTAACCAAAAACGAGTGGTATATTCCAGTGGTATTATAACTGGAAAATACCACTTGAACATCTAAGTATAGATTTTTAGAAAAAAAAAAAATTTCAAAAAAATTAAAATCACAAGATTTTTTGGCATTTTTTGGTACGTGTAAAAATCGTTATTTTTTTGTTATAGTCATGTTATTCCTAACACATTTGCACTATTTAGAATCACTTCACAATCATTAAAATTTCAAAAATATTAGCAGAATATAATTATGTACAAGAATAAAAAAAAAAAAATAGTCTCTAATTGTGCAATTTCACATTCAAATCATTATTTTTGTAACTAACAGACGAAATTATCAAAGTCACCCCGCGTATCAAAGTCACCCCGTTCTACGGTACGTGTCCAACTACCTTGTTTTGAAATCTGTATTGTATCTGGCTGGATATTTAAAATAAACGATCCGGGATATCCCAAATCATAACTGTACTATGGATTATAATAGCTTAACATACTGATAAGTCGAAAATAAAATAACGGTAGGCGAAATTATTTTATCGACATCTTATATAGTGTATTTACAAAAAGGCAAGATGCTTTGTATTATGAATGTGCTCTCTGAAAAATATTTAGACAAACAATAAAATGGGAACTCTAGATATTTCGATATAAAAAAAGTGAATAAAAAACAGTAGTTTGATACAATTCAATAAACTAATTAACTAAAACTGTCCATTTTAGCAGTTCAGGGGTATTATAGAAGGAAGCTCGGCATTGAAAGCAAATCGAGAATTTTCTCGAAAACACGCGATTTTCCAAATTTCAATGTCCCAGTCACAAAAGCAAAGTTTTTCTTGAATAATAACGATTTCTTTTCTGTTCTAGACCTAACGGGTTAGGAAAACACACTTTCAACCGAGGAACAAAACAAAAATAAAAATTTGTTACATTGTGTAATTGAAAAAGTTGACACCTGCGAAAACTAATACGTTTTTTTCCATCTAATAATTTTAATAAAAAATAACCTTATATTTCAATTTTTGAAGAAAAAGGTTTTCAATTGTAAAGCAGTACTATACCTGAAACAAACTTATGAAATCTCTAAGAAAAAAAATTCACAAGTGTTTTTAATTCATCTACGTTATAAAATACTTTAAACCGAGTGACATTTTTTGATGACACAACGACAAATTTTCAAAATCTATAAAGTATAAAAATATCATAACAATAATAAAATATTTAAAATATAAAGAAGTAATAACTAATTTAAATTAAATGTTATTTAATTAAGCTACTACTAAATAAACCTAAAAAATTTATTAAATTATCAATTGCGTATATATAAATTAATTGTGTACAAATAATTTGTTGTAATAAAAAAGTTGCACAGAAATTTTTTTTTTATCATTTATAAACTATAAACAAAAAAACAAACAGAATTAAAGTAAATAAATGAATGGCTCCCGACACCAAAACTGTTTAGAAAATTTTTTTAATTAAGTTTGACGGTAAGTTGGTCAACGTAACCAGATGAATACCCAACAACAAGATTTAAATTGTCGTCGATTACGCAGCCAGCTATCGTATTGACAGGAGAACGACAAAAATAGATACCAATCTATAGAATAAAAAAATATTTTGAGAATGAAAAAACTTATTTCTAATAAAAAGTATCAAATTTAAAGAATAGAAAAACTTTTTTTCAAAAAATATCCTTGCCTGTTTTAAGCTGAAATCATTTTCCTCGGTTATTTTCCAAACTTTGACCGTACAATCTTTAGAGGATGTAACCATGATTTCATTAATCACCAAAAATCCAGTAATTTCTTTTTCATGTATCTAAAGAATTAAACTTCCTGGTTAAACTTTCTAAACAGCTTTCTAAAAACTAAAAAATTGGTTATAACGCGTATAAACAAAAATAATTAGACACTTTTGACTTGTGAATATTGTATGAACAAAAATAAAAAAATACCACTTAATCAACTATGCTCTGCTAATGCTTATAACTGCGTGCAAGTGTGCAAGCAAAAAAAAGAACTCTTTGGGGTTGGAGTCACTCGGGTAAACTTTAAGTTGATCTAATTTTGAAAAAGCTCTACATCTTATAGATAAATTCTTAGCAAACAAAACAAGCAATAACTAGTTAGGGCTAAGCCTAGTAATGAGGTAGGTAGTGAGTGAGGTAATATCTCACAGCTAAATTCCAATAATTTTTGGTGATTTTGTGATGTCGTTTTACGATATAAATTTGGATAGATTTTGTGATGTGGTTATGTGCTGATGCATAAAAAGCAAATTTTGTTTTGCTCTGGATTGTCAGTTGAAAGATTTTGCGTCAGCTGTTTTAGTTGATTATATTAGACCTCTGTAGATAGAGATGTATTAATAAAAAGCAATACCCAATATGCACCCCATCACACTGAAGGACTTTTATTTGTGAATAAAAATCAGAATTTGTCTGTTGCTGAAAAGTCTGTATTGGGTTTGGCACATTTTGTAATTTTTGTTGACACTGTCACCTTTTACTGAGATTAGTAATGAGTAACCATTTCTCATCACTTATAATAACACCCAAGATAAATCGTCGAGCAAAATCGTTGGACCCAAGCAGAGCTGTGGGTGTGCTGGGTGGTTGTGGGTTGCTCTTAATAAGCTCTTTTTATTAGCCAATTTTTAGTTGTAGATTATGCCAATGAAACTTGAATTCTTTGAAGCAAATTGCAATTTAATGCATTCTTAATCACTTTTCAAAATCACAATCCAATATTGCTCTTTTTATGTGAATTACTAGAAAACGTAATAAATGATTTATGCAGTCATTTTTTTCATGAAGAATATTTTTATTTAAAGAACTTCATGTTTGTCTCCTAAAGTTATTTTTTAACTCAAATCTTTATCTTATAATAAACTCATCTCTAAAGCTTCAGAAGCTTCAGAAGCTTTAGAAACTTCTAAAGTGGGTTTTTACTCTTTTACTTTTTCTTTTTTATGTGGTAAATTTAATTCACTAATTTATTATTGCTTTGTAATTTCTATAAATAATGAAGTTTTTTTTTAATTATAATTCAAATGTACTAAATAATTTAAAAAGCAATTGGTAATACTATATAGTATATAGCTGATAAAAAATACTTAAATAAAATTGTATATAACCAATAATAATACAAAATAAACTCACTAATTTAGATATACGTTAAAGTTAGTTATTTGAATTTATGTATTTATTGTATTTACGCAGTTGTTATTGATATTTATATTATTAAAGCGGCTATTGATAAAAAAATTTATTAAATAAACAAAAATTAAATATTTTTATGTTGTTATTAATCCAAAACCAAGGTTTTAAATGTTCAAGATTTTATTTTGTAACTTATAATTACATTAAAATAAATATCAAAATATTTGAACCAATCGAAAATCAAAAACAACAGAGCAAACATTGATCAAGCTAGGTGTGTTTTTTTTTGGTCTTGGTTCTCCTGGGTACTTCAATTGGAATGATTGGAATTTAAGTTTATAAATCTTTTTTCATTTTTTTTCAAGCTCTTTAACTATCTTCTTTACTTTCTAGTAACTCCTAAAATAGTGGTTTGCTTGCAATCATTACTTTTTAGTAATTCTCAACTAAATTAGTGGTTTGCTTGCAGTCTTTTTTAAAACTTGAATATATGGTTTCTGTGAGAAATATCAGTAATGAAAAATAATTAAAGAAGTTGTAAAGTAGAAGATTCAGTTAGAGTGTTGTTAATCATGTTTTTTTTTAATGGTAGTTCACCTCCGCAAGGCCGAGAAGGCCACTACAGATAAGGAGGCTACTTAATTGTGGTTAACAATTAAGTAGCCTCCCTCAACTCTATAACTCAGAAACACAAAACTTGGCAAACAAGACCACTGTGCGAAGAAACAAGTTAAGTTTGGTACTACTGCAACGTAGAGGGAATCGAACTCAGAACCTCTCGCTTATGAGGCGAGCGCACTACCACTACACCACTACCGCATGTATTGGGAATATCAACAAAGCGGTAATTATTATCAGTAAAACTCACCAAACACTGCAAGTTATCACAAAACTCACCAAGCACTGTAATGGATCACAAAACTCACAAAAACTGCAAGCTATCACAAAACACATCAAACACTGCAAGCTATAACAAAACTCACCAAACACTGCAAGGAGTCACATTCAAGATTGGATGTTCTTAAAATCAATTTATTGATTATCAAATCTTTTTTTATCAAAACTGGAGAATACAGTTGTTAAAAGATAATAGCTATCAATATCAGATTTGGCAAAAATCCGGTTTTTTTTTTTAAAAAAAAAACCAATCCAGTGGATTTTTTTTTGAGTAATTTTGGGTTTTATTGGGTAAATTTGGTTTTTTTTTTAGGGCTTTATTTTTATTTCGTATCTGTTAAATTTTTTTGTTTTTGTTTAATGAAATTGAAAATTAGTATAAATTTCTACTTTAACTTTATCAATCAAATTGTATCAAAAATTTTGTGCAGTGATTGGTGGTCTACCATTAACCCAAGAAACAAGAAATTAGTTCAGAAGAAATTACCTGCAGGATTTTGCAAATTTATTTCTAAATCAATTGAAATAATATTTTCAAATAATGTACAAATATATAGACAGTATCAAAAATAGATTATATAGTTGGTTTAATAGTTAATAGTTGATTTAATAGTTAATAGTTGGTTTTTTTAAAAAATATGTCATAAATGTAATAATTTTTATCAAAGTGGTTTAATCCTAAAAAATCTAATTGAATGAATCTTAATTTTTTTTGTTTACGAATATATTGTAAAAAAACTTTTTATTAAAAATATTGTTTGAATTGAAACTTTTTTCTTTATAGCTAGCTACTATAATATGATTATGTTTTCAAAAATGTTGATTATAATAGTTCATAAAATTATAAAATATCTTTAAAAATATCCAATAAAACCCAGATTGCCTGGGTTTTATGGTTTTTTTAGGTAGGTTTTTTAATGCCAACCCTAACCAACATTAAAAAGCCTATCTAAGTATGATGATGCCCAATTAAAAAAAAATTGAATTTTACTAATATTTCAGCGCATACAAAGTTTTCACGTTAACAATTTATTTTTGAACAAATAATGATTTAATTAACATTTTAAAATTAGTTTTAAAAAAAACGATTTTTGATGTGCAAAAGTTTGCTGACGAACAAAGGTTTTAAAATTTTCCACACAAAATCGTTATTTGCTGATATTTTAAACAATTTTTTTTTTTTAAACATCTTCGCTTCAATCAAGGCTGCAAGCAACCTCTAACTAATGTTGGAAGTTACTGGAAAAGAAAAAATGAAGATTGTAGAGCAAGATAACGATTGACAGACAACTTAAAAGATTGCAAATTATATGAATCAGTAAAGCAAGATGAAGGATGCGAATTCCAAAGAACTGAAATCGAGGAAAAAAACAAGATCAATAAGAGTTTTTGGAGCACTTAGGAACAGTCACAAAAAAAAGATGAGACTTAATTGAATGACGAGTAACATGAGAATGAATTTTAGTAGATGGACAAGCCCCAGATATGGCAACAGTATTCCATACAAGGCCGGATTTGAGATTTGTAGAGGCAGAGAATAGAATCCAGAGTAAGAAAGTGTCAAGCTTGATAAAGAGATGAAACTTTAGCAGGTGCTAATTTTGCAACGGATTTGATATATGGTTTCCAAGAAAGATCAGAAGTAAGAGTTAATCCTAGAAGATGAAGGGTAGATGACTCATCGAGAAAATTACCGTTCATAAATATAGGAAGGTCTAAATTATTGTGATAACGATTGGCTGAAAAAAATAGAGTTTAATCTGAGTTAAAGTTCACCAGCCATTGTGAACCCCATGTTGTAGCAGAAGTGAGATCCTTTTCAAGCTCAAATGTCCCCTCCAAGCAATCAGAGACAGTTAGCTTCTTATCATGACAAGAATAAATGGTAGTATCATCAGCGAACAATACCACCTTAGGTGTGAGAACATCTGGAAGATTGTTAATGTAAATTAAAAAGAGTATAAGGTCAAGGATTGAACCTTAAGGAACCCCTGAGGTTACAGAATAAGAAGAAGAGTGCTGTCCATCAAGAAAAACTTTTACACTACGATTGGAAAGGAAGGATTCAATAACCTTAAAGATGTTTCTAGATACACCGTAAGAAGAAAGCTTATGGAGCATGCCAAACTTTATCAAAAGACCAGCATACCAAACTTTATCAAAAGCTTTAGAAATGTTAAGAGTGATGGCCTTAAACTCTCCACCTTCATCTAATGTGCGATAAAACCTATCGGTTATTACTGTTAGCAAATCAGCTGTAGAACAAGAAGATCGAAATACATATTGATGATCAGAAAGTAAGTTATTAGATTCAAAATGAGAGATTAAGTGTTTGTTAATTAAAGATTCAAAAGCCTTGTTTATGATAGGAAGAAGACTAATGGGATAGTAGTTAGATGAATCAGATCGCTCTATAGAATTTTTAAAAATAGGGATAACAGATGCTGCTTTCCAGCAGGCTGGAAAATAAGACTCTGATAACTTGTTGAATAGTTTTGAAAGGATAGATGACAGCTCCGGAGAACACTTCTGCAAGACTATAACAGGTATGTTGTCCGGGACGGAAATCACATTAGATACAGAAACTGGAGTGATAGGAATGTCAAGCAATGGATCAACCTGTTGACAAAATACTTTGTGTAATAATTTAAAAACTCTTTTTTTTTTTTTTTTTTTTTTAATTTTACTTCACCTCCTCAAGGCCAAGAAGGCCACTACAAATGAGGAGGCTACTTATTTTGTGGCTATAACCCTCTCTTAACTCTATAACTCGGAAACACGAACCTTGACGAACAAGGCCGCTGCGCGGAGAAACGAGTTGAGCGCGGTACTACCAGGGACGTGGTGGGGATCGAACTCGGAAACACTCGTTTATGAAGCGAGCGCTCTACCACTAAACCACTACCGCATATAATTTTATAAGTGATTGAGATTATGGGATCGAAGAAATGTATCTCATGGGATCAAAGAATGTATTTCATCTTTTGTGAAAAAATTGAACTTGAGATCAGTTCAAAATGGAAATTCTGTAAAACAAAACACATGAAAACATGGAGAAGGTAATTCAATGGTTTGGGGATACTTTAGCTGGGATGGAGTTGGTCTGCTCCATAGAATTACTGAGACTATGAATCAAGAAAAGTACAAGGAATCGTTTGACAGCTGTCAATAAAAATGTACAAATGAGACTTTTCTATGGAACGCATAAAAGGTTGTTTACGCCATGCCAATTTATTTGAAAGATGACCAGATAAAAAGCCATAAGTTTCCTTGAAAAACCGTAACACCCAAAATGAATTTGCATCAGATCATCTAAAGTGGTGTAGTCAAAAATGGTCAAAAATTCTTTTTAGTGACCAAAGTGAGTATGCTGTTCAGATCAGATGGAATCAGGTATGTTCAATGTCCAGTAGGTACAAGATATAATGTTTTGAAGTGGCCATCCCACTCACCTGACTTAAATCCCATTGAAAGTCTATGGGAATGTTTTAAATGTCACATGAAAGGAATCAAGCCTACAAATCATGCTGATTTATTTAACAAAATCAAGGAAATATTGGACTCAATTACCATTGGCGTTTGCATTAATTTCGTTGACTTAGTCAATGACGAAGCCATTGAAGAATAGCCGTTGACGAAGCCAAATCATGTAAAGAATATCCTACAAAATACTAATGTGATTTTGCTTTTAAATAAATTTTGTAATCAAATGCATTTAAAATATTTTTAAAAGATTGAAATTTAAATTTCAATCTTTATTTTATTATCTTTTAATTTCTTTATTATCATATTTTAAAATAATAGAGAACTTGACTCAATGGTAACAGGTTGCCATGCACCATCTATGGTGCATGGCAACCTGTTACCATGGTACACAAAGCAATAAGCAATCAAATTACCAACATAAAGTGATATGAAACAAATAAAAATGTATGGAACTTTTTTTAGATGGAATGTTTTGTCTACAAAATTTCAAATTTATGCAACATTTTATAATATCTGCTGTTTCTGTTAACTTTACAGATATACCATAAGTCATTTGAAAAAAGCTTTTAAAAAAGGATGATTCGGCATGATAAGCTTTCTAAAATTTTGATTTTTGTTTGCTTGAATCGAATTTAAAAATCTTAAAAACACAAAATAAAATTAAAACTTAGTTCCAGTACAATTCAAAAATCTAATTAGATACAAAAAAACAAAAAACAAAAAAACAAAATGTAAAAATCTAATTATAACATGTATATATAATATATATATATATATATATATATATATACATGTATGTATGTATACATACATACATACATGTATATATATATATATATATATATATATATATATATATATATATATATATATATATAACACACATATATATATATATATATATATATATATATATATATATACACACATATATATATATATATATATATATATATATATATATATATATATCACCAATACACTTAAAGGGGTGAATCTGTTCTTTGGTAAAAATGCTAATAATGTAATTAAGATGTTTGTCGGGTTTAAAGATTTTCTTTTCTCTTTTAAAAAGATTAAAAAAATGTTGTAAACATGCAGTGGTGCAAATAAAATTAAAGAAATAACTAATAATAAAAAATCTCCTCAATAACCAACCTTTGAATGATATTTAGGTTTTTCTTCAATGACTGGTTCCATGTAACAAGACATAAAGCCATCACTATATCCAATCAAAACATTCACTAACTGATCTTTACAAAAACTATGCATTGCAGTAGGAAAACCGTTTATTTCATATGTTTTGCTGGTTTCAAGAGATACAGTACCAAACCCCTAAAAAAATCATTAAGTATTGTTTTTAAAGACATCTTGAATGAATGTTTATACTAAATAATCTATAAAATTACTTTTTACAAACATTCATAACAACTATATTAATTTATTAGTATATTATTAATTATATTATTTATTAGTAATATTTCGAAACCACTAGATGATCTCATCATCAGACCGCCTATAAAACTAAATATTTTTACAACAATTATTTAAAAAATTTGTTAAAAGAAAACATTGTATTGACATCAATTTTTGATCTAAATAAAGTGTATCATTGGTTTCCGAAAATCAGTGTTTAAATGTTGATTGTCACCAAAAATCATTCCTATTGGGTTGTGCAGGTCAGTTTATTGGTATTGTATTTCCAAAGCTTTCCTAAATTTTCTTTCAAATTTATTAGAATTTAAGACTAAAAGTTTGGCATCAGTCCAGTAAATATTTCACAGAAAGTTTTTTTCATGTTTGGATACAACAGAATTACTTTATTTTTATCATGAACCAACTTTTGGTGTTGTAAAAATCATCAAAAATAATTTTTTTTTAGTTTTATTTTAGAAATTGATAAAATAAGCAATAAATCATGCAATAGGAAATAATATGCAAATAACAAATAATAATAAATATACTTACATTAATCTTATTGTATTCTATGATACTATTTCCTGATTGGTATTTTATTAGAATTAACATGCTACCAGCAATTGAAATGCAATTATTATAAAACCCAGAGCTGAAAAACAAAAACCAAACTTAATGACAAATAAATTTAATAAAAATATTAAAACACAAATTTTAATAAAAATATTAAAACACAAATTTTAATAAAAATATTAAAACACAAATTTTAATAAAAATATTAAAACACAAAATTTAATAAAAATATTAAAACACAAAATTTAATAAAAATATTAAAACACAAATTTAATAAAAATATTAAAACACAAATTTAATAAAAATATTAAAACACAAATTTAATAAAAATGTTAAAACACAAATTTAATAAAAATATTAAAACACAAATTTAATAAAAATATTAAAAATTTAAGAATTGTATAAAAAGAAAAACAATTGAAATAATTAAAAACAAAAAATGTTAAACACAAAAATTATATAAAAAAATAAAAATAAAAGTAAAATACTGCATATATTATGTTTAATGCTACCAAAACTTATATCATATATAACTTTGCATTTTGCAAAAGACTTTATGCAAACAATTCAGAAAATTTCAAATGAAGATAGTGTTTTTTTTTTTTAATATTAGTGAAACCTGAACTTTTATAAGTAATTTATATTCTTTTCCTCCTCAGGTTGTTCTGCTGCTTATTCACCCCCCCCTACCATTATGAGAGGGAGGGGAGGGGGGGAGGAGAAAATGAAGGGGGCCACTACAATCACCACAGACAAGGAGTCAAGTTATATAAATAAATATTTAATCATACAATTATATTTTTAATTCAATGGTTTATCAATTTTAGACAAATATTTATGAACACTCACTTTGATAAACATTTTGTTGATATTAAATGTTTGCTATCCCATTTATAAATAGTTATTGCTTCTAAAGCAGCAGCAGCAACAAAAATGCCATGCTGATCAACTGATAACATTTCTATGCTATAAATGTTATTCACTTTTTCAATTAGGCTAAGATCAAGAGTACTTAATACATACAAGTTGCCTCTCACATCACCAACAGCTACATATTGAGAACCCATAAAAGTCACAGATGTAAACGCAACTACTAATAGTGGGGCGAACTCAAAAACTGAAGTCTTACAGAAAAGTTTAACTTTTCCATCACGACCGCATGAAACAGATTTAGAAACTCTTATAGCAACAGCAGATACTTCATCCAAATGCATTTGTGATGAATCCTTTGTTTCAATCTAAATTGATGCGAGAGAAAAAAAAGGTCAGCTAAAATTAATATTATACAAAACAAAATTATATATATTATATACAAAGTAATTTATAAAAATTTTTATATTTAATAAATATTATATAAATAAAAAGTATATAAATTATATTATATAGAATTTATGAATACTACATTTTAAAATAAAAATTATATAAATTATATACAAAGTAAAATATAAAATTTTATACAGCTAAAATATTAATTTTATACAAAGATGTGCAAAATAATTCTAATAACTGATGCTGAACAATATTGAATGAAAAAAACAAATGACGTTGAACAACACAAATAGTGTTGAATAACACAAATGACGTTGAACAAAACAAATAATGTTGAATAAAACAAATGATGTTGAACAAAACAAATAATGTTGAATAAAACAAATGATATTAAACAAAATAAATAACGTTGAATAACATGAATGATGTTGAATAACATAAATGATGTTAACAACACAAATAATGTTGAATAACACCAAAGATGTTGAACATAACAAATAATGTTGAACAACACAAATAGCGTTGAATAAAACAAATGATGTTGAACAAAACAAATAATGTTGAATAAAACAAATGATGTTGAACAAAATAAATAATGTTGAATAACATAAATGATGTTGAATAACATAAATGATGTTGAACAACACAAATAATGTTGAACAACACCAATGATGTTGAATAACACAAATGATGTTGAGTAAAATAAATAATGTTGAATACCGCAAATGATATATAATAACTAAATATATATAATAACTAGATTACAAATTAATTTTTTAACAATTTTTGTTCAATAAATTTTTAATTTTTAAAGTTTTAATTATTTGAAAAAGTCATAATAAAAGTCATACATTTAAATCCCAAACTTTGATGCTTTGGTCAACACTACTGGTTACAACACTGCCATCTTTTATGTTTACATCAATGTCTGTAAGAACATCTGAGTGTCCAAACATTTCCTTTAAAAAGTTTGGCTGCAAAAAAAAAAAAAAAAAAATAAAGTATTAAATAATAATAATAACAAAATAGTGAACAATAACAAAAACAACAACAACTACTTCTGCTGCTACTGCTGCAGTTGTTGCTGTTGCTGCTGCTCCTACTACTACAACTACTACAACTACTACTACTACTACAACAACAACTACTACTACTACTACTACTACTACTACTACTACTACTACTACTACTACTACTACTACTACTACTACTACTAATCTTTTTAAAACCATAAAACAAATAATAAAGAAATACCTTAAATGGTTGATAAGCTTTTACTGATCCATCATCACTTGCTGTGTATATATAAACGTCTAAAAGACTATCAGGTGTATAAGCTTTCAATTTTTCTTGTATTCCTACTTTATCTGTTGAAGTGCTCCATTCAACTGAATCATCTTTAAGAAAAGAAAAAATTTCACAACAGTTAACTCGAGAGTTATGAGCTTTTATTGTGGTAACTTCTACTCCTTTGTGAGTCCAGACCTTTAAAAATCCATCTGCAGAAGTAGAAGCAATACAACCAAACTAATAAATAAAAAAACATAATTAGATTGCTTTGTTTTGAATACAAATTTAAGAGAAAAATCTAACAACAACATAAAGTAAATAATAACTTTTTAATAAAAAAACATTATACTTGTACCTTGTACTTCAAACTGTTGATTGCACTGTTATGCCCCTTAAAAACAAGTTTTTCTTGAACACTGGTCTGATCATCTTTCTTTGAAACTATATACTTTATATCCCACAGTTTTAACAGAAAGTCATTTGATCCTGTGACTACATAATTTCCAACATCTGACCAGCTCAGAGTTGTAAGACCGTCTGAATGTGCTCGGTTGATCATGGATAAACATGTGTAGGTATTTAGATCCCAAATTATCAAGCTCTACAAGATTAGTAAATTTGTATTACTTTATTTTTAAAAATTTGTTTTCTATTTTACAAATTTATTTTACTTTTTTAAATTCAAATTTATTATACTCAACAGCTCTACAGTTCAAATACAAACCATATCTGAGGAGCCAGAAACAGCCATAGTTTCGCATGAGGAGATGTCGCAACATGTAACAATACCAGCATGACCTCGCAAAATTGCTTGACATTTAATTTCATTTTGATCACTAAACAAAATACCTGGCCAAACACAAACTGTGAAATCCTCAGATGCCGTAAGAATAATAGCACCTCTTGATCTAACACACCTTATAGGTGCAGTGTGTTTGCTCATTACAGCAACACAAGTTTTATCAGAGATATTCCATCTCTTCGCTAAACAATCATCACCTAAAATTTGATTTGTCTCATAAATATATTGGGTGAGGAAAATTGCATATTAAAGCTAAAATATTTATTATGTAAGATTAAATATAGAAATATTTTTTTAAAATATAAGTTTTGTAAGATTACCAGCTGTAACAAGATGCACACTAACTCTGTCAATAAGTAAGCTAATAGAGCGAATTGAAGAGTTATGAGCTTTCCATGAAGTGTAACCCCCTTCTTTAAAAAACATACAAACTTCACCATTTTGGTATGCAGCAAAAATTTTATTTTCATGAACAGTGACTGCTAAAACATAATTGGGTGATGGTTGGTTTGAAATAAAAACATTTCCTGGACATCCTATACTCTCCGTCCAAACCTACAGAAAAACAACAACAAAAAAATCGATAAAGTAGATAAATTGGTAATTATAGCAATTTATACCTAAATGTCAAACATGATTTCAGCTTGCATACGTCAAACCTGATTTGCTCATGCTTACACAAAGTATAACTGTTAATAATTTAAAATTTTCACATGAAATTTTATTTTAAATCAATCATCTACACAAGACACTACATCATTTGTTTATAAAAAACACAAATGAAATATAAATTAATATTATCAATATCTTAAATATGTAATAATAATTATCATATTTAAATATATAATAGTAATATCATAACCTTTATTTATATTAACCTTTATTAATACTTGCTAATCTACTTGTGATAAATTAGCATATTTTGCTTTTGAGAGAAAATTTTTATTTTACTTTATTTTTCGTAACTTTATTGTGTTATTTATTTTTTTGTTTTATTTGCTAGTTTTTGTTTTATTTTGCTATTTATTATAAACTTTTTAGTTGTTATATTTTACATCTTACTTAGATACAGGGGCATTTAAATACACATCTGTTAAGTACGCAATAATTTATTCTTTGAAAATTTATAATATGTATAAATATAAAAGTATACTTTATACTCTACTTGTGTACAAAATGCAGAATATAAATTATAAATTTTCGATAGTTTTATATTTATGTACAAAATATATTTTAAAATATTGAAAGCAAGATTTAAAAAAAAATAAAGTTGAAAGCAACAAACTTATAACAACATTAACTATTAAAATAATAACTATTAAAGTTATGACTTATATATATTACTATCAAAAATTTAAATATAATAATAATAATAATATAGATTATAATATAATTTAAATTACATTTATTAATTACAGTTATGTTTACAAATACAACGATTTCTTTTTTGGGTAGCATGACCTTGATAAATCATTTTTGCACTCTCGAAATTGCAAAAATGATTTATCTCGAGTCTCTGATTTGGATAACAGTCTCAAAATTAGGGATTTATCTCGAAATCATTGTAGAGGATACCTCAGAGATCTCAAAATCATTAAGGATCTCAAATTTCTTGAGGAAATTTCAAAACTTGGTTAGAAAAATTAATGCGAGCTTAATCAAGATTTCGGGTTAATTAGAAAAAACAAAACAAAGAATAATGAAAGAAAATATTTCTACCCCAGCCCAAACCTTCTGTCAATAAAGCAGCACTCCTTTGCAGCAGTAAGCTATAAGATAATGTATGTACTGAAGCCCAATTCTGTGTAATCATTTTTGAAATTTATGAATGATTTTCATTTCAGTAAAATAAAATTCGAGATAAATTCATATTTCAAAGTTTTTTTTCAAGATAAGATATGCTTTCCATTTTTTTTATGTAGTAAGATTATTGTTAAATTGTTGTTAGATTGTTTTGAGGTTGTTGTGGGTTGGTGCGTAAAATACATTTTTATGGAGACTAAACATGTACTTCGTTAAAGGAACTATATTTGTTTATGTACACTTTTTTTCCATATAAACATTGTTGTTGAGAGATGTCTATTAAGATTAGTCAAAAACAATAATTTTCAAAAATTGCCTGCTAATATAAATACCTCAAAATAATATAAATACCTCTAAATAATAATATATATACCTCTATATAATAATATAATAAAATAATAATAAAAAAATAATATAAATACCTCTAAATGTATTCTAATTAATAAAATAACAATAAAAAAAAAAATTGAACAAAAAATATTTTTTGCCTTTGTTTATTGTTGCCCCTAAGAACCTTTTCAAAAAAAAGCTAAAATTTAAACATATATTTTAAACATAACATACTTATGAGAACATAATTCATCTAAATCAAATTTTTTTATGTCACTTTATTTTATTGCAAAACAATAATAATAATAATAGTAATAATAATAATAATAATAGCAATAATAATAATAATAATAATAACGAAAAATTTAATGAACACTTTAACTTAAAACTCATTGAATGAAAAAATTAACTATACTTAAATTTTTAATAGTATCAGGAAGTAATATAAAATAAATCTAGAAAGAACATGGTATCTAATAACTTAAGTACTTTGTTGAGTTAACTCAAGAAAGTTTAGTATTTTTTTAGTAAACTTTTAAGCCTATTTTTTCTTACTTGTTTGGTCCATCATTTCAAAAAGTAAAGATATTGCATCTGAGTTTCTGAATATGAATAAGATGCTTCAGTCTCAGAATTATATTTCTTGTAGGCAAAATTAACAACAAGATTCTTGCTTAGTACTGGAAAATTTATTGAAACATCTGCTTGTGCAGAAGTTAAAAGTCAGGAGGTATATGTTAACTAGTATTCTCCATGCTGCTAATGGTAATATTAAAAATGTTGCTAATGGTAATATTAAAAATGTTGCATGGCCTACTTAAAATACATGGCCTTACATCTTGCATTTTCGCCGCAAAAAGAGAAGGCCATTTATCTGTTTATATATAAATATATTTACAAAAAATTAGATTTAATATCGAGCTTTAATAATATTTCTTGTTTATTTTGCAGTTGCTTAATTCACAATATATATATAAATATAAATACTACTTCTGAATCAGAAGTTCTGATATATAAAGAATACAATAATAAAGTATTTCTATTTTTCCCTCATAAATAAAAAACATACAAGCAAGATAAATATAAACTTTATAAAGATAATTTTTTTAATAACTCATTCCTAACTGTTAGATTTCAAGCATAACAAACTTTCTTTTACTTATACATTAAAATTTCAAAAGTTTAAAGCAATTTACTCTGAAAAACAAAACAAAAACATGCAAGAAGTAAAACTCACACAAATTAAAAAATACTTATTAAAAATTATTTGAATCTTTGTCTTTTTTAAAAAGCAACAATATTGCCTTTATGAACATAGTCATTGTTGAAGTATATGTTGGAAATAGTGTGGTGAACATGATCTTGCCCCTTAATCCAGTGGGTGAGTCATAAAAAGGCTTCGTCATTGCAATATTGAGATTTCATTGCAATATTGAGAACAAGTTTAGCTGCTTTTCTGTCTTGCAGCTTTGAACTATTTATAATATCAAAAACACAATCAATATATGCTAAATCATCACAAACATAGTCAATAAGATATGATGATGGTACTATCAGCCCACCTCTTGATAAAATATTCAAATAATGTGTATCTTGTGAATCTATTGAAGGATTACTGCAAATGCAAAATTTTTTGCAACATTCTCCAAACCTTTTTACTAACTTTTAAGCAATATACCCAGCAATATACTTTTTAGCACTGCAACTTCACGAGACTCATCAGAGAGTATAATTTTCAAAATCAAAGTTAATATCCTCTATTTTATTTAAAAACCAACGTGAATGTTTCATCTCATCAGCTTTGATATCATTTTCTATAAAATTGATTGACTCTTTTACCAAATTTTTTTATTTTTATTATTCTTTCACTATATAAAACATCCTTCAAGCTTACCAGAAACCGACCACCACTCATTTGGGGATATTGGCCAAAACACCTTTTAATGGGGTCACTTTGAAAACGGGGGCCAAAACACCTTTCAATGGGGTCACTTTGAAAACAAGCAGTCAAAATAAAGTCAAAACCATCATTTAAAAGGTCTTCTATTAGAGATGCTTGGCATAAGTGTCCTTTGTTAAGCTGAAGATGTTTGAGCTGATATGGTAAAGTTTTCACAATTAGAAATTTTTGAACTTTCCCAGGTTGAAAGCCACTGTGCCATTGCACTCAAAAACTCAGGATTTTTATCACCTTTAATCGCTACTCTTCCAAGTCTATAACTGAAACAAAATTGATCTTTTGAGTTGGAGATTGTCCACCACACGTTGAAAAGATGCAGGAAACTGGAAGCATTATTGGAAGTCGGAAAATAAGATTTTATAGCAGCTATAGTAGTTTCACAAAAAATGTCAAGTGCTACCTGAACATTCTGCTTGAATTTGTCTGGGTGTAAAACTTTATTGCAAATACTAGGAGTTTTTCTTAAATTTGCATCCAAGTTTTCATCCTTTTCATAAACATCGTGCAACAGTTTCCATGAAATTTCACTAGACTTGATAGTAATATCATCAAAATAATGGCAAAAACTGAATTCAGGAAATATAAACCTTTTTCTATTTAACAAATTATTTCTAACTTTTTTTATCAGGTGTACGACATCAAAAAATAAATAAACTTTTTGCATTTTTATCATGTAATTTCAATAACTTTGAGTAGGTTGAAACATTAGTAGCATGGTTGTCACATACAATACCTCTGACTCTAAAACCACTCTTCGTTAAAATATCTAAGCAGCTCAAAATTTCATCTTTTAACTACTCACTATTGATTTTGGTAACTGGAGAAGCTTTAATAATGCAGGGTATATTTTCTTTTAACCCAATCATCATAAAACATACAATACTTCTATAAAGTTCATTCTTATCATTGGTACCAATAAATTCTCCTCTACAATACTCTGCACACTTTTGCAAAAACATTTCATCGAATAAAACAATAATATCCTTTGATAAAGTATTTTCCATCAATAGTTTTGCTTCTTTTGAGGAATCAATTTTACCTTCTTTTATCTTGTTTAAAAGGAAACTGAAGGCAAGGTAAACTGTTCAAGAAGAAGTTTATACGATTGAAGGGAAGTATATCGTAGCAATAAAGCATATTGGATAATATCAGCTGAATAAACTTGACTTTTTTTAAATTGATGTTTTTTAAGTTCATACAAAAAACATATATTTTGTGCTTGTCCTTTAAGATATGAGGGAAAGTTTTCAAGCATGCTTTTCTTACTAAGTTTACAATTGTTCCAAAACTAATGTGGCAAAGATACAAGAAAACCTTTAAGAAACAATTTTTTAAGTCTTTATTAATCTTGATACTTAACTTCTGGCACACACTCATTATTCATTTCAAGTTTATAAAAAACAATATAATCTACATATTTTGAAAAAGTATATCCAGGAGGGCTGTCTGCTTCATTTATTGATTCTAAATCAAGTACAGAATAATTTGTTAAAAATGGTTGGTACTCATCTTCTTGAAAAACCCTTTTTTTAGGAGATCTTCTTGGTAATGAAATGGTAGGTAATAAAGACGTTGTTTCCATGCAATCTGGATAAATAGTAGGGACTGGTTTTAAGGCTTTAATCAAACGGAATCTTTTATTTTGTTTGCCCTTTTTTATAAGTTTATTGTCAAAATGTTTTACACAGACTATTGATGAGGAAGTTGGTCGCCAATTTTTTCTGTTCACAAATCGAATCCATCTATTTTTTAGATCTTCATTTGTTGAAAAAGAAAATATAGGAGTTGATTGATTTCCTGAATAATTAGATCGACATCCAACAACATAACATTTGTTAACCATATTGCATATACAGCTATTTAAGTATTTTAATATAGGCCTTCTATTTTTGCGGCGAAAATGAAGTATGTAAGGCCGTGGATTTTAAGTAGGCCATGAAATGTTGCTAATGGTAATATTAAAAAATATTGCTTATGGTAATATTAAAAAATGTCAATAACTTTTTCTTCAACTCTTCATAGACATCAATATGTAAACATATTTTAGACAAATTTTTTTATCTAATAAAAATCTTTTTTTTTTTACAAAGTTTTCAATATTTTTTTTTATCAATAAAGACTTTTTGTGATAAGTAGTATTTTCCATAAAAAAAAACATGGAGAAATGGAAAAAATCAAATTCAATCAATTACCTGTTGAATTTTTTCACTATATCTGATGACATAATACATCAGCAAAGTATTGAAAATGTATAATATGTCAAAAAAGTATCAAAAATGTATAATTAAATCTTGATATAATTTATACCCAGTCCATTTTACCGAATTCAACTTATGTATTTACACACATTTACATGCATGTACACTTGTAGATTCACAAATAAAATGCTTACCTTGACAGATTTTTCAGTCAAACCAACCAGATGGGTTTGTGTGTACAAAAATTTTTGGATGTTTGAATTATAAATTTGACCGATTATTGTTCCATTCATTGACGACCACAAAAAAATTTCACCTGTTAAACCTGATGATGCAAGATATTTGCCAGATGATGAATAAGCCAGAGCTCGAATTGAACTTGAGTGACCTTTATACACCTTTTAAAATATCAAGTTATTAAAGTCATTTAACAAACATTTTTTACTTTTTACAAACCCATTTTTTACTTTATTTTAAAATTAATTCATTCCCAAAAAAATTGCAAACAGCCATAATTTAAGTTCTGAGTTAACAACAAGCAAAAAAGTAAGTGCAAAAAATGCTTAACAAAAGACTTTAAGTAAAAAAAAAAAACTAAAATTTTTTGTATATACGACACAATGATCGCAACAAGTGACCAACGGAGCTGTCCAGTTTCGTAGACCTGAGAGATGTGATAATAAAAACAGTTAGAAGATGGTGTCATTGAATAAAAAATAAAAATCATAAGAAAATATAAAATGAGTGATAAGACTTTTGTGAAGGTAAAGAACGAAGTAAATGCTTGGGGGGCAGGGAGAGAACAAACTAACACTCTAATCACTCTGTATGCAGATCATATGTAACAAAGAACAAATATTTGATATACTGATTTTGAAGACTGTTGATGTCTACAGGTGTGATGGTGTAGTGCATTAGTACGTACCGTTTGTCATCTAGTATGGTCTCGTTATGTTTCCGTTCACTTTCAAATCGGGTGAATAGAAAGCTAAACACACTCACTTCTTGCGCTTATGGGCTAGCACATCAGAGCCAGACGTGAGACCTACAGAATGGATTTTATTTGATCGAATGCACACATTAGTCACCGTAGGCCACAAGCCATCACTCTTAACCAAAAGAGCTACTGCCCCGTGCTGGTGTGGAATGATGTGCTATGAAGTGAGATTTCAGATCCGAGCACATAGTCAGTGAGCGCTGATCTGACGTGCATTGTGGAGCTTCCGACTGAACGTGTGCGTGAGTGACAGCGTAGTCATTAGGTTATTGAGCGCCATAACCACATTCAGCGGGATAGCCTAATGTCCGTTTTGTCGTTGTAGTGTACATTGGAAAAAGTCGGGGCTCACCAGCCACAAAGAATAAATTTTTTTTCAGATGCGACACATGATTGCAAAAAGTGACAAATGGAGCCGTCCAATTACGTAGACCTGGGAGATGTGAAAATAAAAACAGATTGAAGATGATGTCATTTAGGTAAAAAAAACATAAATTAATGTAAAGACTATTTAGTAGGAGGAGTAAAAGTTAGCAACTCAGGAAAAGAGAAATAAAAACTCACACTCTAGTCATCTTTTAGCAAATGATAAAACAATGATCTATGAGTAAACAAGTCAATAAAAATCTGCTGGTTTTTGTTTTTTACAAGTGAACGAAGACATAACGAGACCATACTAGACGACCAAAGGTACATACTAATGCACTACACCATCACACCTGTAGACATCAACAGCCTCTAAAAACAGTATATCAAATATTTGTTCTTTATACTTTATACTTTTACTTTATACTTTTGTTCATAATCTTTTTTACCTTATCCTTGTATATTTATTCAGATTTGTGTTATAATGTATATATTTATGAGAAGCATAACAGCGCAAAAATTTTACACAAAAGTACGTATTAGCGTATTTTTTATAACAAATGTATTCTTGGTTGGAATATACTGAACAATTTCACTAGATAAGTTTAGAATAATCACGATTTCGTTAGGTTTTTTTGTTTCTATCTAATTTTCTCGATCTGACGTCGCTAAGTTAGTTTGTTGTGGTTTGCACTATACAGCCTTCACTAACGTTCCTTAAGTCATTTTGTCAACAATATTGTTTTTTAACGTTACATTTTTTAGTGGTTATAAGCTATTAGTTAAAAATCGCATATATTGTCTTATCTTTTTATTTCCTCCTTATTTTCTGCCTACTGATTTAATGTTTGTATTTTTTTTATCTCTGGCTAATCGTTGTTTAATTACTTTGAGTCTGTTTTGTGTGATAGCTATTGTCTCTACTTACCAGGCAAGATTTATATGAGAATATACTATTGAAGTTATCACATTTTTTATCATACTTTCGTTAAATTACTTTCGTACTAACCACAAAACATCTTAACTTAGTATCAATGCTTATGAGCGGTATTTACTTATTATATTTATAATACATATTTCAGCCATAAAAGAAACAGTAAGTTACAATTAATTATTAATTACTATTTTCTATTCGCTATTTTCTATGTGTTATTTCTACACATTATAATTGTTTATTTATACACGCGCATACGTACATGTGTACAAGTTTGTTTCTTCTAATGAAAGGGTATCTTATATTTATATGTGTTTACATATCTGTTTATGGTCACACCACGCGCATCCCTCACCACCCTCACGAGATCTCTAAGAATGTTGGAGCTGTTTTCAAAAACTGGGATAGGGATTGGGGTTTTTTGGCTTTTGTAGTGTAGTCCTATTATATTGCAATATTGACAAGCATGACGTAGAGTGCAGGCGGTGAGATCTGTTGCAAGGACACACCCCTGACAAGTGGCATTAGTGCAGGTCTTGGGCTCTCCGAAACATCATTGGTGATCGCAGTGCATTCCTGAGGAGGGGGATCACCATTTATCCACTACTTAATTCTAATTGGTTATTATGGCACCAACATTTTTTTACCTCTTACACCCATGTATTTTTGCACTTTGTGAGCTTTTAATTATGAATTTGTTATATTAACGACATTTATATATTTTTATGTTACACAGGTGATTATCAGTTCTCAATTTTTTATCTAGAGTTTAGAACATATATAGTACCCATTTATAAGACATTTGTATGGTGAGATTATTTTAGTTATGAATACCATTATAAACCAGCGGATTTTTATTGACTTGTTTGCTCATAGATCATTATTTCATCATTTGCTGAAAAGATGACTCGAGTGTAAGTTTTTATTCCTCTTTTCTTGAGTTGCTAACTTTTACTCCTCCTACTAAATAGTCTTTACATTAATTTATGTTTTTTTTTACCTAAATGACAATCTTCAATCTGTTTTTATTTTCACATCTCCCAGGTCTACGTAACAGGACCGCTCCGTTGGTCACTTTTTGCAATCATTGTGTCGCATAAGCAAAAAAAAAGAAAAAAAAAAAGAAAACTAAAATTCAAGAAAATGGTTGACTGAAGACTTAAAGTAAACAAGAAAGCTAAAATACAAAAAATGGTTGACAAAAGACTTGAAAAGCTGAAAATTTTATTAGTCAGGAAAACAATAAGAATAGAAAGATCTTCAAAGCACCAATATTCAAGGAAAAATATTAGATTAACAAAAGTTTTTTAGGCATGAATAAACAGAAATAGTAAAAGAAGGCAATAACTGAAAGATCATGTGAGATTAAGTTTTGATTGATAGAACAAGTGATAGCTCCCTTGAGCAGCAACTATGGTAGGCAACGATGGTATCATAGAAGTATTTACTTTTATCAAAACTAAAATTAATTAAAATCAAAAAATATAAAAATAAAAAGTAATAATGAAAAAAAAAATCATTAAGCTTTTTTTTTAAATACTTATTATAAATGAAAATGCTTGATGTGACTTGTCTCTTTTTAGTAAGTTGTTTTAGAGTTGAGAGGAAAGAGGAGGAGGAAAGGGAAATAACGCTGGGTTAAATTTAGAATTTTATTATAGAATCTTAAACATCTTGTCTATAAACTTTGACACTTTACAAATACAAACATCAAATTTGGCCAAATATGAAAAAATCTGGTTTCAATTTTTCTCTATTTCAAGTTTTCATTATTTATATCCTCTAATAAAAATACATACAAACCTTGGAAATTGTTCCTTCCACTGTATTCCATATAGCTATTTTTTTATCCCACCCACCCAGGGCAACTAATAAGTTATTCGAAGGATCAAAAGCTGCACAATTAAATGGATGAGTAATTTTTTCATAAACAATTGCTGGTTTCCCATCAGTTGTTGACCAGAGTACAGCAGGATTTGAGATATCATAAGAAGTTGTTAAAAAAAATCGACCATCATTGGTAGCAATACAGCTAGTTACTTGTCTGCAATGAAGTTTTGAAAAATGTAATCTAAAATAAAGATGCATCTAAAAACTTACCTATGATCTCTATAAATATTTTAAACACTTACCTATGTGCACTTATTAAAACACTTACCTATGACCTCCGTGCACATCCCAAACACATACTGTACCATCAAAAGATGAACTACACAATTTTGAGTTAGTAGCGAAACAACATGCAGAAATACCAGCAGAATGGCCGACAAAACAACGCAATTCCTTAATTTTAAACATATAAATTTTTACTGATAAAAAAATAAAAAATAATGAAATTAAAGTTAATTTCATCAGATTATATGACAACACTTTAAAAGACATTACCTTTAAGCATAAATTAGTTTTAACTGAGTCTTAAATGTTAATTCTTTTTATCAGAGCTCCTCTTCGCCCACTCCAACCCCCTAACAATCTTGACTTATTTAAAATAATACTTTTGAAAATACAAACATCCTGGTCATGATATTAGACTGATCTTATAATAGGGCTGTTCAGTCATGGTTAATGCCATAGGAGAAGAAAAACCCTAATATAAATAACTCAATTAAATTGTGGGTAGAGATAGAAGTTCCTCCTATCTCTACTCACAAATTTTGGATGGTAACCTTGGTAATATCACAATAATAATAAAAACACAATGCTGTTCTGCAAAACAGCTTAATACCAGAAAGAGCATCTGGTTATAAAAAAATGCTTTAACTCTTCCATAATATCATATTTAAATAAAATAAAATTATGAAAACCAGTGTAAAACACATAAATGTAGAACCATGAATGTTAATTCAAGGTTCTAAATTTGTTAAACACATTAAAAATAAAAAAATAAAACATACTTTTGTAGTACTACGATTATAAACTATTAACTGTCCATCTTGCATTCCACAAGCTAACATGCTATTGTCATCTGAAACACATACTGATGTAACACCCTAAAAAAAAATAAACTGAAAAATTGATTTGGTTTTATATAAATCTTGATTTTTAATTATATATATATGTTAACCAGATATAAGTTATTATAAGTTATATGCGGTAGTGGTGTAGTGGTAAGAGCGCTCGCTTTGTAAGCGAGAGGTTCGGAGTTCGACTCCCACCATGTCTCTGGAAGTACTGCGCTCAACTTAATTTCTCTGCGCAGCGACCTTGCTTGTAAAGGTTCCTGTTTCGGAGTTAAAGAGTTGAGAGAGAGTTGTACCACGATTTACAACAACAAAAAAAAAAAAAAAAAAAAAAAAAAAAAAAAAAAAGAGTAGCCTCCTCGACTGTAGTGGCCCCCACGGGCCTTGGTGAGGTGAATAATTAAGAAAAAAAAAAAAAAAAAGTTACGAAGAATTAATAGTTCCTGAATTTATATATTCAAAATGGAATTATATGTTATATTCAAAATGGAATTATTTGATATATAGATTCAAAATGGAATTATATGTTATATAATTCCATTTTGAATCTTCTGTCAGTTGTTTTCTTGCTTTCCTTTAAACTTTATAGTATCTCCCAACATAAATATAAAACATAAATACTAGTTTCTTGCAGCCTTTTTGAAGGTGACTTTGCTAAAAAAGACAAACCTGTTGCATTCCAGTTAATGTGAGAACACAACTTGAAATGTTTTCTGATTTTTCTGCCAATGTAATAGTGCCAACTGTGATAACATTAACTTGATTTTTAACAAAACTGATATTAGAAGCATTTAATACTTGTTGTATCAAAAGATTAGGATGTCTATTAAAAAAAAAAAAAAGAGTTATATATATATATAAAAAAGAGTTGTATAAATTTTAAAGTTATTGTTATGAAAAATATCAAAAACTTATCAAAAATAAAATAAAAAGTTAAATAATCAAGTAAAATTTACCGCGATAGAATGTGCACATTTGCCATAATAAACTGCTGGGTTTCTTTAATGCATGCATCTTCAGTAAACAATTTAGGACCAGCAAAATGGAACTCTTCAAGGAGTTCAGTAATTTGATTTGCTTGTAATTTTACCTTAATATATTCCAAATTACATAAAATTGTTTTTAGTTCATTCCATGAGTTGCTTGCACTCTAAATAAAAAAAATTTAGCTGAAACAAAATGTTTTTGTAATTTCGAATGCATATTTTTTTATTCAAACAATATTAAACAACATCAATACTCTTTTTTTTTTTAAGTTGTTGTTATATATCTTTTTGAACTCTATAAGTTTTAAACAAAACCTTTGACAAACATAAAACAATGCTGCTAGGTTCAGAAACAAACTGAATGCAGTAAAAATGTCTCTTTTTTTTTCATTATTCTTTCCTTTATCCTTCTCATTCTGAAAATACTTTGGTAAAAAAAAGTAAAACTTAATGTGTGCAAAGTACATAAGGACAGTGCTATATGTATGTACCTGTAAATGTGCAGTGAAAACTAAATAGCTAGTTTTATCTAATAATTTTAAATTTCATGCAATAGTGATCATCAGATATTATAAACATTATATAGAATGCAACAACAAAAAAATATATCTTAAAATTGCAATGGAGTGTCCACTTTAATAACTTTTAGTTTTTTTTTAATTTTCGTATTTGAGATCTTGCATTATATTTTGGGATATTTTGAATTTATCTCATTTTTAAAATCTACAAGAATTGAGAGCGTTATTGAAAAAATGGTAAAACTCTATCAATAGCTTCTATACTTGAAGATGCATTACTGAAGCAGTTAGAGATCATTTTTAGAATCGATTTAATGATGTTTGGCGGACAATTGAAATTGATGTTAATGATTGAAATTGATGTTAATATAAAGGATTATCATCTGGCTTTCTATATGGTCAAAAAGAATTTTCTATAAGGTTAAATCCAACATCAAGAAATTTTTCAATTTTTAATTTTGATCTAATTATAATGTTAAGATTAAATTTATACAAAGGCTGCTGATATAAAAGCAGCAAAGGCCATCATATTTATATAAACTGGTAGTATTACGTCTACATTCTTCGACAATAGTATAATAAGATAAAGAAGCCAATTAATTTGCATAATTTGGCTTTGTTAAAACTATCCATAGTAACATTGAAATTAGAGTATTGATTTTAATGAACATATCATTTTCTGAAAAAAAGCAATCCTTTCTTGGTGTGCTATATAACTTTGATTGATTTATTAGGAATTTTATGAATTATTTTGCATGCCTTAAGAAATCTTGAAGAAGTTGTTTCAAAATTGAAACTTGTCAAAAGTACTTTTTTCCGGTATGGTTTAAAACTATTTTATGACAACATTTGCGCTTTGCTATTGGTGTATGCAGATGCAATGTGTGTAGGTAGCATTCCTCATTTTGCTATTGAAATCTAATAAAATTTTGTTTAAACTTTTCAGGTTAAACTAAGTTTATCAGTCAGCACTGAGGATTGTTTGCAAAATTATCTTTGTGATATATTATAGTAATGAATGCTGTAGAATTGGTTCTAGTCAATTGTTTTATGTACAAATCTTTTGCTGTAATTTTAGTATTTGCATTATATTTTAAATTTTATTGTTATATTTTAATATCATTCTCAGTAATCTAGTATCTAGCTCATATAGATTTCTAGATTTTTTTGTATAAAGCATGGTTTAGTACTTTGTATCGGGTTCTTAATTTAATTAAAAAGAAGCCTCTATTCTTCACCGGATAGGGTGAAAACAAGAGAATCACAATATTTGGATGTTATTTTAAGTTGCTAGTGATGTTACGCTTTGTTTAAAAAAACTTCTGCTTTCAATTTTACTCAGTAATTTTTAATGGGGTTTAAATTGAGAAATTGCCTAGTAAATTAATAATCGCATTTTCTTGGAGCTATGTCTTGAAATTTTTACCTAATAGCAAGCATGTGTGCATGAAAATATTAAATTTTCTAAATTGAAACCAATTAGACACATGAGGCTTTAACAAAACACATTATTATTGAATATTGAAATCCCCGGATGACTTTTTGAACTGTGTAGGCACTAAGACAAAGAAGCCAGAATAAGATATTATGAGCTAGAAATCTGTCATTTACAGCCAAAAAACATATCAAATTGTTATTTTTTAGAGTGATAATTCTTAGTCTTCCACAGGATTTTCCAGGATTAATTGCTACCTGTTTATTTGATGAACTGAACAATTATCTTGGCAAATCATCTTATCAAACATGCAACAATCGTTTGATTAGACTTACTGTTTTTCCATTAAAAGTTTTACTTGTGTACATTTTGTAAGTGATGTTGTAGCCATAGTCCAAGATAATAATTGAACAGCACATGATTTTATCATAGATATAGAACACATATATGATATTTTACTATCGGTCAACAACTATTCAATCATTAACGCAATGCGTAACTACTTAATGAGTTGCCAGGAAGCACTTATATTTATAAGTAATTTTCTATAATAATTTTAAATAAAATGTCTTTGTGACTATAATATTTTAAATTCTGACTTTGTTCATTAAAGTGTTATAAAAAAATAAAAAAAGATTTATTATGAAAAAGAGTGAGCTTTTGTTTGTTTTTTGCAATAGATGCCTCCTATATCTAGATTCCTTTTAATCTAGATATACCTGAACCTTAAGTCACCACCACACATACAACTTTTTTTTTTACAAAAAACCAAACTAATTTAAAAAGAAAACTAAAAATAAACAAACAATAAATTGAAAAAAGAAACTAACTTAATGAATGATAAAATAAAAAAACAAAGAAAATAAAAAAATATAAAACTAATATATCTTAAATTTAGAAGCATCTCAATCAATAGTTTAAACTTAATTTAAAAGCGTTTCAATCAATAGTTTAAAGCTAATAATTCTTCCTATATTGTCATGTTAAAGTAGCGCTTTGGTGCTTTGGTTAATTAAATGAGATGTGACTTTAGTTTTGTATTTTTTTTTTTAGTTTTTATTTCTCTTTGCAGTTTATAGTTTATTTATTTTTAATTTTTGTTTAAGTTTACATCAGCACATTTTTTAAATGCAATAACTTAAAACAAGTAAGGAGTCATGGCCAAGTTGTCAAAACAAAATATTGTATGTATGGTCAATTAAGGCGTGCGACCGAATGCATCTTCTGAGAAGGCTTGATATATATACAAATATATATATATATATACAAATATATATATATATATACAAATATATATATATATATACAAATATATATATATATATATATACAAATATATATATATATATATACAAATATATATATATATATACAAATATATATATATATATACAAATATATATATATATATATATACAAATATATATATATATATACAAATATATATATATATATATATATATATATATATATATATACATATATATATATATATAAATATATATATATATATATATATACATATATATATATATATATATATATATATATATATATATATATATATATATATATATATATGTATATATATATATATATATATATATATATATATATATATATATATATATATATATATATATATATATATATATATATATATATATATATATATATATATATATATATATACACACACAAACATATACACACACACATATAAACAAACCAAGTGAAAAGGAAGTTCTCTTAAAGCTCTCAAATCATTTCCCAACCATGAAAAATTATTTAAAGGATCCGCTTGTTTACGATAGAATATTGCTAACACATTATGCATCTTAAATGTAAAATCAGCAGCAGCACAATGAATGTAAACTCTTTCAATGATACTTCGAACCTCACCAAACAAATGCATACTAAAGTTTTAAAAAAATTTGATTTCAATTATAAGTTATTTAAAAATTATAAAAAACTATTCAACAATTCAAATAGGTCTCATGTACTTATTCAGTCTATAATTTTTTTTTTTTATTTAACTAAAATTTAAAATTAATTAACTTTTTTTATTTCAAGTTTTATCTATACAAAACACACACAGGTTGGCTTCAACTAATATGAAATAAGCCTGTAGTACTTTATTCACATTAAAACAAACTACATCAAAACAAAAACAAAAAACACAAAAAAACATTGAATTACTGTAACAAAATAAAGTAACAAAATTAACCAATAAATGCACAATACACCCCAATATTAAAACAATACACCTAATAATAAAAGCAAATTATAAATAATAAAAAAGGATTATAAATAATATATTCTGTTATAATACAATCTGTTTTAGATACCTAAACAAAATAAATACCTGTTTGTTTTAAGATCATGTCTTGTAAACATTTTTAACTCTTGACAAAGTTTGTGAAACGGAACTTGTGGAATTGACTGCTCAAACGATTTATTGCTCTGTTGAGTCATATTTAATGTTTCATAGAGTTCCTCCACAGTCAAACCTAGGTAAAAAAAAAAAAAGTCAATTAAATAAAAAAGCAATCAATTAAAGTTTTTTAAAAAAAAAAAAAAAAATTTTGATATCATAACTAACATACCATTTCGGCTGAAATAAAGAAGAGCAAAAGCACAGCTGACCAAACTCAGCCCATGCTCTAATTCCATGCATTTAAGTCGGTAGGTTACAAGCTCAGGTATTGTTTGTGCAATTGAACGGAGATAAGAGTTTAACTCCTCAAACACCCCAAATAAACGCAATTCTTCACAAACGAGATGCAAATATAATGGAGATGTGGCATCTCTTTTGGAAACAATAAATTTCATCTACATTAAAAAAAAATCATTTCTTGAATTTTGTAATGAAAACACAATACCAACCAACTTTTTTCCATACTGAGTTTCATTTGGGTTTATTTAAAAGCTAGCCAAAGAAGAGAATATATTGAAAAGAAAAAAAACACAGGAAAAAAAATCAGGTTTAATAAAGATTAGGATATTTTTAGGTCTGATGATCTTTTTAGGTCTGATGATCTTATTAGGTCTTATATATAATAAAGACTCTGAAATTTTTAGGTCTTATGGGGCATCAGATGAAAAAAAAAATATGACATGGATAGTCAAAAAAAAGATGTACATAAAAATCGTTTATATTTATAATCAACACAACAACACAAACTTATGAATAGATTTTACTGATAAAGAACTTTCAATTGAAGAATTTGATACTAGTTGTTGTAATAGTTGGACAATTAATTGGACATTTAAGTAATTAAGAAATTTTGTTAGAGTAATTAAATCTGAATGTAAATCTGGTAAAATCAGAAACTTTTTAAAAAATTTATTAAAGATTTTTTTTATTTGATCCCAAGTTTTATTGTCAGACTTTAATTAACACTACTTTTTTTACAGGTAAATTTACACACTTTTATCATTAAAAAAAAAACAGATACAAAAAATTAATTATTTATGTCCAAATAGATATTATTTATCTAATTTTCCTCCCTCAACCTTAGCCCTATGTTTGTACCTCAGTATGTGCCTTATCTTTATTTCAGTATGACAACATCATTAGTATTCCATGAGCACTTAAGTTCAAAGTTAAAGATTCATTTGATATATATATATACATATATATATATATATATATATATATATATATATATATATATATATATATATATACATATACATATGATATAAAAATATGTATAAAGACAAACTAGAAAAAAATATATATATATATATTTATACAAATTTATATATATTTTTATATATTTAGACAAATATATATATATATATATATATATATATATATATATATATATATATATATATATATATATATATATATATACATATATATATATATATATATATATATAAAGATATATATATCAGTGCTCGAAGCGGAGAAAAAAAAGTAATGGGATGGTATTCAATAAATTAAAAAATACCATCCCACTTAATCATTGTTATATATAGAGATAAATGTTTATATTTTATAAAAAGGTGACATGATGACATCCTGCCTCACTTGGAGCACTGATATATGTATATACACATATATATATATATATATATATATATATATATATATATATATATATATATACACACATATATATATATATATATATATATATATATATATATATATATATATATATATATATATATATATATATATATATATATATATATATATAAGGGTAGATGATCATTTCGTTTTTTTCATTCAAATTAGTTTGTATAGCAAAATAATGTTGCTCTAAGATCTAAATATCATTAAAATAAAATTATTTTTCCTTAGCTGATGTCTAATTGAAAATAAGCCATTTTGATATTACAATTTTTGGTATATAAAAATTTCTGCTCAACAAAAAATGCAATAACTTTGTTGTTTTCTGGTCAAACCTTTAAGATTGCTTTAAAACTCAAAATTTTATACAGTTACATGATTACGTTAGCACTGCCATTACATTTCTTAGGAGCAACACAAAAACTTATTTAAAGAAGTCTTATGAAAAAAGAGTTTATTGACCAATTATTCCTACATATTTCAATTATTTTTTAAAGCAATGTATCGAACCCGCCTCTTCTCATTTTTCCAGATACAGCTGCAACTGCTTTTGTCACCAATTGATCATGTGTTTCTACATTTTGAGAATGGCATAGAAAATCATCTGAAGTCAATATTTACATATTTTGTATTTCAATGAAATTATCACTTAACTCTTTTAACGTAGGTAGTGGAGTCCTTAGAAGTTCCTTCTAATTTACAAGACTACAGTAATCAACTGCATCAAAGTTTAGAAGAGAAATTTTTAATTTTCTTACTTCTGTAAAATTTGAAACTGCATCGTCTCAAAAATTTTAATTCTTCTTACTGCTAATTCTTTTATTTCTTTTCGTTCATCCATCAAAATTGATATCAAAATATTTTTTGGGTGACCATAATATGCATTTCTTTGAATGCATTTATCAACTATAAGCCAATCACTTTCAGAAAGGAAGTGAGAGAATCAAATTAGGCGCCACAAGTGTTTTGCCCCATGTAACATTGAGGCTCCAGTTTTATAAAAAACCACACCAGTGCATAAACTCGAAGAATGTAATCAGTAAGTACTATAAGCTCAGTAGGATGAGGAGTGCTTGCAACATTGAAATGAAAGAATCGATTTGCTGTTGTCAGCCATTGAGAATGAACCAATGGGTCATGCTTTTTTTTATTCTATTTTTTTCTTTCATCTCACCTATTTCTATTACGCTGCACATGTTACAAAGATACTGTTTATAAAAATGGAACATACACACTAACTATTGAACTGGATATCCCAAATGCAGTTTCAGCAATCTTATAACACCATTGTTCACACATTTACGTTAGCTCCATCAGTGCCAATAGCTAACACATTATCAAGTGATATTTTGTTTTCATCAAAAAAATCTAAAAGCATTCTTGATATTTATTGATGATGCACTTGATGGAGAAATATGACCAAGTACAATGGAATGAGGTTCCTCAATTAATGTGATATGTTCCTCAGTGATTATGTCTTTACTGCTAGTTGTTAATGCACAAAGAGTTTTATCTTTTCTCCCATCAAAAAAAATTGATATTGGGCCTACTGAACACATAGCTAACTTTGCTTTGTGTGATAATGTAGTTATAAACAACTGTCTTTGGTACCTTAACTTGGTCATGTTTGCTATCATGTTTTTTTTATAATTCCATAAAATCTGGAAGTGTGGCAGTAGCAATTGCAGCTCCAGCAACATCAGATACACCACATCTGTCACATTCTTTGGCAACTGTTGGAAACATCATTTTTCTGTCAGAGTCACTAGCTAATTCACAGAAATCTGACAACTGACATCATCAACATTGCTCTGAGTGTCATTTATAAACTCCTCCAGAATTAACTTCTGCATCTATATCAAAAGTGATACTAAGTGATGCTTCCAGACTGTTTTTACTACACGGAAAAAAAATCATAGTATTTCTATTTCTTTGTGCTTCTTTCAAATATTCTGGTTAATATAAAAGTTTTTTCCTTATCTAAAGGACCAATAACCATAACTCTTTCATTTCATTGACCCATTAAAAATTCATGCTCAAATACTGGCACTTTTGATATTCTGCAATGTCAAACAAAATTAAATTTTTCATCTAAGCAATTGATACTGCTGAAGTTTTTGATACTACTGAAGTTTTTGATTTGCCTTTTTTTTTTAAGAATTATTCTTAAATTATTGTGCAAAGATTCTATTTTCTGCTGCACTCTTTGCATTGTAACAGTTGGAATACCAGATTTCAATCAAATCCTCATAACATTTTCAGAAATTTTAGCAACTATTATTGACTTGGTAATCCTAGGAAGTTGTAGTTTGATAAAAGAATAGTTCTGCTTCCTTAACAGTTAGAGGTTTGTGAGTAGTAAGTTAACATTCGATAAACAGGACAAGTTAGCTGCACTCTTATAACAGCCATAGTTTCCCACAAAAATCAAAATATTTTTAATTTTCTAAACATAAACTTTATTCGGTTTGCAAAAATTTTAAATTTTGTTAACAAATCTTAAATTTGCAAATTCTGGAAATTCTAATAGTATACTAATCTTTATATTTTGTATAAATAGTAAATTTTTCTGCAATTTATTTTAAAATGAATAACAATTATAAAAAGTGCTAGATAAAATCACTAAAGTTTATATAGTAATTGTACACTACAATTTATATAGTAATAAATAGTAAATTATTGAGTAATTTAAAACAATAAGAAAAGCCTAAAATAAATAAAAATAATTTAAAAAAGTGCTAGTTTGCATCACTGAATAGAAAGTGTTTTATAAATCTAGCCATAGTTTTATTTAGGAATACAATGAGAAAATTATCATAAATTAATTACTAAATATCAATAAAAAAACCTGAAAATGCACAATATAAGTCCCCTGACGTTTTTTTGTCCCCCGACAGAAAAAGCCAAAAAACTTGATTACTGTTCTATTTCATTATATCATCGTTATGGTAACAATTTATCATAAAACTTAAAATAAAATTTAAAATTTTTAGAAAATAAATGACTAGTAATTAAATAATAATAAAAAAAGCTTAAAAATGCACAAATATGGTAAAATAAGGTCTTTCAACAAAAAATGAAGACAAAAAAAGTTTTTTTTTTCCTTTTTAATTATGTAGCTCACAACCAACAATTTACACGAATCAACATTAAATTTTGTAACCAAATTACTAAGTAATTAAATAATGATAAAAAGCATAATATACAAATATGGTGATTTAAGGCCCCAGGCAGCAAAAGAAGACCCAGACCCTAAAAAAATCAAAATATTTTTAATTTACAATGAAATAACCACCTGATTATTAAAGGAGGACTCCTCTAATTTTTTGCCATGATAACCAAGCAATTGTCTCACTAAAACTGCACGATCAGCATATTCAAAAACATCAATCTTCACTAACTCTATAAGCTGCTTGTGAATGGAAAGTTGTTTTGAACAATGACCATTTTCAAAACATGATATAACAAATATACAACCCTAAAATTGTAAACAAAAACATTTATATTGAGAAATTATTTTAATTGTAACTATAACTTGTAAATTCTATATTTATTATTATTATTATTATTATTTTACTATTTACTTTAAATTTTACTTATATTATTATTATATTATTACTATAACTTATTTATCTATTACTATTTATTATTATTTAATTTTATATAAATAATACTTTAAATTAAAAAAATAATAGTAATAATATATTATCATTAATATTATTTATATTTCAACTAACTTAAACATTTTAAATATTCATTACTTATTATTATACATAATATAACAATAATACAATTATTTAAAATAACTTGTTTTTTTATAACAATTTTTGTTATTTATTTGTATATCTCTTAAAGCTAAACTTTAAAACATTAAAAATGTTAAACATGACCGAAACTAACCTTGTTAAACATGACTGAAACTAGCCTTGTTAAACATGACCAAAACTAATCTTATTAAACATGAGCGAAAAGAAACAGTTCGAGTAAAGTTCATTAAAGTAAAGTTAAATTCATGTCATAAACCTTTTATTTTGTTATTGTTACAATTTTTTTGTATAAAAAAAGGTGACAAATTATGAAATATATTTTCTATTTAAACTAGAAAATATCTTCAAAATGAAAGCAGATTTTCATTTTCCATTTCATTCAAGTTACTTTTAGCTGTTTTTTTACAAATGAGGAGAAAGGTTTTGGACAAATTTAATACTTTTGGGTAAGTTTTATTTTTACAAAAATAATTTTTTTTTTGTTTCATTTTACTTAAATTATTATTTTATTACTTTTTATCTTTTATAAACATTATTTAACAAAAATTTCAAATTTTTTTTCAGTATTTTTAATCTCTCTATTAAGTTTTAAAAGAGAAAAAAGGAAAAAAGGTTTTTTAAAGAGTTTAAATAATTTAAAATAATTTAAATAGACTTAAAATAAAAGGAACAAAAGCTGGTCAGCTGAAATATAAATGAAATCTGCCAACCACTAAGAACAACAACACTTGTTACTCCCAAGCCTTGGATGACTCCATTTATTCAGAGCCACATAAAAGAATGTCAGCGACTTTTTTTATCTGGTCATTACAACAAATGGAAAATACTAGCAAAGCAAGTCAGCAAACTAATAATAAAAAGAAAACGTATTTATAACAGACGCATTTCCTCCAGAAATACAGTTTTTTGGTGAGAAATTAAGCTTGCCGATAAAGGACAAATCCCTAATTTTATCACTGAGACAATAGCAAATGCGCTAAATGATCACTTCCAAAGTGTTTGGAACAATAAGAAACAACCTAATCTATTTCTCTTTATCAACCGGCAAGCAGTGATGTACCGATATCACTTTTTTGGCTGATGCTGATGGATGGGAAAAAGCTGATTCGGATGCCGATGAATTAACTAATTATTAATCAGAGTTGGACCCTTTCTCTTTTCTACAAATACTATCATGGTTGCTCAAAGAATCTTTCATCTCTGGTTCCATCAACCAAAACTCATTACCCCTTGACTCATCATTCATCAAAGTCTCATTCTTTTAGTGTATCTGTCTTTTCATGCTCCAAATACTTTTATTTGTCTAGCTTATTTCCCAGCACTTCAACCCTTCTCAACTCTGTCTCATCTTATATTTTCCTGACTCATACAACCTACTACTTTTTTAGCTTTGTGTCAACCGTTTCTTTGCTCTATAACTCTACTCTTTTTTTCTAGCAACTCCCAACTTGATAGTGGTTGCTTGCAGCTTTGTTGGGAGTAAAAAAGAATTTTAAAAATATAGATAACAATGCTTAAATAGGTTACTTTTAAAGTTCTTGGCTGTAAACAAAGTCAAAATAAAAACTTATCCAAAAAATTCTAATTGATGCATAAAGTTTAGTTTATTTATTGTTTAATTATTATAATAATGCACAATAAAAATATTAAAATGCCATCGGTTAGAAAATCGGTAAATAAGGCGGATGCCGATACCGATTGTACAAAAAGTAGCCAATGAAGCCAATGCCAATTAATCGGTACATCACTACTGCCTACTACCCCTATTTTCACCTATAGTAACAATCTCAACCAACTTAACAAACTAAAAACAGGATCGTGTGGTCCAGATGATATCTTACCACTGTTACTCAAATCCTCCCGCTTAGAAATCGCCCCATCTTTTTGTTTCTTATTTAACCGCCTCATAGAAAACATCAATGGAAATCAACAAACATAACACCGATTCCTAAAACCAAAAATCCATTCTCATCTAATGATTATTGTACCATCGCCATTACATCCTCATTATGCAAAGTTTTTGAACGCATTATTGCCAAATTTATCGTCCATCACACCTAGCATATCTGGGTCTCAAACAAACAGTTCGGTTTTCTCCCAGGCGATAGTACAATGGATCCCATTATTTAAGTTATAGAAGACTGGTGTCACGCAAAAAACAATCACAAAGCAATCTTTGCAATATTTTTTGATTTTAATTGTTCATTCTTTTTGATTCTTGTTCATTCTTTTTATCTCGAACATAAACACCTATCTTCCAGCCAAAACCATACTAGAAAAATATGCTGATCACATCCTGATTTACATTATCTACAATAAAACTCCTGCCAGCTTACCTCAATTTATCATTGATGGCATTGCACTCTGGTCTCTGAACAATGGTATGAAGCTCAATAGCTCAAAAGTTATTAGAATTAACTCCAGGTGCCCCGTAAGTCATTTTCTACCATCTGTCGTACTTGATAATACTGAGGTTGAAACTGTCTCCAACTACAAGTACCTTGGTATCATGTTAAATGAAAATCTCGATTGGGACGAACAATAGGTAAAAGTGCACAACACTATAAAATCAATTTCATTTCTACTCAAGCGCCTTAAGCAAATCGGTCACACGCAATTCAACCTCCTGCATGTCTACAGGTTTTACGCTATTAGCCACATGATATATAGTGCTCCAGTTCTTATGTCATGCAGTATTGTGGCAAAAAAAGAGATTCAACATTTCCATAAAAATGCGTTGCATATCATTGGTATTGACTCAACCAATTCGAGCTGCTTCAATATTTGTTTTAACATTGAAGAATTATTAGAAAAAGCATGTATAAATATCCTCAAAAAGATCCTTAATGACACATACGATCCGATAACCAATAAACTAACCCACACTAATAGTAGAAACCCCGATAGATTTCCGTTTGGTCTTAATAACGCTAACACAACAACTTACCAAGAATCCTTCATTCAAAAATACCTTTATATTCTACGTGATGGTGTCAGTGACCTGCCACGCAACATTGGATGCTCAGCTGCATTTTCAACACACAAGTAATCTGTTTAATAAACAGTGTTTATTTGCCTACGCTCTAGTGCTGCTATACTTCTTACATTTTTAGCAATAGAGAAAATTGTACAACTCATTATTTGTAATGCCAATCAATTTTAAATAAGGATTTATATTAAAAAAATATATATATATATGATACAAAAATAATATTTTTTCTTTATCAAATCTTTTACACATTTTATGCAATCAAAAATTTAAAAATACCTTTGGTAAACTATCAGGGATCCAATCAGTTCGACTTTCTTGTGCTGAGAGATGAACTTGGTCAAGACCATCAATAAAAATTAAGAAATTTTCCCCACCATTATTTTTTGATATAGATTTTAAAAGTAAACTAAGCTTGGAAACCATGGCCCTACAAGATAAAATCATTATAAAAAAAAACCCTAGCTCCAAAAAAAAAAAAAATGCTAAAAACAATGCTAAGGACTTATATGAATTTAACAAAATCAAACTTGTAAGAAATTGGCTCATCAAATCCAACATTGTATGCTTCATTAAGAGAAATAAATAAATGTTTTAAAAGTGTTTGAAGTGTGTTGTCCCCGGCATCAACAAAATAGCAACAAGGTGTTTCATTTATCATACGAGTTTCAACCAATTTACTCTAGAAATAAATAAGATAAAGTATAACCTAACCACTAAACTTAAAATAAAATGTAATGCTATTTAAAACATGTTTTTAATAAAAAACAAAAATGCTATCAAAAGCAACCAATCAAAAGCAACCATTATAGCTGTTGTTATAGCAACAAACCATTATAGCTGTTTTTCCAGAACCTCTCTTTCCAGAAATCAACAAAATGTTTTTGTCTTGCTTATTTTTTGACTCCACCAAAATTGTTTCTATTTTATTTAATAGAGTTTTTCGACCGACAACTTCTTTTGAAAGATTTGATGCATAAAGCAAATGCTTGTTTGTTACCTCTTCTGTATCAAACTTCTAGAAAATATAAAAAAAAAATTATGTGCACGCAGATATTTCATTATGACAACATTAATAATATTCCATGAGCATTTAACTTCAAAGATTCATTTGCACAAAATCTGCAGAAAAAGGTTAACTATATATAAATAAAAGTCCTTCATGTCTAGTTTCAATACATGCATCAATCAGAGGGATTCAGTACATACATTATTATCCATAGAAACCACCTTTTTAGAATTTTCAGGAAAAAAAAGTAGAAATTTCAAAATTTTATTTTGAAATTGTGTAAACAATACAGATAAAGTGAAAGAGTGCAAACAATTAAAAATTACTTTGAATAAAAATTGATAATTGCTTAAACACAACAAGTATTATAAAAATAATGATATCAATAAAAAAATAAAACTGAACAAAAATTGAAGTTTTAGGACTTGAAAGATTAATGACTTTCACTTAAAATATTACACATGATGCATTGCAAACTTAAAATATTACACATGAAGACTGATTGCAAACTTAAATTACCTGTTCTAAGGGAATAATGTGATGCTTTTTAATTGCAACCCATAGATTATTCAAAACTCTTTGCCCAAATTCTTCTAGCCCACCAAGCATTGGTTTGTCATTTACTACTCCACTCCAGTGACATGGATAGCTGAAAAAGAAGTATATATATATATATATATATATATATATATATATATATATATATATATATATATATGTTTATATAAAAACTTGCTTTGATTAGATGAAAACAATTCTAATTTATAAATTAGAATTCTTTTTGTCTAATCAAAGAGAAAATAAATAAAAATAAATTGCTCTCAATAATAACTTTTTTATTTCAAATTATAAATTAAAAAAAAAATAAAATACTTCTAGGTCCTTATCTTATCTATATATTCAGTTTAAAAACATTTACATAAGTTAATGTAATTTATGTAAATGTTTTCTAATTTTTAAATTAAAACTTTTTTATTTATTTATTTATCATTACAACATTTACGAGCAACCTGCACATTCATATTTAACCACTCAGATGACTTTAGGGACCTAACTCGGAAACTATAGAAATAACTAGGAAAAATGCATAGCTATGCATGGGCGCCGACAGGGGGGCGCAAGTAGGTGCACATCACCCCCCTAGCTTTTAAAAAAAAAGGAAATAGAGAAAGAAAAATTTTTTTTAAATCTTTTAATAGTAAGAAAAAATGCTTTTTTAATTTTTAATTAATTTTAAATGACTGAGTCATAAATAATAATCGTAGATTAGGCTCAGGTATTTAGTAGATACATACATATACAAAAGTTTTTGTTACGTGGGCGGGGAAGGAGAGCGTAGAAAGAAAAAAATCTCTTCATGCACCCCCCTGAATTAAATCCTGGCGGCGGTACTGACACTGTGTTATGTAAAAAGCATCCCTATTTAAAACATCTTGAAAATCATTGCTGTAAACAAGACTTATTTATGTGTTACAAAATTTCGAACAACTTAGTTAGTCTTGATTTGTCAAACTTCTTTTTGATTAACAACTATATTTATACTCAAGTTCATAAAATTAAGTAACACAAACTAAATTGTCAACTTGATGTTATTCAGAATATTGTTTTCCCCACTGAATCTTTAACACTTTAAATAACTTCCAGTTGATATCATTAGTACCAAAAGTAACAAGAGCATTAAAATTAAATTGCATTGCATACGCTAATTCTTATTTTATCATATGAGATATCAGTAAACTTTTTAATATAAGATTAACATAAAAAAACTTTTACATCAATCCTAATATATTAAAAAGTTTATATGTAGCCTTAATTACTTAATTCAGCATATTTTATTTGCTAAATATACTAGGCAACTAACAAAGCTCCACTATGATATATGTGAAGTTTTTTTTATCTTTTTATTAAGAGTCCTGGAAACTATAGATCAATAGGTGTTGATATAGCTATAACTATAACTATAGATCAATAGTATGGTGATATAGCAGATACAATGGAGTTTAGAAAAATATTTCATTCAAACACTGCATAATTGTAGATAAAAAAATTCTCAGCACAAATAGTTACTGTTTGATGTTAAAAATAATTAAAAAATAAGTACAATATGAATGTCAGTTGATACAGATAGCAATATGTGTGGGTAATTATTATTTATAACTATTTTTAATAGGTTATTAGGTAATTCTTGATGACACAACCAACATTTATCCATTTTACAGGTTGCTTATTAGTTACTTGAGCTTGTGTTACTGCTTGTGTTGTGCTTGTTGTTCGTTGCTAGTTTATTATCATTTTAATTTATTTTATTTAGTTATTTAGTTTCTAACTAACTTGTTAAAAATAAAAACATAAAACACTTGCTAATAACAATTATATTGAATTTTAAAATTAGTTCAAGTAACTTACTTCGAAAAAACTTCTGCTCCATGTTGGCAACGTATCCACTCTTTTAAACTTTCAAGTTTATCTTGATTCTTTTCATCAATAAAATCTTTATGATATTTCTTAGGAATAATTCTGTTAATATTAAAATATAAACAAAATAATTTAATGAAATTGTGGTCACACACACAAAATGCACACACACAAAATCGTGGTCACACACACATAATGCATACTTTTTATCCAAGTCTTTTCTAAAATAAAAAAATCCTTTTGTTTCAGCAGCTTCACGATTATAGAACAACCTCATTTCAAGTTCAGTTATGGATAAGCCTGGCTTTTGAAGATTTAACCAATCAATAACTTCTGAGTCTGAGGAAAAGTATTCAGAAGGAGACCAACCGTATCGATTGCCCAAAATTCCAACAAAAAGATCTGATTTTCTGACTTCAGTCAAACATATATCTAATGTTCTAAATAAAACATATAAAAAAGAGGATAACAATATATATATATATAAAAAGAAGTACAGAGATAAGTAAAGACAAGGCAAATTAAGTCCTCTATATCAAGTATGTATGCGTTCATTATTCTATTAAATGGTTTAACTTATTTACCTGATATTGCTTTTTTAAATCAGCACACAGTTCTTTTTTATATATCTTTTATGTTTTATTTTTATTTTTTGAATTATAACTGAAGGTAAGTGTAACAACTTATTTCAAAATATTTTAAACTAGTTATAATGTAAAAAAAAAATAAACTGAAGATTTTCTTATAACATTTAAATGCTCAAATGTTATTAGTATTTTTTGATCTTAATCCTTAGATTTTCTAAGGGTTCTTTAAGAGCTAATTTTTTAACAACTAATTCTGTAATTTTTAAAACAATTTAATAATACATCTAGAACAAAAATTCATTGCTATGAACAATAGACTTTCATTAATGACAAGAATAACGCAAATAATTCAATTGATTTAATAGAAATTGATTAAAAATAACTAAAAATAACTGTGTTTATATTTGTAGTTTGATTTCATCAAAATTCTTTTATTCTATCATTTCATTTACCTTATGCAAAATACTTTGAAAGATAATATTTTGTTTTTTAAAACTATAGTTTTGCAATTTTAAAATTATATTTACTGTGTGATTTTTATGAGAGATTTTCATAATGGAGATTTTCATAATGGATTTTTATTTATTTTTATTTTTGTTTGTTCAGTAATTCTATACTGTTTTTATTTTTAAATATTCCTCTATTAATCTTTATTTTTGTCTTGACAACTGTCAAAATATGCTTTGTCTAATAAATAATTCTCCTTTATTCTAATGTACTTCATTTCTTCCCTCAGGCGTTCACTGTTCGTGTGTGACCATTCGGCGAATTTTATATGCCAAAGTTTTTAAATAAAATACTTTGAAAGATAATATTTTGTTTTTTAAAACTATAGTTTTGCAATTTTAAAACTATAGTTACTGTGTGATTTTTATGAGAGATTTTCATAATGGACTGGTTTTTTTAGAGTCATTGAAGTTTGTATAAAGATAATTAGAATCAAAAAACTTACAGTTTAAACAACTTTGGAAGGCATAATTTTGAAGGTATTGGGCAATTAATTAAATTTAAACTATACATTATAATACTTCTTAAAAAGTAAAATTAATTATTTGTCATATTTTCAAAAGAAATAAATTCATTCATTAGTGCTTTTAAAATTCTATGTTTAAGAGTCTTCAGCTTTCTGAAGAGAAAACCATTGTCAGAACATATAACAATAATAACAATAGATAAAAATAATAATTATAAAAGTAATAATAAAAATGCCATTAAATCATAATATCAATAAAATCAAAACCAAAAATTACTTTTGTGAATTCGCTTGAGTTTCAGTAATTCCCCAGCGCAAGTCTATTTCATATATGTTTACACAATACCTGTAGCAACGTCTTCGAAGTTCTGGGAAAATGTAACGCGTGAGAAGATCTCTCTCACCATGCATGTCCCTGAAAGTTGATGAAATAAAAATTCGAACAGTTTTCCATTTCATCAATGGCCTTTGAACTATTTGTGAACGATAATGATCAACCATTTGTTTTCTTCGTTTTTCCTTCAATAAAAATTAAAATAAAATATTTTTTTGTAATTATTTACTTTAACCATGGTTATTTAATTTTTAATTTAATAAAAAATTAAAAGATTAAAGAAATCTTAAAACAAATAAAAAATTAATTTCATTTTATGCTCTTTAGTATAGCATATTTTTATCTAATTTCAGCATCAATATCTACCATAATTCATCAAAATCACAGATATGTTTAACATCAGCATCGTGTAACGTAACAACATCGTGTATAGAATCAAACACACAAATATGAAAGCTTAAATATCAGAAGATGTAAACTTTATTATTCAAAATATATTTTTATAATAACTTTTCAAGATATTTCTTATACTGCTTCTAACTTAAATAAACATTTTGACCATTTGTATTAAAAAGCATTCAAAATAATTAAACAATTTGAAAAAAAACATAAAAAACTTTTTCAATAACCAACTTACCTTAAAATCTTTAAGTTCATAAGTAGAATCTATATTTTCAACATAATGAAGCTGTCGATCAGAACCTCTAGCACTCATATATCTTAAAACTTGATCAGAGAAGCCAGTGACATGAACAAAATAATCACCTAAAAGCTCTGCACCTCTAAAAAATATATAAGAAAAACAGTTCTTTCATTTAATTTAATATATATATATATAGTTATATATATATATATATATATATATATATATATATATATATATATATATATATATATATATATATATATATATATATATATATATTTATATATATATATATATATACATATATATATATAGGTCTGTGAATAAGTATACTGACAGCATCAACAAATTTGTTGTTTTTTTTTACATAAAACTAGTTCAAATCAGAGTCTTTCAAATTATAAATGACTTTCACTTTCTAAAACTCAACCCTTGGAATTAGGAAAAAATGAGGTTGAAAATAATCTCCCAACCTTAATATTTTAAAGGTCGGCATCAGGTCAGCAAAAAAAAATTGTACATAGGTCCTTACCATAAAACATAGAAACGAGGTTGGCAATTTTTTGCCGACCTCAAACACTTTAAGGTTGGCAGTTTGGCCCGCATTGTCGAATGCCTGATTCTGAGGGTTGAATACTTGATTGTACTGTTCATAGTTGCAAATTAATCTTAAAGAGTGCTTGATTAAGAATTTTTTCACAGCTAATGTCCTGCAGCTATCGCAACATGTCAGAAATTAATATTTGGTTGCATAAACCCTTCACAGCTATTGCACCAGTGATACATTGAGGCATGCTTTAAACCAAAGTGTGAAATGTTTCCAAGTTGACAGTGTGATGCAATGGCACGTATTATTGCCTCTATCAGAATAACTCTGCCTGTTGGCTTGGTGTTGCTGATGCTCCTTTTCAAGATGCACCACAGATTTTTGATTGGGTTTATGTCTGGTGACTGGCCTGGCCAATTATGCATCTGAGTCACACTGTGTTGTTGAAGCCAGGGTTTTAGCGATGACAAGGAGCGCCGCCGTCTTGAAATATGAAGTCATCATTTGGATAAAGAGCTGATGCACTAAGTAGCATGCTTGTATTCAATATTTCCAAATACCTTTCTGAGTTGACCATAGTGCTCTTAGGAACTATGCACAGATGCCCTGGTCCATAGAATGAAAAACAAACCCAAATCAATACCGTTTCGGGGTGTTTAACAGTTGGACCAATGCAACTTGGAAGCAGTCTCTCGTTAGCCCGATGTCTGACATGAATCATGTACAAAAGCACATGTACAAAAAGCAGTGTAAAAAATAAAAACATTACTGTCAACCTAAACATTACAGTCATAATACTGTACAGTACCGCAGTAATAACAAAATGGAGAATAAAAATAAAAATAACACATAAAAATGGCGCATGGACAAAGATATTCACAACTTACTCAACTAATCGTGTCTAAAAATTACATAGTAATACAGTACATTATGCACCTTTTTCCAGTCATCCACAGTCCAGTGCATGTATGTTCTTGCAAAATCCAGACGTCTTTTCCTCTGAAACTTGGTCAGCATTGGTTTCTTTGCTGAACAATACAATTTCAGGCCATCTGCGATCAACTGTCTCCGTACTGAACTTGAGCAGGCTTTTGTTTCTGTTGCTTCAAACCACTGTTCAGTTGAGCCCTTGATTTGACCCAAAGTTGCAAGGTGAGATAGAACACAATCAGCCTGACCAGAACTTATACTGTCCATGTTGCTTCTTCGGTTTTCGTTTGACCAATATTTGCAAACCGAAGAAGCAACGATTTTTATATTTTATAACTGCTTCTGGTTTCATACATGGATAGGCAAATAAGTACAGTTTGTTGTAATGAAATTCAAATTTATTGCTGCCCCAACCCAGACCCTTAGTCAAAAAGACAGCAACTCCCTTGCATGTTCTCCTTATATCAGTCAATGTATGTACTGAAGCCCTAGCAGCTTCCTATTTTAGTATGACATCATCAGTGTGAATTTAATGTTGCATTCATACATGTATGAATGGGCGATTCTGTGAGAAAGAGGTAAAAAAATTTTTTTTTTTTGACACATACCAACCTCATCAAACTATTTTTTAACTATTTAAGAATACTTAAAAAAAAATTATTAAAAAAATCATTTTACCACACTATAACATGGTTTTAAAGTTGAAAAAGAGGCTCAAAATACTATCAATAAAACCTATAAGTTTTTTTTCAAAAATTTGTTAACATTCATAGCAAATTTATAGTGTAACAAGGAAAAAATTTTTTGAAACAAAACATTGTTAAATAAAAGTCACGTTATTTGTATACAGAGGAATTTAAGCCTTTGGTACTGATGGTTTTTACCAATTGTCAACTTACAAGATGTTATGATCATATTTGATTTTAATAACAAAAGTTGTTATTAAATATTTCTTTTTTTAAAATAAAAAATAAATATAAAAAATGTACAGCATATTATAAAATAACAAAAATAAAATACCATAGCAACCATAGCATAGCAACCATAGCAACCATAGCATAACTTATTTCAGCTTTAGTTTGAAATTAGTTTTACTAATTTGGCTAGTAGCAACATGGTTGTAAGTACTTTGAACTTTAGTGTTTGTTTGAGAAATGTTAAAATTAAAACTAATAAAATAGAGCTCAAGATCCATGAATTTGATTGGCTAGTTTACTAGTTACTAGTTTACTAGTTTACTTTTTATCCTTAAATGTTGTAATACCCTATTAGATTGTAATATCTTATCAGATTGTAATATCATATCGGATTATAAAGCATGCAATTGTTAAATTTGGAACAATCAGTTTCATTTTAAAACTTGTCACTAACACATTTTAAAATTTCTTTTTTTGTGTGTAACTACATTGAGTAATGAAAAATTAAAAACATCAACAAACGACTCAAAATATTTCTCTTAATTAAAATGTCATCAAAACAGAAAATGAAAAAAATTCTGCACAACTAACTACAAAATCTTTCTGTATCATTACTTTCATTGCTAAAGCATCTGAATATAGTAAAACTACTGTTTATATGATCATACAATGATACAAGTTGTATGATCATATAAACAGTAGTTTTACTATATTCAGATGCTTTAGCAATAAAAGTAATGATACAGAAGGATTTTGTCTCTCTATCTATCGAAGGAGCAAAAGGATATGGAAGAATGAGTGGTTTTAAGGATAAGAAAGCAGCAATTAATATTCAACAATCATTCACACAAAATTCCGGCTTATCGAACAGAGAACGAGCCAAAAGGTATAAAGTTTCTTACTTTTTTGTCAGAAAAGATAATAAACAATTTCAAGTCTTTACAAGCCAAAAAATCAAAACTGATCAGATAATCACCAACTGCTAAAAGTCCCAATGACTGATACATTTATATAATTTTTTATTGAGATTATAGTTAACTAATCAATAAATAAAGTTAAATTAAAAAAAAGTAAAAAATAATAAACTATAATTAATATATACAAGAAATAAAAAATATATACAAGAAAAAAAATACAAATAAATAAAATATAATAAATACATACTTTTGCTTGCTTGCGTCATTTAATGATACATTTACAAACAAACATTTAGGGTTAACTTTATTTTGATATGCAGTGTAAAATGGTGTAAAATCATAGCTATTTGTGTAACTTAACACCAAAACATTATCTACCTATAAGATAATTGTTTATATTATCTACTTATAAGATAACTGTTTATATTATCTACCTACAAGATAATTGTTTATTTATAGCTCAGTAAAATTAGTAAAAAATGCTGTCACCCAAAAAAATTTAGCAACAAGCTGAAGATTGCTGGAAATGTTTAGTATGCACTTCTCATTAATATTTGATAAAATCTGCAAAAATTGGACTGGAGCTTTGACTGAAATCCAAGATGGTGACTAAGATGGTGTCCAAAATAGTATTTGAAATATCTCAGCTTGTAGATAACTTAGGTTTATGCATCTAGTTTTTGAAGTCAAGAAATTCATTACCAACATTTTTTATTTTTAAGCTTTTATATTATTTTATATCCTTCATTAAATATATACATATATGCTGCTTACATTTTTAAGGTTTTTGTGCAAAGTTCTTTTTCGCTATCATAAATTATTCAATTGTTGTTATAATTTTGGGTTTCGCGGGTTGCTCATTTTCCTACACTTTTGAATGGTTATCATATTTCGAATGAGGTATCTATGACAGCGTTAGAATTTATTTATGGCTTTTGTTGTTGTGTTGATTAAAATTTTTTTAATGAGGTATACTGCTTTGGTTTTATTTCTTAAAATAAATTCATTATTATTTTTATGTTTCTACTAGAATTTTAATTTATTTTGTTTTCATGTTTTCTTTCGGTGGTATGGTAAGTGTTTTATTTAGTTATTTTTATTTTTGTTTGTTCAGTAGATCTACACTTTTATATCATATCATCAAAAAAATGTAGGTGCTTTACAAAATTGGGGTTGGTTAGGTTTTGGCTATTTGTAGTGAGTCCTTTTTTACTGCAGTATGGAATAGGCAAAAGTCGCAGGGTAAAGCATAAGTGGCGATGACATTTGTCTGATGGGATAAACTATTTATAAATGCTGATCCTCATCGAAACGCCAGTAATAACAGACACGACTCTGAGGAGATGTTTATTACTTAATCACTACACAAATTATGTTTACACATTAGCATTATTGTTTTTTTTTCCATTCTGAGCCCTTTCATTGTTTTTTGTCTGGTGATGTATTTATTGTACATCTTCATTTATATTGGTGTTTATAAACAATTTTTTTTTTTTTAATTTTTTTATTGTTATTGTTGTTGAGTACTGTTTTAGGTGCATTGACTGTTTTATTTATTTTTAAATATTCCTCTATTAATCTTTATTTTTGTCTTGACAACTGTTAAAATATGCTTTGTTTAATAAATAAGTCTCCTTTATTCTAATGTACTTCATTTCTTCCCTCAGGCGTTCACAGCTCGTGTGTGATTATTTGGAGAATTTTAAATGCCAAAGTTTTTAAACAATATTGGATAAAATCGGCAAAAATTGGACTGGAGCTTTGACTATAATCCGAGATGGTGACTAAGATGGTATTCAAAATGAAATATTTGAAATATCTCAGCATGTAGATAACTTAGGTTTATGCATCTAGTTTTTGTAATCAAGAAATTCATTACATTTTTTGAGCTAAACAAGATGGCTAACAAATTGTAAGAATGCGGCCAAAAAGAAATTAAAAACAAAAATTGACTGCTAATACACTTACAATGTTGTGAGTGTCTGCTCATATCCATTTGAAATTACTTGTTATATAATTTAATTATATTTGTTATATATATCAAAGTTAATGTTTTTTTTTTGTTTGTTTTTGTTTATTCACCTTCCTAAGGCCATGAAGGCCACTACAGTTGAAGAGGCTCCTTTATTTATGGTTACAACCCCCTCTCAACTCTATAACTCCGAAACACAAACCTTGACAAAAAAGCCATTGCCCAGAGAAAAATGTTGAAGATTTAATGGAGCAATTCTTAACTGTCTAATGAGTGAAGTTTGTTATAAGATGAATCCTACTTTTCTCAACTGAAATCTAAAAGAAGTTAATTTATAAATAATCATATTAATTAAAATTGTGAGGAAGTTATTCTTGTGACACTAAAAAATCACTTTTCGTTTAACTTATTCCTCACCAACTGACTGCAAATCTAAAAAACTAATTACAACGTAAACATGATATATAAATTCCTTTGCAGTTTAGAACGCAAAGTTTTGGCATTTATTTTCTTAGAACCTGTAGTTTTGGCGCAGTTTTCAAAAGATGAGATGAAGAAATATAAAAAGAAAGCCTGGTCATCCACCTAATTTAAAACAAGTTTTGGCTTTCAATAAATTATGTGATAATGATAAATGCTGTAATAATGATAAATGCCAGTTTGTTGAACACCAGAATGATTGGATTGTTGAGACAGCTGCAGCTGCATTTTGAATTCTGTTGTAAGATTATCCAGTGTAAACAATAAGATAAAACCAGATGCATTTCTTCAGTTTTTTTTGATAATTTTGATTTTAACATCTGTACATTAGATGGTCACAATACCTTTCACAGCACGGGTGGGATTCGATGTATTACTCATGCACAAGCAATGTTTGTACATAAATGTTAATAGATCAAAGATTCTACCTACTTCGAAATTGCATCTGTTGGGAAAATAAAGTTGGTTACTTATAACAAGGCAAGAAGCACAGTTCTTTGAGATCTAGTTGTTAAAGATGTATATGGAGTTACACAAACTACGTTATTCCTTGATGCACCATTGCAACTTGACTTTTTGTGGATGTGTGGTGCATAGTTGGAGTCACTCAAAAACCTGGTTGGAATGGCTATATGGGACTATGCATGGCTGAAAGTCATCTGTACAAATTGTCTTGTGTCTCACCAATGCCTTTAATTAACAATGCCCCAAGAGATTTAAGTACAATATACACTTCAATCCTGATGGCTAAAGAAAAATGCAAGAAAACTAATCAACTGACATGCTTTGTTACTTTCGATCAACCTTTATTTGTTAAAGTATGTGAATTAGTAGCAACTTCCAGTATCTATCTTTGGTTGTTGTTGAACTTGGGGATTTCCATTTATTAATGTTCTTCATGGGAGCTGATGGCTATATTATGTCTGGAAGCAGATTGGATAAGATTTGGGAACTGTTTTTTTTTTTAATTACTCACTTCCCCAAGGCCAAGAAGACCACTACAGTAGAGGAGGCTACTTTTGGAGTTACAACCCTCTATCAATTCTATAACTCCGAAATGGGAACCTTGACGTGCAAGGCTGCTGCGCAGAGAAAAAAGTTAAGCGTGGTACTACCAGGGACATTTATACAGAAGCTTACGTGCTGAATGTGAACTTACATATTTTAGTTTGGGTGTTGTTGGGCAGCCATCTTGAATGTTAACCGCTGTTTTGTTGTTTCACAAAAATAAAATTGTGAAAAACTCCTTGACCTAAATAACACAATACTAGATGCAAAAATCTTACTTCAACTTGATCAAAAAGCTGAGATATTGAATATTTAAATTTTGACACTGTTTTGGTAGCCATCTTGGATTTTGACGACCATTTTTTTAAATAAAACTAAAAATATCAAAAATGAATTTCTTGATGACACACAAACAAAATACTAGACAAAAAAAATCATGTTTCTAAGTGATCTCCAAGCTCAGATTACAAATTACAAATTTTATTTTAAACGCCATCTAAGACGCTATCTTGGGTTTCAGATCTACTCCAATTTTAATAAATTTTTCTAATATCGGGAAAATTTCTATGAATCAGGAGTGCATACAGAACATTTCCGGAAATTTTCAGCTTGCTCTTAATTTTCTGGATCAAAACCTAATTTGACTGTTCATCAACCCAATACATAAAAATGGATTATTTTTTTATATATAACAATTAAATTACAATAACGCAGAATAAACGGAACTAGATAAACACTTGAATAAAAAAACACAGCGTTCAAATGTTTAGCAACTTTACATAGAAACTAGATATATATAATTTTATAGTTAAAGGGAATATATATATATATATATATATATATATATATATATATATATATATATATATATATATATATATATATATATATATATATATATACATATATACATATATATATACATATATACATATATATATATATATATATATATATATATATATATATATATATATATATATATATATATATATATATATATATATATATATATATACATATCAGGCCTTGTGATGAATAAAAACTGCGCGACGCATAAGCATGACGTGATTTTTGACGTCATTAAATTCTTTTTATTTGCTTTTCATATTTTTCGACATAAACTGCACCAATTTACTTAATTACTGCAAAACTACTTAAAACATTAATGTAGAAACGTTATTATTTAAAAATGTTTTGGAATGTTTCGTTTTTTAAAATGTAAAAACATTTGCTTATTTTCTCGGCGTTTGACACGTTTTGTCTATACTAAACGAATAAAAAACATTATAACTAAAATTTAAAAAAGATTATTAAATATGCTAATATTTGATTTTCTCAAATATGTAATTTAAAGTTTTTCAAATAATTATTTTTTCTTTTTAAAAAGTCAGCGAGTAATAAACTGGAAATTTTAATATTGTACGATTAAAAACTGTGCAATAGCTAATATTTTTACAAGCGATTTTATATAATATTTATTTATTTATTTTTATTTATTTTCATAAAGCGGTTGATAAGCACAATCACTCGTATTAATAAAAAACTTAAACGAACGTTTTGAATAGATTTTTAGTGTTAACAAGGAATTTTATTTCTAGTAAAATAAAATAAAATGTTAGAATAAAAATCTTATAGGTATAAAAGAAATATTTCAGCAAAAAAATTATTCTTAAAAATTATTTGAAAAACTATTTTTTTATTTGCGCTCACCAATTTTTAAAATGGTTCCTCGAAATTACTCTTAAATACTTTAAATACGTCTAACAGTTAATAAATATTTTTAAATCTATGGAATAATTTTAAAACCTAACAAACCCCCGTAAAATAATTATTTAAGTTTAAAATCTAAAACTAAAAGAAAGTATTTTTGTTCAATTTTATCGACAACTTTGCTATTGCTGAATAATTTTATTAAAATGTTAGCTTAAAAGATTTAAACTTTTTTTTTAATCTGAATTTTTTCTACTTGTAAATAATGAGCATATTTAATTTTTTTTAATTCAAACTTTTATATCAACTGCGTGCGGTTTTTAAAATACTTTATTAAATGTTAAAATAATTGTAAATTACTTCATTAAATTCTGCTCAAAAATATCTTTAAATATACTCAAACAAAAAATTTTTTGCTCGACGCAAATAGCCCTAGCTACACGCAAAATCGCTCTTGGACGACGCAAAATTCACATCCCCTGACGCTATATTGCAAGGCCTGATATATATATATATATATATATATATATATATATATATATATATATATATATATATATATATAAATATATATAATATATATATATATATATATATATATATATATATATATATATATATATATATATATATATATATATATATGTATAATGTTATTGTAAAAGAGAATATATATAAATCGATATACAATGTTGGTTATAAATCTGAGTATTGGATTGGTCTTTGAACAAAAAATGTGTCACAACTAAAATTTTACATTTTACCTTTTTACGAAGAGTAATAAAAGTTTGGAAATAAGACAACAAATCGGTACTGCCAATATTGCAAGATATCAAATCCTAAACAAAACAAAAAAACTCAGTGACAAAAAATTTGAATATAATGGTATAATTTTAAGTAAATTTCTTTTAATAGAAACAACTTCAAAGAGTCATTTTTACAATTAACCTTTGCTACTTCTTTTAACTTTGCAACATTTTCCAAAATAGACTGCTCATTGACTGAATTAACAATCGAGTAGTTTGATCCACTTGCTAATATCAACTCTCCTCCTTCTGAATGATACTTGCATATTAATGCAAGAAGCAAGCATTGACTAAAAATCTAAAACATCATCATGTTATTTATACTTCTTTTTTTTTTTGTTATATGTGTGTGTGTGTGTATATATATATATATATATATATATATATATATATATATATATATATATATATATATATATATATATATATATATATACAGTTAAATCCCATTATCTCAGACCCTGGATAAGTCGAACTTTTACTAAGCTGGACGGAATTTCAACTTCGATTCAGTTAAGCTTTGATTAAATTCTATTTGTTAATAACTATTACATTAAAAATTCAAAAATATCAATTAAAATTCAAAACTTAGAACGTTTGAAAATCAATTAACTTTGTGTCAAACATAATTTAACAAACTAAACATTTTTTAAAAAAATTCAATTGATCAGTTACAGCATGATAAAAATCTTGTTTCAGAAGATTTTATTTACGAAGATATGTTAACAATTGATGATGACGTTTCGGTTATGGGAGGAGTGATGACAGATGAAGATATTGTTCAAGATATCATTGAGGTAGTTAAAGAAGAAATGAAAAAAGAAGGAAACGAAACATCGGATGACCTGTGACAAAGCCACCAATTGAAGAAGTTCATAAAGCAATTGATTAATTTTTCAATGTTTACTCAGAGTGGTGAAATTGGAAGAGTAGCTTCAAATGCTTCAAAGCTGTTTAAAAAAGAATTGTGCATCATCAATTTTGGACTTTTTTCATTTTTAGTATATATTATATTTACAAAAATATATATTTCACATAAGATTAAATTGTTCTATATATATGTACATAACATTTATATATTGAAGAACATTCGATAAGTCTCAAAATCTCAATAAGTCTGTTATTTTTAAAAAATCCAACTTAACAACTTTGCTTAATTCAGACATTCGCTAAGTCAGACAATAAATATATTCCCCTTCAGAGTCTGAGTTAACATGATTCTACTGTATATATATTTTTATACATATATAAAATAATTTTTAATTTAATATTCTACAAAATAGAGTGCTTAAAAGAACGTTGACCATTAATAAATTGGTAGATTAAAGTTTGTTTATTGATTTTCTAACTTATTTGAATACATATACATATATAAGTGTATATATTATTCCTCGAAATACAGAAAAATGAGGTTGGCTGTTTATTGCCGACCTTAAACTGTTAGAGGTCGGCAGTTAGGTTGGCATTGCTGAATGCCAACTTTAAAGTGATTGAGTTCTAACTGCAGACCTTAAAGTGTTCGAGGTTGGCAAAAAATTGCAGACCTCCTTTCTATGTTTTATGGTAAGATGTATGTACATAAGATGTACATGTACTATGTACCAAATTTCTAAGTAACAATTTTTATTTAAAATTATCAAAAACAAAGTAAATTAGTAATGCTCTTTTTCTTTCATGGTTTTGCATAAATACTTTTAGTTTTAGCATTCCTAGACATAATGGTTGATGCTATCATAGCAGCTTCTGAAAAAAGTATAGAAAGCAAACTTAGCATTACATCTCTAAACATCTTCCAAACTTTAACACTTAAGGCTGACAATGGCTTTTTTTTTTATTTCTACTTGCACTTTTATCTTTGTGGGTTTTACAAATATACTGCTTATCAATTTTATTTTTTTATTTTAATGTTATTCACCTCTCCAAGGCCAAGAGAGCCACTACAGTCAAGGAGGCTACTTTATTGTGGTTATAGCCCTCTCTTATTTCTTTAAGTCTAAAAAATAAACCTTGATGGACCGCTGCATGAAGAAACAAATTGAGTGCGGTACTACCAGGGATAAGGAGGGGATCATGTTCGGAACTTCATGCTGTCAAAATTTGATTTGACTTCAGATAATATTTTACAGGCTACAACTGAAATTACCACTATTTTCACTAAGTTGAGTGAATACAGTAAAAAAACTCTGTGAAAATGAAGTTGCCAATAACTAGCTGAAAGTGAAATTGAAAGTGCCAACAACTGAAAGCTGAAACAGTTGAAACACAAGTGTAATAATTTACTATTTATCAATTATTATTAATTACCAGTTATCTTATCTCCTCTAATACTTTAAATGCTAAAAGTGTAATTATATCTTCATTTGAAAAGTAAGTTTGTTGATGATTAGATTAAACAAAGCTGTTGTTTTTAATGGTGTTTCTGTTGAAAAAGATTTTAGGGGATGTGCGTGTTTGGTAGGTACTAGATCATTGCAATGTTATTGTTTATGGAAGCAAAATTCGAAATGGCTGAAAGAAAAGTTGGATAGCAAAGTTTTAAAAAATAAGTACACTAAAATGCGGTTCATATTGAGGAATAAAATTACTTGACTAAGTAATGACGATTTTAGAAAAAATTATTGACAGCAAAATAAGAAACAATGTATTTATTGATAACACATTGTTCTTTTTTCTTTTCCAAAAATCTTTCTTGAAAATTAAGTTGTGGATGGCTTCAATCATTCTTGGAAAAGATTTTAACAGAGTATAAAGAGAGGTAGTGTAGTGGGTTTTAAGGCATTTAGCTGCTGAGGTTTTTTTATAGATAGAAAAAAAAAATGCCAATCAAAACATAAGATTGAGAGAATAATAGTTTTAAAAAGAAAGTTAGTCAAGGTTCAGTGTTCAATCATTTGCTTTGAAAGCTCCTTTTAGGTGGGAGTTTTTTTCTATGGGAGCTATTATATGCAGTTGATTTACACATGATTGCAGAGACAGAAAAAGAAACTTCTGTCCCATTAGTCGTCTTCCTATCATAAGCAATGTTATTGAATCTTTAAGTTCAGGGGTTCCTCAAGGTTCAATCCTTGGCCTTATACTCTTTATAATTTACATTAACAATTTTCCAGATATTCTCACATCTAAGGTGGCATTGTTCGCTAATGATACTACCATTTAATCTTGTCATGATAAGAAGCCAGACTCTCTGATTGCTTCAAGAGGGCATTTGAGCTTGAAAAGGATCTCACTTCTGTTACAGCATGGGGCTCACAGTGGCTGGTGAATTTTAGTTCAGATAAAACTCAATTTATTTCAAGCAATTGTTATCGCAATAATTTAGATCTTCCTATATTTATGAACAGTAATTTACTTGATGAGTCATCTACCCTTCATCTTCTAGGATTAACTGTTACTTTCGATCTTCCTTGGAAACCGTATATGAAATCTGTTGCAAAATTAAAAACCACTAAGGTTGCATCTCTTTATCGAACTTGACACTTTCTTACTCTGGATTCTATTCTCTATCTCTATAAATCTCAAAAACAGCTTTGTATGGAATACTGTTGCAATACTTGTATGGAATACTGTTGCGATATTTGTATGGAATACTGTTGCGATCTGGGGCGGATTTTCTAATGATGCCCTTTCTCTTTTAGACAATGTACAAAAACGCATTGTAACATAGTTGAACCTACTTTTGCAGCCAACCTCCAACCATAATTATATTGTTGTAATGTTGCTTCTCTTTCTCTTTTCTACAAATACTATAATGGGAACTGCTCTAAGGAGCTAGCGTATCTTGTGCCATCTACTAAAATTCATTCTTGTGCTATTTGCCATTCAATCAAGTCTCATCCTTTTTCTGTGACTGTTACTAAGTGCTCCTAAAACTTTTTTTCCTCGAACATCAGTTCTTTGGAATTCGCATCCTTCATCTTGCTTTCCTGATTTGTATAACTTGCAGTCTTTGAGGTTGTCTGTTAATCATTATCTTACAATCTTCATCTCTTCTCTTCCAGTAACTTCCAACACTAATAGTGGTTGCTTGCAGCCTTGTTGGAAGTAAAGATGTTTTAAAAAAAAAAAGTTATGCATTGTGAAGTCAAGAATGAGCAAGTAGAAAATACTGCCTTAAAAGAAGTAGAATACTCAAAAGTTAAGTATAAAAAGAGAGCATATTCTACTGCTTGTGCAGTTTATAAGCAATGGGTTCACAATGAGTAGTAAGATTGGTTTCAATGAAAGTTTTATTTGTATTTGATTGTAATTGAGAATGGAATCATGAGTAAAAAACTGGCATGATAAAAAAAAAGCAGTTACTAATTTTGCAGTTACTACTACAGTACTAATTAGCAGTTACTAATTTTGTAATGGATTGTATAAATGGTTACCAGGAAAAGTTAGTAGTTAATGATAAACTAAGAAGAGTGGGGGAAGTTGTCATTGAAACCTAGAGTGAAGGAAGTTCCCATTCATCATTATAGAAAAACACATATTTCAATAACTGTTTGCAGTAAATAAAATTAGTTTTATTTAGGTTTCATTTCACCAGCCATTACCAAGCCTGTCACAGAGAGAAATGACACAATAAGTGATGACATTTTTTCAAGCACTTGTCTCACTGTCCCGTCTGATGAACAGAACCTTTCTTTCTGTTATAACGATTAACAAGTTGGCAATATAATAAAAGGATCAAAAAATTTATATTGTTTTAGAAGAGTAAGTTGTTAGACTTAAAATGAGATATTAGAAGTTTTACTAATTTTTTTATCTTTTAATGTTAATTCATCTTCTTAAGGCAAAGAAAGTCACTACAGTCAAGGAGGCTACTTTAAGTGCAGTTACAATCCTCTCTCAACTCTATAACTGCGAAACACAAACCTTGACAAACAACTGCGCTGAGAAACAAGTTAAGATTGGTACTACAAGGGACATGGTGGGGATCCAACTTGTAACTTCTTGCTTATGAAGCGAGCCCTCTACCACTACACCACTTCTGCATTGAGGATTGAAAGACTTTGCTTATATGAGTAAGAAAACTGATTGGGAGTTAAAAGAGCACAAGTGATCTCCAAAATTTTAAAATTTTGAAACACAGATCCATTTTGCAGCAGGCAGGAAAACAAGATTTAGTTAAATAGTTTGGAGAATAATTTTCGGTTCGGGTTTGGGAGAACATTTATGTAAAACTGTAATAGAAATGTTATTTGGATCACAATACGTGATCTGAACAAAAGATAAAGGAACTTTGTCCAGACCACAAACTGTTAACAAGTTTAAGTTAAAAATAACTTGAAGAACAGAAGCTGATTTAGATGCATAACAATGAATTGTTTCTTTGTGATGGCAGAAAAAGTGTGGTAATTAGATTTAAGAAATAAAAAGTTCTTTGCAAATAGTTCTACCTTATCCATGGGGGAGGTAATAAGATCAGATCCATATATAAGAGATAAAGTAATTTTGTTTTTGTTAATGACACAGCTAAAGATTTTCCAAAAGTCTTTATAACCTAATTTTTGAGATATACACTACATTTATTTTTTTTTACAAAAATCAAGAGATGTGTCAAGACAAATCGCGATGTGACAAGAGATGTAATATCAAAAAAAAAAAAACATTTTGAGCCATTTTGATTCATTTACATGTATATGCTATAAATATGTTAATGAAATATATGTTTTCAGTTTTATGAAAATATATTCTCATTGCCACTTTTCTTATTCTTAATGTTTTGAACTTAACAAAAACATAAACACCTGATTCAATTAAAAAAAATTAAAAAAAAACTATTAGACAATGCGTAAATAAAAAAAAGAGGTTAAATCTGAGTGAAATCTAAAAATTTTAAATCTCAAAAACGATGAAAAAAATTCTTTTATTTAAAAGTTTACTTAATTTTTCTGTTAAATCCAACATACTATTGCACTATGCTAATTTTACAAAATATTTATATACAAGATTGAAATAAAGACTAATTTTAGCACATCTTTAAATATAAAAATAAAACATACCGAAGCAGATTTACTGTTTTCTTCATTTATATTATATCCGATGTCAATAACAATGAAAGTTGTACCAGATATAGGTTCTATATTATAAACAGTTGATATTTTCATTGCAGAATCGAGAGCTTTCTTGTACCTATCCAATATAGCTTGGTTGTATGTATTGCTGTAAAGACAAATTATTTGTGTTAGTAAGATAAGGCTGTATATACATATATACATACAATTTTAAAAATGATATTTTTTGCCATAGTAATTATATCTTTCATACTTGGATTGCGTTACTTTAAACCCTCAGTCTACAACAAACTGAAGCTCCCATAGATGGAGCTTTAGTACATAATCGACTGAGACATCAAATCAATATTTCAACTTGATGTCATTATTGTGGTTTTTGTGTAAACATCTTATAGACCAAAAAATATATAGAAAAACATGCCCCAATAATCAAATAATAAATAATAATACATAAATATATGTTGATATAGTCTGTATATTGCATTAGAGAACAAGATTATTAATTGTTAATATTTTTTATAACACAGCAGTTAATGGTCATTGGATAACATACAACATTAGTAATACAAAACTATTATTTAAAAAAAAAAAAACTTCAAATAAATAACCAATTAACATTTGCAAACTGGTATTTTTGTATACAATTGGCCTGATAATGATTATTTTACAAGATGCAAAATTTTTTAACAAGTTCTTTGATAAAATGGTAACACTTATAATCAACAAGGCTGAGAAACAAAAAATTATTATATTTTTTTATAAAGCACCTATTTTTTCAACATTTGTAGTTAATTCTGGAAATATTCCTATTTAAAAATGAAAGAAATAAATGCTGGAAGCGACAGCAAGAAGCATAAAGATCAATTTTAATATATATATTTTTTTTGATTTTAATATTTTATTTATTAACACAACAAAGATTGATTCAAGTATGAAGAAAACTGGAATGCATATTATACTCATATTATACATCAGAACTAAATGATGTGCTACTAACCTAGGCAGTAACCTAGGCTACTAACCTAGGCAGTAACCTAGGCTACTAACCTAGGCAGTAACCTAGGCTACTAACCTAGGCAGTAACCTAGGCTACTAACCTAGGCAGTAACCTAGGCTACTAACCTAGGCAGTAGGTCAAAAAAAAAAATTTGCAAAAAAGAACACAGATTCTATTAACATCACTGTCAATGTTAATAGAAACATTTACAAAGTTATTAATTTTAGGCAAACAACCATTTCCTACCATCAAAACATTTCCAAAGTGTTTGCTTACCACATCTATGATTTCAATATAACTGGTAACTAAATTGTTGCTTGGTAGTTAAATTGCTGTTGACTTTTGAAGAATATATTTTATAAATATTATATTACTTTTTTTTACTTGACTTATTAGTGTCTGAGACAAGTTTGAACTTGGCTTTCTTATGATTAATAAATATGGCATAAATGTAAGAAGTAGGCATGTTTGAATTTAGACATACCTGATGTAGATATACTCTACTGATAATTAAGATGAACGCTGTACTAATATACTCTAGTCACAATTTTTTAAATGCTCCCTTTAAGTCCTCAGAAGCAAAAGAAGATATTTTTTAAATGCTATCTTGAAGTCCTCAGAAGCATAAGAACAAAAATTTGATTTGCAAAAACAAAAATAAAAAGAGAAATCCATTACCTCTCTAAGAGAAAAGTAACTCTTTGATATTTCTGTAACAAAATTTGAGGAGAAAACATGTTCTGAGAAAACATGCTCTGAGAAAACATGTTCTGAGAAAACATGTACTGAGATAACATTTTCAGAAAAAACATGTTCTGAGAAAGCAGGTTCTGAGATACAGGTTCTGAGAATGCCTATGAGTAGAATACTCTTTGTTATGGTTATAATAAAGATAGAGGCATGTATATGACATGAGTCAGCTCCAGGTTGTCGAAATAACATTTACCTTGGATCATTACAAAAAGCTTTCTAGTTCTTAGTTTTTTACTTAAAAGAAGATGTTCCTGGATTTCACTTCAATCGACCTAAAACCTACTCTGTTGTGTATCTGGTACATAGCTGAACAGTTTGTTTTGCCATATCATTGACTGATACAACTGTAAACCACTTTGTCTGAAAAGTTTATACCTAATATAATATTTTTGTGAAACAATTGAAGCATGTATAATTTTCAATCCAGAAATGCATACATATGCAGAAATACATACATATGGTTTTTAAATTGTGATCAGAAAACATTTAATTGATATATTAATACAACCAGGGAATATTGGAGAATGGAAAAACTGTTTGTAAAACACTATTGTGCAAGAGTTATGTATGTGCTGTACCTCATCATTTGTTTCAAGAAAAATTTTTTACATCACATTGATAAACAAAGCATATTGTTTCTAATGTTATGCACTTAAATATAAGCATCTGTATCTTAAAACAGTAGAAGAGGAAACAAGACAAAACAATAAAAAATATTTTTTTGATAAAACCGGTACAAAATGAAACAATTTTTATACTTTTAAATAATTTTTTAGTTTTACGGAATAAAAAGGAAAACAATTCAATTTTTATATCCATATTTATTTATTAGTTTTTAATCAGAGGTTTATATTAGTACTTAGTAGATTTTCTTTATATAATAGAATTTGAAATATTTCATACAAACAAAGATTGCAGACTCTTGATGCGAGCTTATATACATATAAATATATAATTTATGTTTAGATAAACTTAAAGCTACCAAATTATTACAGTTGACAACTTCTTTGTTATCTTTTTTTAATTGAATTATAACGTTGTATTAACGTTTGCAAATTTTCATAGATGCGCTAAATCTTATGAAAATGATGCTTTATTTTACTTGAATGTTAAAGTTCATGTTTGCTCGGGGGCGTGGGAACCATGCAATATCTGTTTGGGGTGAGGGAATTATGAAATGTCCCGTAAAACCTAATACGAAACAAATCAAGTTTGTTTAGCTTTGTAAATAACGATACGAAATGAAACAAAATTTTCTTGTTTCGTAAAAATACGGTAAGAAATGAAATAAGCTTTACTTGTTTCGTAAAAATACGATACAAAACAATATTTTTTTGTTTTGTAAAAACGGCACGAAACGAAAATTATTGTTTTGTACCGTGTCAAACTGTACAAAATAATTAAGAGTGGAATTTTTTCTTTTTTAATTAACAAGTTATTTAATTGTGGATTGAACACTTTTGTCATTATTTTGTCATTATTTTGTCATTATCAGTTTATTGAAAAGTATTAAAATAAAAATAGTAGTATATTTTAATATAAAAGCACACAAGGCTGAAAAAAAAATTTATTATTTTTTTGTATGTGGAAAAAATTAGAACATGTAGAATGTTCTCAACATCGAGAACAACTTTTAATAAAAGATTTTAATTTAGTGTTTTAAACATTGTTTAAAATTTAATTTATTTTTTTGTAATGGACATCTAAAATACTAAAATGGGCAGGGGCTTCCTCAATTTTACCTTTTGCTCCATTTGTGGCCCTCATCATTTTTTTCCAATTTTATAAACTCACTTTTTATAAAACGAATAATCTTGAATATAAATAAATTTTTAAGGAAGGTGTATCTAAAATGCTTAAATGGGCTAAGACCCCCTGAATGTTACCCTTTTGCCCCATTTATGACTCAGCACTTTGCCCTGATTAAAAAAACTTTTTTGTTTTGTCAAAAGACAAATACTCTTGTATTTGTTTTTATATTTCAAAAATTTTTTTTTGCACAAGATAAAACAATTGAAAGTTAACACATTTATTAATAAAAATCATTTTAAAAAAATGTATGCTCCTGTCCTCTTAATGTGTTTTATATAATAAAATTAACTGGAATTGAAAAATTTTTGAAAAAAAAAATATTTAAGGGGTCCTTCAAGATCCTTGAATATCCGACATGTCCCTAATACTATCAAAAAAAAAAAAATTTGGAAATATTTTAAACTATCTAGATTTGAAGCAAATATGTTTAAACTAACTTTCAAAAAAATTGAGCACCATTGAACCACTCTTTCGTTGCACTCAAAGAACATATTTGAAAAAAAAAGGACCTCAAAATGACTAAAAATGGCTTATTTTAAGTGTCTTAAGTTTAAGTGTATTTAATATGTTAAAGATATAAGATTATTTAAACTAAGATAAAAGTTTATTATATAAAGTACCTTATTTATTATATATTAAGCAGTTCAGTGTTGTATTAATAAGATTTACAAATATTAAATTTAAAATTGATTATTTAAATATAATTATTAGTTAGTAATAAGATAAATATTAAAAAATTGCAATAAAAATGTACAAGGAAATAGGAAACCCATATGAATTGGGCAAAAAATGTTAGCTGAGATCTTATAAAAAAAAAAATTATTCATTATTAAATCAGGAAAACTTAGGTAACTTCTATTTTTAAGAAACTTCATTTAATATATTTACATATAGAGGAAGTAAAAAAAAGAGAGAGAGAGAGATAAAGTTTAATCTAATTAAAAACTTAATCTTAACAAAAAAACTTTTAGAGATTCAACTTCAAACAGATATTTTACAACCTGCAATCTAAAACCTGCAATCTAAAACCTGCAATCTAAAACCTGCAATCTAAAACTTGCAATCTAAAGCCTGCAATCTAAAACCTGCAATCTAAAACCTGCAATCTAAAACCTGCAATCTAAAACTTGCAATCTAAAACCTGCAATCTAAAACCTGCAGTCTAAAACCTGCAATCTAAAACCTGCAATCTAAAACCTGCAATCTAAAACCTGCAATCTAAAACCTGCAATCTAAAACCTGCAATTTAAAACCTGCAATCTAAAACCTGCAATCTAAAACCTGCAATCTAAAACCTGCAATCTAAAACCTGCAATTTAAAACCTGCAATCTAAAACCTGTAATCTAAAACCTGCAATCTAAAAACTTGAAATCTAAAACCTGCAATCTAAAAACTACAATCTAAAACCTGCCTAAAACTACCAAAAAGATTAATTTAGTAACTGTAAGTATACTTATCCTTGGATAAAGATGAGGTTTGATGTTGTTAGTGATATTAAACTAAAAAACGTTTTCACAAAGTTAGAAAAACAGTATTCTAGTCTGAAGAATAACGAAAAAAGAAGCTCTGCTAATATTTTTCAATGCCAGTATTATTTTATAATACAGAACACATTTAGAGGTAGGAGCAAACATTTTTTTAAAAAGTTGTTTTTTTGGAAACCCTAATACATATATAAGATATACCATGCTGCTTTAGCTCTCCTTTTTTCTTGAAGCTTCTGTTTATATTTGGGCATTGGCTTTTCATTTTTTACAACAAGTGCTTCAGAAACAGTTTGAAGTGAAGCTAAAATAAAAAAAATAAAAAATGAAATTAATTAAAAACACACATTTGTAGTAAAATCTTGTAATGATAAAGTTTAATTTATTTCTTTTGTTAAAAAAAAATAATTAGTGCCTTTTTTTAAAAAGATACAAATCAAATTTTCTTACAAAGACAATTATTTTAACTTAACTTTAAAGATGCGACAAATATTAGGTGAATATTCAGTATTCAGCTTATTTGGCTTTTTTATTATTTAATAAACAGGTTGGAACCATTAAAATAACCAAGTATTGCTAAATAGTTAGTGTTTTGGCTGAGCGCATAGCAGATTATTTGATATTCTGTATTCGGGAAAATTTATAGCATCTCTACTTAACTTATTCATTAAATTTTTTTACAAAATAAAAATATTAAATATAGTAATCAGATACCTTCTAAATTTTTTTGAAGAAGTTTTTCTAGATCAATTATCACATCATAGGCTGATAAAAATCGAAATGGAAACTGTTTGCTGTTAATGACAGAATCCTAAAAATTGAAAAATTAAATCAAATTTTAATTGTACATTACTAAATAAACTGAAGCCTAACTGTCACTGAGTATGATGCCATAGTTCAGTATAATGTATATTTCAGTACGATGTAATCAGTAACTTTTCATAGGACCTAAAACCCTGAATGTTTTAAACTTCTTTGCGTCTTGCTTAAGTCAGAGTAAAAAAGCTGCCATGTTTTTTAACCCTTAAAAACCTTATTTCTTGATATTGAAAATCATAAAAATTTTAATCATTTTTTATTAGCTTAATGCTATAAATTTATAGTCTGGTGCAACTTTTAATAGTTTATACTTGTTGATTATCTTAACAATTTCAGATTGGTACAATAAACTTTAAATAATATTGTTAAAAAACATAGTAATAAAAATAAAGAAAAAACATAATCAAAAATTATACAAACAAGAATCTTGTGTTAAAAATGATGACAAACCAAGTTCCACCCTCCCTATAAATACTTTACACTGCCATAACTTTCGAATGCTAAAATATTATTAGATGAAATTTGAAATCTGTCAATGAATATAAATTTAGTTTAAAATAACAACTGTATAAAACTTAGTAACTGATTGCCCTCACATTTGGGGCTGGTGGCACAAGTTTTAGGGTTTGAAAATTCCCAGGCTCCACCCATTGCAATTTTTTACAAAGTTTTCTTATTTAATATAAGTATAAACATACCCAGAATTAAAGATTGCTCCAGGTCTGAATGTTATCTATTTTAATCACCAAAAAAAGCTGCCGCAACCCCTGTATTTCTATGTTATTTTTCATTACATAATCTTGCCAGTTATATGGAATTATAAATAAGCTATTATAATATATTATATTATTTTTGATGTTAAACTTAGAGATGAATCTAGAGGAAGGTGGATTAGCCCTCCCCTATTAATATACCATTCTTTTGAGGTGCAAGAGGAGGCAGGTGAAGAAATAAAAATAAAATCAATGTCATATTAGACTTTAAATTATTAACACTCAACATTTTTAAATATTTTTTGTTATGTTTGACGCTAAATCTTTTTTCTTTGCCCCTTGTTTACTTATTTTGTAAACAAAGTTAAGCAAGAACAAATCCTGTCTTTTTTTTATTGCATGATTTTCTAATCTAACTTGTTTTATATTGTTTTTATATTCTAATTTGTTTTATATTGTTTGATTTTCTAATCAGTTTTTTAACTAAATTAATGGCCCGTTTGGACAAGTCATTGAACACATCATTGGTAGAGGTGTACCGAATATTTTTGCCGGATATGCCAGATAGTGAACTTTTCAAAAGTTTTTCACGTGTTTATGAAAAAACAAGTCTTGTACAATAAATAGTATTCAAGATCTTATTTTAAAAAATCAGTGAAAAACTGTATGACCTGGTATATGTGCTGACAAAGTATAGAAAATAGTAATTAACTAAAAACAAAAATTTGACTATAAAAAACAACTTTTCTTTATACATTATTAACGCATATACCTGTGTTATACCAGATTTTTATTGATTTTATATTTTTAAATCTTGAACACTATTTAATGTAGAATGGCAAAACTTGTTTTTACTTCATAAACACTTAAAGAACTTGAGAAAAGTTCACTATCCGGCATACCCAGCAAAAATATACCTCTAATCATAAGATTTGATAGCAGATAAAAACCCAAGATAAAAATTGTTGAACTTCCAGAACTGTGAAAGCCACTGCAAATTTCCATGTATAATCTTATCAAAGATGAGCCAAGATTTTTAAATTACTAGAGAACAAAAAGATGGAGGCTGATCTTGTGCAAAGTTTAGGGAGTGAAAAATCTCTTATTCGACCATAACACATTTAAGTAGAGACACATTTGGTTTGGTGAAAAATGTATTGTTCAATGCTCTGGCATTATCTTCTATGCTTTGGCAACGTTTATCTGCTAAAGCACAACTAAGGCAGGATCAAGGTACCAGCTGTGTCTGTCAAATGATTTTAATACTGAAGTAGCTCTAAGAAAATTTATATCTATAAACCTCATCATCTGCAACAGAGCTTTCAGATCCTATGCAATATTTTAACAATATTAGATTAAGTCATCAATCAAACAATTAACTGATTATTTTTTATGCTGTTTTCTTATTTATAATTATTATTTTTAACCTGATATTGGGCAGCAGTTGGCGATACTGCTCTAAGAAACCACAGAGTGTAAAAGATGCCGACAAATATAGCAATATCATGAATCTCTTCTACATTTTCTTCTGATAAATTTATAATGGTTTCCAATAGTAAATATATTTTAGGGTAATTTAACGCTTTTGCCATGCATCTTGCATAATGAAATAGACCAGGAACCTATTATCTATTACATCTCTGTAGAACTGTTCAGTCTCAAAATGTTGTTTATTTATCCAAGTTCCTGTTTGAGTTTAAATCCTCATTAATGGAACTGCTTCTTTTGTAAGATCATTCCAGTATATATATATGTATATCAGGCCTTGGCATGAAGAAAATTGTCCAGTGCGATGTTTCGCACCCATAAAACTCAAATATTTTTTTAGTAAGCGCAATTATGTACGCTCATCATTAAGTTATTAGGTTTTTTTTTAACCTAGTTCTTAATGGTCTTGTTTTAAAGAATAAATTTGTTTTTTATGTATTTTCTTTGTTATTGTCTTCATCTTTAACTTAATACTACAGTCAATTTTTTTTAATTATTACACTGAACTTATTTGAAAGAAGTTAATAAGTTTTCATTTTTTTCATTGTTTCATTCGTTTTTTCATTTTTTCATTCATTTAACTAAAATATAAATTTTTCGCACCATTAAAATATTAAAACAATTAAATAACAATTTCTTTTCGTTAAAACGTATTTAATGTTTATTTGTTGCTAATAGAACTTTTTTAACTTTTTTAGAAAACTTTAAAAAACTTTTATTATTATACAAATGGTTTTTAGCAAATGCTTTTACAAAATTAAATTAACGTTTCTCATAATTAATTTGTATTTATTACACATTTTAATATTATTAATAAACTTATATAAATAAACAAAATTTTATTTAATTTTGTTAAATGTTTGCCATAAACGTTTTATATAAAGGTCTCATTCACAAATCATCATTCATTGTTTGTAGAAAATTGCGCTCTAATTTCAACAGAATGATGTAAGTTAACAGAATGATGTAAGTTAACAGAATGATGTAAGTTAACAGAATGATGTAAGTTAACAGAATGATGTAAGTTAACAGAATGATGTAAGTTAACAGAATGATGTAAGTTAACAGGAAAAAATGAGATTTTAATTGAAGTATAACTTTAACATTTTACCACAGTTGAAAAAACGCAATTAAAGATATTTGAATAGAAATTATTTTGTTTTTAACAATAAGCAAACTTTTTTGTTTAAGTAAACAAGAATCTTTAACAAAAACTTTTTATAAAAAAAATTTTAGGACGAGAGCGATTTTTTACTCTTGAACTAAATTAGCGAGCATTTTTTATCACGCCTGCTAATTTATAAATATTCCATTAACGAGCATGTTTCACGTGACAGGAGCGATCGCTCCCGCTTCATGCCAAGGTCTGGTATATATATATAAATATATATATATATACATATATATATATATATATATATATATATATATATATATATATAAACATATATGAGATACATGTCTAATATGTTAAACATATTTATAAAACTTTTTATACCTTGTTTTTAAGACGAGAAAGAATTTTTGCATGGTACTTTTCAGCTAATCCAACAAGTATCATATTTCGCAGATTTCTCAACATAGCCATAAATGGCAGCTTGTTGTGATCTTGAAAAAACCAAAAAAAAACATTAATTCATTCTGTCAAGCTAATCTTTTTTTATACTAATAAAACTAATAATTTTATAAAACTAAATTTGTCTTTAAAATTGCATACTTGTTCAGTTTGCTAAACTTAACAACCAATCAGTTTTATAACTAATTTATTACTTTTTCCTTACCTTTTAACTTACTTTAAATTCTACATCAGCATAAGCAAAACACTTAAAATTCGATATGTTATGATATGTTATATGTTATATAAAATTCAAATATAATAAAATGACATTATAAGTTTTAAATAAATAAAATGACATTATAAGTTTTACACATACATACTTGGGTACTTCCACCTAGCAAGGTATTTGCTCCTTAAATCCTTTTAAGCACCTTAAATTCTATTTTTTTATTCTCTACTTACCAAGCAAATCTTGCCATGTTTTAGATTTGTTTCCTTTTAATGAGAGTTGCGTCTCCCATGTCTCTGGTATTGGGAGCTTCATCCTTTTACCAGCTTGTTCCTGTAAAAAAAAAAAAGTTAGTAAAAAAAACTCTCGAGCCTTAATAATGAGCCAAAATAAAAGTTTATTTCAAGATTTTAATTTGCTCAAAAAATCCTTCTAATTTACAATCAGATAGCCAAAGAAAATCTAATTAAAAAGTTCATTAAAACAAATTACTTAATTATATTTTTATTAATTATTATAAAAAAGAAATACCTGGACCCATGTTCCCGGTAATTTAGATTTATAAAAAGATTCCAAATCACTTGGATATCTAAAAATAAAATAATTATAAGTCTCTGAAATGGATAAATAAAAAACAAAATTACTTTCTTGCATATATTCTCTGGAACAGTGGTTCCCAACTGGTGGTCCATGGACCCCTGGGGGTCCATGAGAACTTTTTAAATGAACCACAAAACTAAAAAATCTTGAAACTAAAGAATCACCATATTTTTCTATTTAGTTGGATAAGTCTACAAATGTAAGTTCAATGGCACAATTAATTGTATTTTGTTTGGAAGAATTTTGTTCTTTTCTATACTTGAAACAACAATATGTTATGATATTTTACAACATGATATTATGAAAATTTTTAAAGAGTTTTTCAATGACAAACATTTACAATGGAAATATTTGTTTGGAATTACTACTGATGGAACTTCTGCCATGATGAGTTGTCTGGATTGCAGACTAGAGTGAAAGATATTGCTCCAAATGTAGTTGTTGTACACTGTTTTATGTATTGACAGGCTTTGACAATTAAACCTTTACCAGGTAAATTAAAAGCTGTATTTAATCAATTAGTCAAATTGGTCATATAAAATCCTTTGCACTTAACACTCGACTTTTTTCTGCTTGAAAATTTTTCAAGCTTAGAATAGAAGTGAATTTTTATGTCAAATGAAAAATGGAATATATTAATAGAATATTTTAAATTTGACAACTTTAAAATAACAATGGTTTATCTTTATGTGGATATTGTGGATCATATTGTGGCAAAAATGCTAATGTCATTACACACTTGGAAATACTAAAGGTATTTATTGAAAAGCTCAAACTGTATAAGACTAGAATTAACAATGGAAATTCGATCATGTTTTAAAATTTAAATAGCGTAATTGGAAAAAACATGCTTCCCGAAATTATAAAGATAGAAATAATTTGTCACCTAGATAATTTAATTAATGAGTTATGTAACTATATGCTAGATGAGAACCTTTTCAGCAGTTTAATTATATCACCGTTTTCTTGTTGTGAGAAAAAATACGAAAGAGGAAGTACAAGAAGAATTTATAGATGATCAAACAGCTAAGGATCACTTCAAAATAGCACCATTAGATAACTTCTGGTTGAAAAAGAGAAATTCATATTCATTGTGCTCATCAATTGCACTTAAAGCCCTTATTCTTTTTTCAATATCACATTTGTGTGAAGCCGAGTTTTCAGCTATGCTATCTTCTAATACTAAAAAAAGAAAGAGACTCGATATCAATGCAGATATTAGATGTGCTCTATCAAAAACTAAACCAAATTTTTAGATATTAATTGATGGTAAGCAGTGCCAGATTTCCCATTGACTTTTGTATCATATATTAACTAAGATAAATACTTTTGTGTCATTGATAGACTGGCATATTTTTAAATAGACTGTCACAAGACAGTCTAATCAAAATAACCTTAAACTAAATATTATCCTGATAAATAAAAATTAAATTCTTAAAATTTTCACCTAGTAATAATTATTAAAAGCAAAGTGGTCCATGAAGATTTTATGATATATAATTTAGGGAATGGGTAAAAAAAAATTGGGAACCACTCCACTAGACAGCCTAATCAAAAACACTTTAAACAAAATATTATCCTGATGAATAAAAATTACATTATTAAAATTTTCAACTTGTAATAATTTTTAAGCAAAGGGCTCCATGAAGATTTTATGATATATAATATCATAATATATAAAAAATATTACTATATATATATATATATATATATATATATATATATATATATATATATATATATATATATATATATATATATATATATATATATATATATATATACAGAATATATATATATAAGATATTGAATTCATATATTATAATATTATACATATTATAATATATGAATTCACAACAACATGTAAAAGACTATATAAAAGCTCTGCGACAACCAAACTGTGAACACAGGATCCAGAAAAGAATGCTGATCTACTAAAAATATTTTCAAAACGTTTTTGTCAAAGAAAATAAAAAGCGCACTCCATTATTTAAAACAAGAATCAATGATACTACCTTTAATTTAACTCCTAAAAATACTGTAAGGCATAATTAAAAATAAGTTTGAAAAATATCTTCATGAAAATAGTATTATAGCTAATCAACAGCATGGATTTCTTAAAAAAAAATCATGTACTACAAATTTACTTGAAACTCTGGATTATATTACAAGATGTGTTGATCAAAGAATTCCTGTGGATGTTGTTTTAATTGACTTTAAAAAAACATTTGATACTGTGCCACATTAAAGGCTTATCTTAAAACTTGAAGCGTATGGTGTTAGTGGCTTAGCACTTCATTGGTTTCAAGCTTTCTTATCTAATAGAAGGCAGAGAGTTACTATGGGAGGTTATGTCTCAACTTGGGCTGATGTGTATAATGGAGTTGTTCAAGCATCTGTATTGGGTCCACTACTTTTTATACTTTATATAAATGATCTTCCTGAGTCTTTAAAAAATATTTCAAAATTATATGCTGATGACACAAAAATCATGTCAATTAGTCCTTCTGATGAGTTACATAGTAAACTATAACATGATTTGAACTTTGCGTATGCTTGGACACAAGATTGGTTGCTTAACTTTAATATTGACAAATGTTTAGTTATGCACTATGGCTATAAAAATAAAAGATTATATTATTTAATTTATATAAATGGTTGTAAACTCAACATATCAGATTCAGAAAGGGACCTAGGAGTGATTTATTTAGATAACGTAAGTGAACAAATCAAGTCTTATCGAGTGCAAGCAAAGCAATTATGTTAGGTATAATAAAATATCTTTTGTTTAATTTGAACAAAATTTCAATTTGATGGAGAACTGCTAAAATCTCTATATCTTTCCTTTGTTGCAATTTTAGAAAGAATACAGCTTCGTGCCACTAAATTAATACCTTCAATCAATAAAATATGCTATGAAGATTGACTAACTTGTCTTAGAATGGCCTCACTAGTTAAAAGAAGACAACGTGGTGACATAATTCAAAATTAAAGTTTTCAAAGGTTATGATAAAATTGAATTTTAAAAAAATAAATCCTTCAAATCTAATTGTACTTGTGGCCATAACCTAAAGTATTCTAAAGAATTTACTGTACATAATTATAGAGAAAATATTTTACTAAATCGAGTTGCTTATTTGTATTATTGGAATGCACTGCCAGAAAATGTTGTTAAAGCTAATTCAGTAAATTAATTTAAAGCAAGACTTGATCGATAGTAGTCAAACCATTACAAGACTCATCTGTCATAGTATGCTTTAAAACCACACTCACTAGTAGCTATACCAGTCACAGCATAAACTAATAGTAATAATAATATATATATACATATATATACATATATATATATATATATATATATATATATATATATATATATATATATATATATATATATATATATATATATATATATATATATATCAACCCTTGGAATTAGGGTCAACATTCTCTAATGCTGACCTAACTGCCGACCTGAAAGTGTTTGAAGTCGGCAAAAATTTGCCTACCTCATTTCCAAGTTTTATGGTCAGACCTTTGAATCAAATAATTTTTGCCGACCTGATGCGGACCTCAGAAAGATTCCGAGGGTTGATATATATATATATATATATATATATATATATATATATATATATAATATATATATATATATATATATATATATATATATATATATATATATATATATATATATATATATATATATATATATATATATATATATATATATATATATATATATAATATATTATATTATATTATATTATATTGTATTATTATATTTTATTTTATTTTTATTCATATAATGGATATTTTATATCCATTATATGAATATAAATGATTTATATATATTATATGTTTATATACTATTTGAATATTTTTACATTGTTCAATCGACCAATGTGAATGTGTTTGTTCAATGGACCAATGAAAATGTGCCCAATTTAACTTTTATGTTTTATTAATTGGCTTTAATAAAGGTTTTACAATGCCCATGCAATGCCTATTTGAAAAAATTTAACTGATTATACACAGATTTTTTGGCCATGCATCTTTTATGTGAAAAGGAAATGATTTTTATTTCTCTCTCTTGCAATTTATTAATTTTTATATAGCCTTTTAAAATGCTGTTGACCTGCTTTAGCCATACTTTCACATGTTGTAGCAATGTCCTTTACACACAGCTTGAAATTTTCATTATTTTTGAAATTTTGACTTGAAAATAGCTCTCTTCATGGTAAACTAGAATTCTTTTTCTTTCAGTAATGATAAATTCCTTTCTTTTACTCATTTGAAACAGTAAAATAAAATTTTAGTATAAAAAATCAATCTTTAAAACTAAAAAAGAATTTTCTTAGTTTTTAAGATTCATCACAGAAAAAATAAAATAAGAAATAGTTCTTGATTTGCAGTAGTTAAAACTAAGAGATAATAAGTTCAGTTTAAAACAAGACAAGTTGAGGTCACTGAGGCAGCATATGAATCCAAATGTTCATTCAAATAAAAAAGTATTTTCTGCAGATAGACCTTCAAAACTTTTGAATTTTAACTTAAAAATGCACTCTGTTCTTAATGATACTTGAAATGAGATCTGCTGTTTATTGATTATGTGTGGTATTTCCATCACTCAAGGCCTTGTTTTAAAGCATTACGCAGCTTGCAATTTATGTATTCGTTAAGCTATTTTACATACATCTAAAGCAATTTCAGTTAGCCAACTTTTTACTATTTTTAACATTTAAATTAGTCAAAAGATATCTTTTAGGCAGTAAGATTAAAGAAATAATAAGAACAAATATTCGAATGACAATATTGTAAAAAAGTTTGTTACAAAAGTTTGAATGACAATTTGGTTTGATAAGTTTGATATAAGCACTTAAAGGTTTGATATAAGCGCTTTTTACAAATGAAATAAATTCAGATAAAATTAAAAAGAAAATTTAATTTTTATTTTAACTTTATTTAAAAATATTATTGTTTAATAATAAAATTTTACCATTAAAAAAAATTAGTTTTTTTTAATGCAATTCTTTTTTATTTATTTTTTTTTTTTTTTTTACTAAAAATTCTTCAACATTTCAGATATAAATATCAAATTAAAAATTATTTAAAAAGTTTGCCATATAAAATTTACCAAATGGTCACACACGAGCAGTGAATGCCGGAGGGAAGAAATGAAGTGCATTAGAATAAAGAAGAATTATTTTTTGAACAAAGCATATTTTGACAGTTGTCAAGACAAAAATAAAGATTAATAGAGGAATATTTAAAAATAAATAAAACAGACAATGCACCGAAAACAGTACTTAACAATAATAATAATAATAATAATAATAATAGTAAAATAAAAAATTGTTTTATAAACACTAATATGAATAAAGATATACAACAAATATATCACCAAACAAAAAAACTTATAAAACAAAAAATTGATTACAAAATAAAAAATATGGCATATCGAGCACAACTATTTTCCTAATCACAACTACTGTCACCGCGAAAGAGGATGTTTGTCTCTGGAAGATGCCTGGGCTAGCTTTTTAGTCATAAGTCAGTTATAAATCCATGCATAGGTGTTTAATCCATCATGGTTTTCTGGAGTATGGCTGGGCTGGCTTGGTGTAGTTCAGAGATAAATCTTTTACGCTGGTTACTAACAACACAAGACTCTACTGAACAAAATAAACAGCACAGACTTACACATTACACTTATACACCCTTATGCACATACAACCTGTTGACATCGTTTGCATGCTTTTTGTTCTTTCATAGATAAACTATCTTTGTTTGAACTCATCCTTATTTAGATAATATTTTCTTTTAATAGATAATATGTGGTTGAAATGTAGATATAGATTTGGATGTTATGTTTTTGTTGGTTATCATGTATGATTGAGTTTTTCATTTTAGGTTTCATATATATATATATATATATATATATATATATATATATATATATATATATATATATATATATATATATATATATATATATATATATATATATATATATATATATATATATGGAAATTTTGATTTAGAAATGTTCTCAAAGTTACTTGTAATCCGTAGAGAAAACTTTACTTCTTAACAATATTTTTTCCCACTTCGTACATCGTTTTTATATCATGACTTATATCACTGTTATATCACCCAAAACAAATTTTTAACCACTCATTTATCTGGCTTTGTTACAGTATATAGTTAGTCTTATTACAATATTCATTAATATATTATTTATCTGCTGATTTTCATATTATTACTGTTTACTATGAATTTTTATGTTATATTATCTTGCATTTATTACTCAGCTTTATTTTAATTTTCATATGCACAGTTTACATCTTTTATTATTATTCAGAGAATTTTCTTATATCCTTCATTAAATGTTTACATTTATGCCGGTGACATTTTTAAGGGTTTTGTGCGACGATTTTTTTCCTAATCATATATTACTCAATTATTGTTATGATTTTGGGTTTCGCGGGTTGCTCATTTTCCTACACTTTTGAATGGTTATCATATTTCGAATGAGGCATCTATGACAGCATTAAAGTTTATTTAAGTCTATTGTTGTTTTGTTGATTAAAAAAAAATTTTAATGAGGTATACTGCTTTCTGACTATCTTTGGCTTGTTTATGCTAATAATACCTATTTGATTTTATATCTTAAAATAAATTTATTAATATTTTTATAATCTATTAGAATTTTAATTTATTGTGTTTTCATGTTTTCTTTCGGTGGTATGGTAAGTGATTTATTTAGTTATTTTTATTTACATTGTACAGTAGATCTACACTTTTTACATCATATCATTAAAAAAATATTAGTGTTTTACAAATTTGGGTATGGTTGGGTGGTGGCTATTTGTAGTGAATCCTTTTTTACTGCAGTATGGATAAGGCGTAAGTCACGGGGTAAAGCATAAGTGCCGATGACGTTTGTCTGACAGGATATACTAGTTATAAATGCTGATACTCATCGAAACGCCAGTAATAATAGACGCGACTCTGAGGAGATGTTTATCACTTACACAATTATGTTTACACATTAGCATTAATGTTTTTTGTTTCCATTTTAAGGCCTTCCATTGTTATTAGCATACTTTTTATTTTGTAATCAATTTTTTGTTTTATAAGTTTTTTGTTTGGTGATATATTTCTTGTATATCTTCGTTCATCTAATTGTTTATAAAACAACTTTTTTTTAAATTTATTTTTTATTATCATTATTATTGTTAAGTACCGTTTTAGGTGCATTGTCTGTCTTATTTATTTTTAAATATTCCTCTATTAACCTTATTTTTGTCTTGACAACTCTCAAAATATGCTTTGTACGAAAAATTATTCTCCTTTATTCTAATATACTTCATTACTACCCTCAGGCGTTCTTTACTTGTGTGTGACCATTCGGCGAAGTTTATATGCCAAAGTTTTTAAATAAATTTACACACAAAGGAATTGATAACTCAAAAAATGTACTTATATAAAAGACTATTTAAATGTCATAAAAATGATTCAATATTATGGATGAGAAAAGTTTTGATTTGAGAAAAGTTAATTATAAAAATAATATAAGGGAGGAACTTATTTTTATATCTACATTAAAGATTATTTCAGTAGGTTGTCTTCTGTGGTTTCACATTTTTTTAGTTACCTCTAAATTACATGCTATACATTTACTTGTTTTAGAAGCTTTAAAAGTTTTCAGGAATAAAAATTTGATATTTTTAAAATGTTTAACTTTTTTTTAATTTGAGATTTTTTTTTTTTTCAGGTTTCAAATAATATTTATTTATACGTAGATTAAATTAAAAAAACTAAAATAAAATAAAGTTTACATATAAATTTTAATACAAAAAAAAATTAAATTAATAATAATAACAAAATTAAGAAAAGAAGAAAAAAAATTTGGTTTTTGTCATTTATAAAAGTAATCAAAACATTAACGTAAAACAAAACTTTTAAAAATTACTTTTTTCCAAGTAAAGCCATGACATGATAAACAGGCTCAGAAATATGCAGCTTTCGTATCAACTCCTTTAAAGTATAACCTTTTAATGTTACTAATGAAAGATCAGGGACCTAAATATAAAGAGATAAATAAATCATGCAAAAAATTATGAATTAATAATATTAATGTTGGTAATTAAATTATAAGACAAGAGTATTTATTACTACAAACAAAAAAATTAGAAGATAAGTTTTATCTAAAAAAAAAAATTTTATAAAACAATAGTTAACAAAAAAAGTTAAGAGCATTTTTTCCAAAAAAAGTTGTTTTTAAATTCTACAAGTTAATTTAATAATACAAAAGTTGTTTTTAAATTCTATAAGTTAAAATAATACAACTTGCTACTATTTAACAATATATGTACTATTATTGTTGATGACCTCTTGCCAATACTTAGATAAAGAACAAATACTGTTAGGATAGAACTCTTTAGGCTTTAAATCAAAGAAGTGAATAAGAATTAGGTAAAGTGTTGTAGGCCTCATCTTCATTGCTGTCCTCGTCGCCTTCAATTCAAAAGCTGTTGCTTAGTGATTAAAACTAATAATAATCCAAAACAAACACTGAACTAATAAAAAAAAAAACTTATGATTCAGGTGTTTGATAGCTAGCCTAGCTTAAGAGCACTTAATTTGTGTGGTATTTGAAAACTGAGTTTGAAGGTCTATTAGCCAAATTCATTTGACGCGGTCCGCACACTTATGTTTACAATATAGGGAAAAAATAAAAAATGGCAGCTTCTCATTTTGATAAAAAAATAAAAACAAGTGATATGTTAAAACAAAAATAAAATTCAGCAAAGAGAAAATTATAGTTATAAAAATTGTAAAAGGAACCCTTCATAGATATAAGTTCAAAAATAAAAATTTTCAAAATCTTGAAAAAATTACAATGTGAACAAAGTTTTTTATAACTTTTCTTAATGGTTTTAACATATTCAAAATGGTTTTAACATATACAAAAACAGATTGCCAAATTTGACTTTTAACATGACAAAATTAAATTGCAAAACTTGATTTAAATTTTTCATTTTCTTTCAATCATATATTGAATTTACTGTTTCTTCAACAATGACTAATATGGTATTATTTTGTTTAATTCAAAAATGTTTGATGTATTGGTCTCTAGCATGTATGATTAAAAAATTTTCTACTTGTTGTTCATGACTCAACATAATCAACACAGTTTTGAGTTTTCTAGTCTAACAAACTTCTTCTATCGGGGTCACATATCTTTATCAGGGCTACAACCATATTTATTTTTGATTAGGCTGATAAAGTATATAGGCATTTTTCAACTTTAGCTTTAGAAAGAAGTTTTCAAACAATTTACCTTTTTTAATATTTTCTAAATGGCCTAAGGCTGGTGTAGAAGGTCTTATTTTCAAAAACATTGCAATATAATATAAAACTTTAAAAGTTTCCCAAAAAAACCAAGTAAATTAGATAATCAATCAGCTGTAATTTTATGTTTTCTGTAATCATGCCACTAATTTATGTTTTATTTATGTAATTAATACCACATCATTTTGGAGCCACACAGTTACTAAGGTCAATATTTACAATACCAGTATCAAAAAGCTCTCTATTAATGAGAAATATGTTATGACTTTTAAACCGTAATAAGTGCTTTTATTACAGTATTTTCAGTATTTATTCATATTTAGAATAATATTAGTGACACTTTTGGTATTATTTTTGAAAATGTAATTTTTCCTCAAGTATTATTATAATTTGAATCTTCTGTGAGTTTATTGATATAGAAGTCAATGTTTTCGATTTTAGTGTAAAGTACAATTAAATCAAATAACTAAAACAAATCTAATAAAACAAAGGCAGTTCTTTGTGACTAATTATAATGTAAATGTTGACAGATAGATGATTTGCGCTCAAATGTTATTTTCATTAGTACAAAATAAACATGTTACAGCCATTTTTTTAAGTGTTATTTCAAATTTTAAGCAATTAATGATACATTTTTTAAAAATTAGTTCTGGATCAGATGATATAATATTTATGTAACTTCTTTTTTTTTATTTTTTAAGGACTTTGTTAGTTTTAAAAAATGGTTACACTTTGTAACTGTTCAGTGCAAGATTTTATAGTTTTCATTGCAGTTAGTATTTTATCATTATTGCGTTTTAAAAAACACAAAAGTGAAAGTGTAAGCGAAAGTTGTAAGCGAAAGTACATAACTTACTAGAACTAACAGGACAACTGCAATATTTTATTTCAGAATTCAAAAAGTAAAACAACTGATCTCAAATAGACACTATATAATTTTATACTTTTAGATTTAATGCATGCAACATTTAACCAGGTAACTATTTTAACTTGGTAGCATTCTTTATGTTTTTTCAGGAAGTTCCTTCCTTTTTATGGTCACAATATCTCTAAATGACATCTTTAGTAATTTTTTTATCGTAAAATAGCTTGTTTGATGACCATTCAGCATTAATTTTAGGTATTTTAAGTGAGACTGCATTGAAAATACAGGTTTGCTATTCAATAACAATATCAATAGCCTATTAGACTTCAGTTTATTTTTTAGCTTTAAATAACATAAACACATTTGCATTATATTTTGCAATTCCTCGAAAGTATCACATAAGATTCTTTTTCTATCTTTTTTAATCATTTACGTTTTTAATCATGATGAATTAGGAACTAATAGCAGCAGCGACAATATTGTTTAGTTAAATTTTTTTTAAAACAAAGTTTCCAATTTTCCCTACATTTCTACAGCTGTTTTTCTTATCTTATCTCGGATCACCTTTAACTAACTGCTTTAAATGCTCAAAATCTAATTCCATTGGTCTGCAGAATCAGGTCGACATTACAACATTAAGTCATCATTAAAAAAGACAAAAAAAGTGTTTGAAACCAATGTTTTAATGTTGTCTCAGACAACAAACATTTACCAATCAGATTGCATATAATCTGTGTGGCTAACTGAGGCTGCTGAGTGGCTTAACTAAAACTCATAAAGCAGACAGTGCTGAACAAGATGTCAATGCCCATTGTTCGAGGTATATAAAAGTTGTAATGCAGAATTTAAACTGGCAATATATATATATATATATATACTCAAATCCTAAAAATCTTTTAAACCTTCAAGAATTTTCAAGAAACATTTTTAAAAAATGCTCATAACTAATTAGCCAACCATTAATATATTCCATTAATATTGTTGTTTTTTTTTAAACTAATGAATACTTATATGCTATTGATCTATTAATAGGTAAGAATATCAATAGATTGATATACAATTTAAGCATTGTACTGCCAGAGATGTGGTGGAGACTAGACTCCATTCACTCGTTTTATAACTCTTACTTCCTAAGCAAGAATGAATGAAATAACTGAAATGAAATGTATGCTCTACCATTACACTACTAGCCAAAAATCCTGCAAACTAAATATTAATTCATTGAAAATAAGTATAAATCCAGTGAAATACAGAGATAAACTAAAAATAAATCAGTGAAAGCTATTATTAACAATTCTGGGATATTATTGATAGGAGAAGAAATGATAGGTTTTTTTTTTTAAAGAATTTTTATTAATCATCCTGCACCCCATAGTTTTGGCTAATCATTTTTGCAAATTTAACTTCAAAAAAAAACCATGTAACAATCATAAACAAGTTTTACACAATTCATAATCTTATATTATTTCTACCATACATGCACAATAGGGTAAAGTGGATAAACTTTATTAGGAGATTAGAGGAATAACAGTAAAAAAATGACTAAAAAGTCATTTTTATTTTAACAAACTATTTTAAAAAAATTACTGCAGCTAAAGTTTTAAAAAGTGTTAAAAAAAAGTTTCATTACATTTGTTATTTTTATATACATTTGTTATTTAGTTAAACTTTTAAATCTCAAATTTAACACACAAAAATATACAAAATATGTTTATACTTTTTCATTCCCGTTATCACCTTGACATTGCCGATAAACTTCTTCTTTATCAACATAAACTGATTTAGTTTTCTTCTGTATCTTTTCTTTGTTGTATTTACCTAACTGATACTCATCAAAATCGGGAAACTTTTCAACAAGAGCTTTCCGAAGAGCTGTCGGAAGAGATTTGTCATTAATTGATTGATCAAAAAAAGTCTGGAAAAAACATAAAATATATATACATTATATTTAAAAAAAAAAGTATATAGATATCATTAAAATAAAACTTCTTTTAATGGATTTAACTCTATTTGTTAAAAATAAAATTATTTTTACAATAACTCAAAAAATATTGAATATAGGAGGGCAGGGTTGTTTTGATTTAAATATAATCAGTTGATTTAAATTGATTTAAGTCATGAATTAAATTGGGAGAATAAGAATCATGATTTAAATTTTGTTTTTGATTTTGATTGTTTTAATGATCAATTATTGAATAATCAACTTAAAGTCAAATGCACTAGCTAAAAAAATACTACATAAATTACTTATGCATTATATAATATATATTATATTATTATATTAGTCATATAATTCATTATATTAATTTTTAAATTTATTGTTTTTATCCATTAAATTTTTTGTTTCATGTTTTGAACTATTGATTTACAACTTTTATTTTTGTTACTATTTATATGATAAGTATAAATATATTCCTTTTATATAAAAGTTATATAAAATTAAATTTATATAATAATACCTGGCGCCGGCAGAAAAAGAGATTATGATATTAATATATTAATTAATATATATACATATATAGCAATTTAAAGAAATACTTAGTTTAGGAAAAAGGGTAATAAAGCTAAATGCAAAAGCCGGAATGTAAAAATGCAAAATTGTTTAAGATGATAAAAATATTATTTGTCAAAACACAGTAGAAAATATCAACCAGGCAATTGAGGCATAAACTAGTTAATGTTTAGTTGAGAAAACTCAATCTAGTCAATCTACTTTAGATAAATTTTGTGTTCATATAAAAAGGCAGTGGCAAGACCAAGCAGTGACAAGACATAGACAACTATATTGGATTCGCACCTTTTTTAAAACCATAAAATCTGAAAAAGACGAAATTGATGGACAGATAGCAACATACTAACTCTCCTTTCAGAATGGTTGACCATCCAGAGTTTATTAAAATGATCCATTTTTTACATCTAGGATATAACCCTCCTTATGGAATTGATATTAATGAAAAACAACTAGATACTGTTCAGATTAATAGTCGGCTGTTCAGGTTTGTTTCATGATCAGTCCGTAACCATGAGTATTGATGGGTGGTGCAATATCCATAATGAACCAATAGTTTGTGCAAAAAAAACAGCAACAAATTCAGATATCTATCTTGCAGATACAATTGATAGCTCTGGCTATTCACATAGTTCTGACTATTTGGTTGACGTTGCTGTTAATTCTATAAACAAATGAGAAAAAACAATTTAGTTGTAAAGTTTGCAGTGTTGTAACTGATAATGCAGCAAATGTATCAAATATGGAAACTCAAAATGATGTTAATATTATCACTTTTGGATGTTCAGCTCATATTTACAATCAATTCCAAATTTGGTTGATTGTCTTAAATCGTATTTAAAGCACTAGCTAATTCTATTAACAATTTGTGAAGAAAACAGAGCAATAATTGATAAGAATGTTACAAATATTGTAAACAACCTTTATATAAAGCGAAGTGCAGAAGAACTGTTACAAATGCTTTAACCGCTGCTACTTTAGACTTGATGCAGTGGGACAGTTGTACTATTATTGACAGTGTAGTGATATGGAAAAAACTTCAGAGGGAATCTGTTAACCAAATTATTAGCCAAGATGCCCAGAAAAAGTAATCTAAAAGAATACAGCAGGCAATGGCCACAGTTTATTTCTTGGCTAATATTGTTAATCCTAAATACAGAGGTTAAGATTTAACTGATAAGAAAATATTGATTGGAATGGAATTTGTGGCTTTAAAGAATCCATATTTTCTTCTGCTTTTGGTTAACTTTAAAGCAGAAGCAGCACTCCACAAAAACATTGTTTAAACAAGTAATTGGAGAAAATCTCATAATAATAGTGTGAAACACATCATTTGGTCTTGTGCATTCAAATAATATAAATAGATTCAAACTGAGAAAGCGAGCCTATTTCCTATTCAAACTATTTAATCAATAAGCTTAATTCATTGAATCTATAAAAATTTGTAAATAAACAACATTGAAAACATTATCTTTTCAGCGTTTTAAATTGATTTAATTATGATTTTATTACAATTAACAATTAAAAATTTATTTTTCGAAAAAAAAATATAAACCAGAAAAAAGCAATTAAAATCAAAAAATTAAAAAAAAAAAATTATCAACTATGTTGGAGATCGGGGTTCAAACTACCATATTTTTGAAAAATTAGTGTTTTTTGATAAATATTCATAGTTAAATTTTTTTTTAATGACATTTAAAAGAGTAATTTAATAATAAATAAAAAAATTAAATAAAAAATTAAATAAAAAAGAAAAGAAAATACAAAAATTTAATTAATTTGGGGTTTCTACTATTTATTGATAAGACGTTTAGTATTTAAAAACAAGTATTTGATCAAATTTGGATTTAAAATAACATTAGTATAATAAAATTATAATGAATGAGTTTTAATAGTGTGATATTCCATATATTTGATAGGGCCTTATTCAAATTGTATATATGAAAATATTATGCTGTTCCATGTATATATATCATACTAGGGGGGGAGGGGGTCCAAAAACCTATATTTCTTTTTTAACCAGTTTTTCTTAATTAATTAATTTTTGAGAAAAGTTCAAAAAACTATTCAGTTTCTGTTAATTTTTTATGGTTGACCTTCTACTTCTATTTTAAAAATTTAATGATATAAAAAATAAAAGTTTTTATAAAAGTTTTTTTGCGTATAAAGTTATGCAACTTTTCTTTCAAATTTATGCTATTCAAATTTTGATTGGATGAATTTGATTTTTAATCATTGTGTTTTAGAAAAAAGTTTTATCTGAAGTCTTTTTCTAATTAAAACGTTTTATGAAATCAATAATAATTTAAAAAAATCTAGAAGCAGTTACTGAGTATACCTCAAAGAGATTGAATGATTGTATCATGCTTACTAGAGTATTTTGGCAAAAGTTAGCCTCAGTTCTTCAAAAAAGAGGAAAGTATTATGTGTTTGGTTAATCATGGAATACGATGAGTTTTAACTTTCTAATTAAGTTGTTGGAGTTGATAAAGTAATTACAATTGACATTAAACTTAAGCGTCAGTGTACCACTCATTGCAACCGGCTTGGAAAAAACCCATTTAATTTCAACAGTGGATTTATACTTAATTATTTAAACCATATAAAAAATGAAGGCTCGCATAGTTTAAAATTATTGTTCGATTATTTTGTCCAAATAGTTGAAACTATGGAATATAGTTAAAACCAGCAACAAAAACAAATGGATCACAACGGAAGAGCAGTAAACTTTACATCAGGTGTGCAAGAGGAGTTCTATTTTGGTTAGATTAAAGTTACAAGACGGCATATTTAACTAGACTTTATTGAAGTAGATAAAGATATGTTAAAATGAAAAAAAAGATCAAAGAATGAAGTTCTTTATTTTAGGGATACAAGTAAGTTAGTGTCACTGAGGTCTACTCTGTTTAAATACATGATTGTTGATACAAACCTTCATCTTATGTCTACCAAAGAACAGCTTATAACCTAAATGTTCTACATGGAAAGTTGCCGCAGCAATCCTCTATCACATATGATGACTTTTATTGTTATTTTTCATTTTCAATAGCAAAAAAAGCAAACTGGATGAATTATTTTGATATGTGTTTAATTTTTTTTGTTACTTATAAAGACCTATAACTATAATGTATATTACTGATAAATTAAACAGAAAAAGATTTCTACTTTTCTACTTTTCTTATATTTAATGTTAATAATAATTTCATCTATTTTTAACAATGCCTTTTTTTGTCAAAATAATTACTTTTATTAAAATCGAAGTAGAAGGCTAAATAATCAAAATGAAAAAAAAATGATTATGATTTTTCAGAATCAGCATGAAAAACTAATTAAGAAAAATTGGTTAAACTATAAAAAATCTTAAAAAAGATTATTATGGCCCCCATCCTAATTATACATGTGCATAATATGCATAATATACATATTATACATATATATTAAACATCAACGATGTTAAATATACATATTATTATATACACAATATATATACATATATATTATTATATATATATATGCATATATATTATTATATATATATATACCTACACACATATATTATTATATACACATTTATATACACAATTTACATATATATTATTATATACACAATTTATTTATACACATTTATACATAAATATACAAAATTATACATATATATTATTATATACACAATATATATATACATATATACATATATATTATTATATATGTGCATATATATTATTATATACATATATACATACACATATATATTATTATATATACATTTATATACACAATTATTATTAAACATCAACAATGTTTACTATGATAAAATAAATTTTAAGTTTTTTAATGTGTTATAAAGTAATTCATCTTGAAAATAGTACTTTTCAACCTTTTATTTGAGAAAATTTCAACCGCAAATCTTCAATATTTAAATCAGTAGCTATTTTATTTTTAATGGAAATCATTGCAAGATTGTTTAACCTATCCTGGCCTGTTGTTGATCTTAAATACTTTTTTATAATATTTAATTTTGCCTTTTTTTTTATCAGATCTCTCTAAATGATGACTCATTACGCTTGCTAAGATGTTCTAGATGCAATGTCTTTAAGAAAGAAGCTTTAAATAGTTTCTTAAATCTTTATTGTTTGCTTATGACCTTCCTCAGATAAATTGACAAGGCCTTAACCATTATTATGAACAGTTGATTCAGAGGAACTCCATTAAAAATGTTGTTAATTTGTGCCCATGGCATTTTGTAATAATGTTAAATGTAGAATTATTACAACAATTATTATAACTCTTGAAATTTGTCATTTTTAATTTTAGGTTGGCAAGAAACTATACAAAGTATTACACTAATTTGAGAATAGTAACATGCTATCTTTGTACATAGGAGTGCATAAACATTAATTCTTCAGAAAAAAATCTACAGTCTTGTGACCCTGTTGTAGATATCTCTCCATTCTTACAGAGTTGCAACACTCATCTAATTGCAGTCCGGTATTTTTCTTTATTGTAGTAATAACCCTGTCTCTTAACATCAAGTATTGGTCCTGTTTTTTCAAACCAATACGACAGTAGTTTTAGACATATGCTTTTTCAATCAGATTTGTTTTTTTGTGTGGCAAAATCTCCAGCTTTAATACCATTTTTAGAATGATATCATCCTCATTAACTAGTTTTTTGTACAGCATCCATGTTTCTTCTGATGATCGATCAATCAGAAATCCTTCATTAATTTTCTCAATATCTATCCATTCAGTAGTTTTTGTTTTGCAAAGTGTATAATCTAAACCTCCTAGTCCACTGATGAGTTGTTTAAATATAAATTTTGACATTGAGGTAATTTGAATAATTACTCAACACATTCCTCCATTTAATTCTTCTTGTGCATTATCAATAGTTGGGACAGATCTAGAGCTAAAGATCTAGCAAATCTTGATTAGTTTCTATTTTCCTTATCAAAAACACAGGATGTAATAATCTTGATACACTTGGTGAATAATTTCGCCAATATCAAGTTTTTACTATTTTGAAGGCATACTAGTTCCAGGGGGAAAAAATCCTATTAAAATATATTTGATTTACTTTCAAGAAAAAAATAATTTTTAATTACATTTAAAACAGAATCAATTATCATTCTTACAAGTTCTTTGTATTAAACAGAACAGAACAGAAGTATTTTGCAGAACAGAACATTTTGCATCCAAAACATGACTAAATGTAGGATACCGATTTTTTCCTCCTTCAAGTAACTTGTTGGTTGTTGGAAAATGGAAGAAGAAAAAGAATCCTTTTAAAATAAAAAAAAATCTTAACTTTCTCATTTGCTCCCTACTTAGTGTAAGGGCATGCATTAAAGCTATGGATTCATCTATGCTAAAGGCATCTACTATTTCCATATGATTTGTAAAAACAGCATTTCCAACACAAGCAATACTTTTATTATTTTGTGTGTTAACTCTATATAAAAGGTTAACCAATAACTGGTAACTATAACAACTGGTTAACATGCAACTCTGGGCACTCATTAGTAATAAAGTTGTTTATATGGTTGAGAGGTTTCTGTGTCCTCTGTTTTTTCATCTTATCACCCAGTTCTGTAAAAGATTTTCTTTGTTTTGAAAAACACAGTGCTGTTAATAAACATAAATGAAAATATAAATGCATATCCATTTTTCTTGAAATGATTTTCTTTCAGGCGTTTATAATGTTTCCATATTTTTTCACACACATAAATTCCTGTGAATTAACTAATTCAAAGTTGTTATAAAGTATTTCTTCAATGGCTGAATATGTTACTGAGTTTGACTTGACAGTTTTGTCAGCTTTAATAAATTGTGTGAATAAATCTACTTCTTCTGAAAACACAAAATCATATCAAATAACAAATAAATATTAAAAAAACTTTCATATTTGTTACATAACCATATTATATTATCATGTAATCAAAAATAAAATATTCACACATATTACAAAAAATAAAAAATAAATCACTGTTCAACTTTTTTAAAGCATGTAAACAAAAAAAGCTCTAACTTGCCTCAGAATATTTTAAAAGAAGAAATATTTTAAAACAATATTAGATAAATATTTTTATAATGTATGCCACAGTCAAATTTTGACAATACTTAATATTTAATCTGTTTTTTTTTTTTTTTAAATTACAAAACTACAAAAATGCAAATTAAAAGACTAAATTGTTTTTAAAAACATTCTGAATGTTTTTATTTTTTTACTTTTTTTAAACATCAACTGAAAAATAGGTTTAACATGTGAAGAGTGATGCTACATCAACTATCTTATAGCCTGCTGCTGCTACATCAACTGAGGGTTTGGTTTGGGCAGGCAGCCTATCCAGTAATAAAAAAATTTTCCTTTATTTTAATTGAATTTATAAAAAAAAAAAAAAAACATAAAGTTGACATTTTAAGAGGAAAACTAAAAACAACCAAGCAAGAGTATATATATATATATATATATATATATATATATATATATATATATATATATATATATATATATATATATATATATATATAGATATATATATATATATATATATATATATATATATATATATATATATATATATATATATATAATATATATATATAATATATATTATATTATAATATATTATATTATAATATATATATTATAATATATATATATATATATATATAATATATATAACATATATATATATATAACATATATATATATATAACATATATATATAACATATATACATACATATATAACATGTATATATGTGTATGTGTTTGTGTGTAAAATCTAAATAATTAAGCCAAAATTAAATATTAATAATATTTAACAACATACCTGATAAAGCTCTGCAACATTTAGCCAGTCAGAGGGAAGCGAGACACTTTTGCAGAAATATTTTTTCAAATATGGTCTTACATCAGGTAGAAATGCAGCATAAGCAAGTAAAAAATTAGCAACTGATCGAATATTCAAGTGCATTCTTGTATACAATGCTAACTAAAAATAAATAAAAATAGAATATATTTAATAATTTAAAAAAATAAACGATATAATATAAACTTAAATACAACTTAAAAAACTTAAATACAACTTAAAAAACTTTAAAATATTGTTTGTCATATTTCTTTAAATAAAATTTGGAAAAGGTTTTGGTAAAGTCTAAATATAAATGTCTGTAAGTCTTGAAGTTAAAATACTTTGAAAGTATTTTTTATATGTAAATTTTAGGTAATAGTCACTTTAAATATTATTAAGAAGGGTTACACTGCACAATTACACTGCATTTTACAAAAAAAAATTGTGTTTCAAGTACACATAACACAATTTTCATTTTGTCAAAACTGTCATCTCTTGAAGTTTACTATCTTATTAGAATTTTGATTGTCTGCTGAAAATGTTACATAATCACTTATGGTAAAAATATTCTCAATTACAACTGTGAAATAAGATTTAAAATTAATTACATATATAGTGTATTTTTTTTTTTTGCTTAAAAAATTAATAATTTTTTACTTGAAAGTTTTCCTACCAATTCAAGATTGATCTGATATTATTTTTCTAATAGTTAATATATCTGTTTGTCCTTTTGTAATGTGATAAAAAAATCATTGAAACATTATTAAACCAAAGATTTTTTAAATGTTAAAATTTCATTTCATGATAAACCTAAAGCACGAATAATTTTGTCTTATTAGACAAAATTATAAAGATTTTAGAGAATGCAGCAATTAAACATTCCTTAATTGTATAACAATTTTTTTTTTATTCGCATTCACTTCCAACATGGCTGCAAGCAGCCACTATCAAGTTAATATTTATTTATTATTCACTTCCAACATGGCTGCAAGCAGCCATGTTGGAATCAAGTTAATATTTATTAGAAAATTTAAAAGTTGTAGGTTGCATGTGTCAGGAAAACATGAAGATGGGAGAGAATTTCAAAGGGTTGAGTAATAGGGAAAAAAAATTAGATGAATAAAAGTTTTTAGAGTGTGCAGGAACAGATACAGTAAAATAATGAGACTCGCTGAATGGCGAGTTAAGTGAGAATGAGTTTTAGTTGATGGATCTAGAGATGATAGCTCTTTGAGCAGCAACTGTGATAGCATTTGCAGAAAAGAGAAAAAGATCCAACTTTATGGCAATGGGAGAGAGGCCTAAACTTGACAGATAGAGCGGGCCCAAATACATTTACATTGAACTTTTAAGAAAATTTTTAAGAAGAGAAATACCATCATTAAAAAAACCGGCCTAAATATGACAACAGTATTTCATACAGGGACGAATAAGAGATTTGTATAGGTGGAGAATTTAATCAAGAGTAAGAAAAAGACAAGCATGATAAAAATAAGCAACCTTAACTTAATCTTTAACCAATGTGTGGACACTGTGACCACTTCGGTCATTGTATATACAACAAATGTTTTAGTAGTATTTAAGAAACAAAAAATGACAATAAAACAACAAAAAATTATCACTATTAATCAAAATTAAGGAGATATTGCTACAATGCAATATTCAATTGAAAGTTGAATTTTACATAAGTTAGATTTTTGCATTCACTTATGTTAACATTTTCTTATAAAAAAAAGTGCTGTGACTCTTTCTTACCATTACCTCAGTTGTAATGACTGCCAAGCCATTGATCTGAATTATATCTTTAGAATCAAAATTTCTTAACTTATGTTTTTATATAAGCCAAACTTCTTTAAATAAAGTAACAATTTACTGATATTGATTTTTGTTTAAAGTTGTATATTGTTTTTTAATTTATATTACATAAATTATATAAGTATGCATTTTTTATAATAAACATTAAAACATAAAAAATTACTTTGTTTTTATAATTGATGACTTTCTTAGACAACGAAAGTCTCTTTAATAAACTTTCAAAAAGATTTTGATTAATAAACTTTTAAAAAATTTTGTTGAAAAAAAATGTTTTTGAAAGTTGCTTAAATGCTTTTTTAGGTTGTTTTTAATTTATTAATGTTTTTTAATGAAGTTTTAATGATTTTTTAATGAAGTAACAAAACTGATTATATGAAGAGATATAGAGTAATGAATTGTTACATAAAATATCAATAAAATGTTTTTTTTTAATTATATAATTATCTATTTTATATGATAAATGTTAATCTCTTGAAACAAATTAAAAAAAAAAGTACAAATATTAAAACAAAGTATGAAATGGTTTTTTAATATTATATTAGTAATTATTTACTAGCATGTAATTACATGGAGACTTATATTTTTAAATTAGTAAAAAAAAACACTTTAATTTAAATCAAGTGTATTTTTTTAAACAACCATTAGAAGTAAATTGTTTTTGTTTTTTTTTATATTAAGGGTTTTCCATAATACTATATAATATTATAAACATATAATATAATATTATATAAACATTAATAAAGATAAAAGATTCAAAGTTCATTATTTCAGACATAATTAAAAACATAATTTAAATAAACTTGTTTGTTGAGTTTTATTTTAGTTAAGTTAAAATTTTTAATTTCTATTTTGTACTTTTAAGTTTTTTTTATTTTTGTTAAGATTATTTTTCTTTTCTTTCCTAGATCTAAAAATAGTTTTTTTTTAGATAAACCTAGGAAGTTTTTTAGCACATTTTCAAATTTTGAGAACATGTTAAAAGCCGTGGTCAAATCATCAAAACAAAATATTATTTGCATGGTCATATATGCGATTACATGCCTTCCTGTGAAACACAGTACAACTACAACTACTACTACTACTACTATTACTACTACTACTACTACTACTACTACTACTACTACTACTACTACTACTATTAAGTTCAGCATTAATATAAAGATATATTTGTGTTGTGTACCATTCCAGGACTGCAACTAACTCCTCATTCAACAGGGTTGGCACCCAAAAACCCAAACCTGAAAACCCACCCAAAAACCCAACTTTATGGGTTTTTGGTCTTCGGTAACCAACTTAATGGGTTTTTGTATTTATAATATTTTTATTCATAAATTAATTTCCATTTACACTTAAGATTTAATGCTGCTCAAAAATTGTTATAAAAACAAGAAGTTTAGTGAATCATAAAAACTGATGTATCGCTAAATACTTCTGCGGAATTCTTGCATTTCCTTTTTTCTTACTTCTGAATTTATCAAAATGGATCTTAACTCTCACTACTTTTTTAATTATGCTCTCTTTGCAATGATTACATATTAATCTACTTAGTTGATCACTTGATATGGTCACTTCATTCTATCCACTAGCCTAATTTCTTCCCTCTAATTGATACTTTGACATGTTAATGTCAAATAAAGACGTATAAATTCTATTTTAAATTTGACTAAAAAGATAACTCAGTTAAACAATAAATTTATATTAGAAAAAAATGCAATCTGATTATAAATTAAACTTTTGTATAAGAAAATATAACTTTAAAAAATGAAAAATAGCTTTTAAATTACTATAAATTTATCAAACTTGGTTACAAAAGATTTGTACGCAACTTAAGTAAAAACCCAAAAACCCAATAACCCACCCAAAAACCCAGTTGGGTAGGGTTTTTGCTCAAAAACCTGGGTTTTTGCCAACCCTGTCATTTAACTATCTTTTCCTAGAAAACTCCTCCAACAAGACACACATCTAAAATATTCTGTTTTGGCAGCAAAATAATGGCAGAAGACTCAAAAAGTTTAAAGTCAAAAATTAGTTCAGAAGACTTAACAACTAGTTCAGAATACTAAACAAGTTAACATACATGTTAACAAGTTTTTTTTTGTTTTGTTTTTGGTTTCAATTCATCTCCTCAAGGCCATGAAGACCATCAATAATCATACAATATCAATACCGATCATCATACAATTGAGGAGGCTACTTTAGTTGTGGTTACAACCCTCTCTCAATTCTATAACTCCAAGACATGGACCTTGACAAACAAGGCCATTGCGTGGAAAAACAAGTATTGTATTGAATCATTTTGCTGATGGTGCGTATAAAACTTTCTTTTTTTTACTAAAAAACAACCAGACTATGCATATAATGGTCTATTAGGTGGAAAAAAAATATGTAGCATTTGATGCAGCCCAAATATATTTTTAAACATTTAATACATTTTGACAATACCGCAATAAATAATTAGAAATTACAAAATTTAGAAATTTCTAAAAAGATAATTTTAACTTTTAAAACTGCAAAAAACTTTAAAAAGATTTTAAAACGTAATTTCCGTATATATTTTATAATACTCTATGGTTGTTTTGTTAAAAAAAATACAAATAGATAATTTAAAAGATTTTAAAGTTACAAATAAAGTCATGTACAATGTGGTTATTCATACTTATAGCTGGTAATTATTTCAAAGCTTCAAATAACTCCTGTTAATGAAGAATTTTAACTATTCTAAAAACTATTTACTTCTAATAATGAATTTTTCAAAATTCTTAATAACAGTGCAGACCTTTTAGTTGACCTTTAATAAAAATAAATTTATACAGGCAATATTTTATAATTCATCACAGATTACTTGCTTGAAATGTTTTTCAGTTCAAACTGGAAGGTCGAAGACATTCTTTTCAAATGAAAAAAAAAAATTTTAATTTAAATAAAATTTATTATCAAAATAAAAAAATTAAATGTTTAAAACACTTTAGATTTTCTTAATGCAGAAATTGATTAGCCATTCTTAATTTAGGAATTTAATAGTCATTCCACAAAATTTTAAATACTTAAAAATACAGATGTTATCAAAACCAGTACATTTGGAAATTCAATACCCAAAATAATGTAGTATTTTATAATGTTGTATAGTAGTGTTTTGTAATGTTGTAGAATATGTTAAAATGTGTTCACATCTTATTTTATAATTGTATTAATTAAATGAAATATTGAATTAATCAAATGAAGCATTATGTTGACTTAATAAAACATTATTTTAAAAAAACATTTAATGGTCATGAAATTGAACATTGAAGCACTTTGTTCCTTTCATAATTTTAGAACCATACAGATAAGTTTTAAGAAGAGTATAACTTTAAACTTTGTAAGCCCCAAGTTGATCATATAACAGTAAAACTCCCAATGATTGAAGCACACAGTGTAAACATAGTTGATCATGCAACAACAAAATGATTGAAATGCACAAGACATAGTTGGTAATATGGATGGCTATGATATTAAAAAAGTTATGAGTAAAACTGACAAAAAAAACAAACAGTAAAACTGTTAATTATCAGGCTGTCTCTGGCAAAACTGTCAAGAATGTTTAAACAGCATTAAGATAACTACTTACTCTCAAGAAACTTGTAATTTCTTAAAAGAACACCATTCGTCTTTAACACTGTTGCACCCACACCCTTAAGCTTGCCACCACAAATAATTGAAATAGTTAATACTTATAATAATAATATTAATAAGTACTTCCATCTTACAATAATAATATTAATATCTTCCATCTTCAACAAAGACAACTTGTCTTTGTTGAAGATGGAAGAGTTTATTTAATCAAAAGTTAAAAATATAAATTCTGTTATTTAAAAATTTTTAGACTAAAGAATTCAAAAACATATATATATATATATATATATATATATATATATATATATATATATATATATATATATATATATATATATATATCAAATCTATTTATATTACTATTTCAATATGACTCAACTGACCTCACTGATATTAATTGAAACCATAATCATAATATAAATATCCTGTATAAATATTTTGTATTAATAGTAATAGCAAATGATATTATATTATTTCATAAAGTAATATAATATAAACCTGACAGATAATTGCTTCTAAGCGTAATGCAGACATAATTGCAGTTTAGTAAAGAATACAGAAGTGAAAACTTGAAAAATACCTTAACAATAAACTCAGGATCACTAAGAGATATTTCCTTTGCTTGTTTCATTAGTTGGATTCTTGTTGTATTTTTAATGTCTTCCAGAGTTGGTGAATAAAGCAAAGAAACTGAAACCAAGTTAATTAAAGCAATCTAAAATAAAGAATATGAAAACAACGCATAAAAATTTGTACTAAAGCAAAAATTAGTCAAAAACTTTTAAATCTGAAGTAGACCAACTTTTTAGTTTGTTAAACCAAAAGTTGGCGCGAACTATAAAAACGATTATTAATGTACTAATAAGTTCAAAATTTATAGAAATTTTTTTAATATTTATTTTGGCAATAATTTTAAGCCAAAAAATTTAACATTACTTTTTTAGCTGGTATAAAATATTAGTTCATATAACAAGCCAAAAACAGTTGCCCCTTTGAATCTGTTAATTAAAAAAAAACTTGAATTTTTTTATTTTTTTGCAAAAAAAAAAAAATTTATTATTGTTAAAAAAAACTAATTTTACTAAATGCTATGAACCAACTAGCCCTGAGAAAACTTTTTCAGGGCTGGTGAATCTAATAAAGTCAAGTTCCAAGTCAAGCTTCATTCTACTCCATGGTTTTCACTTTCTTGTGCAGCTGCTATATCTAATCGTAATCAAGAATAACTCTCTTGAGAACAAACCGCTATTTATTATTGCAAGAAATTGATGTAAAAAGGTGCTGTTAGATGCTAAGCTTCATTTTCTCAGTTCACTAAACCTCACATCTCAGAAGACAGGCTCTTGAGACTTTTGAAAAATCTTCAACAGTGTTATTAACAAAGGAAGGTCTAACAATCTATCTCTCATTCATGGAACTGATCCTATTACCTCTCCATTCCTGTCATAGTCATACAAAATTGTTCTCCTGAACTCTTTCAATTTTCTCTAAACTATTTAATAAGTGATTGACTGCAAGCCTTCCCAAGAAGCGCACGTGGTTGCACGCCTTGTTAGTCCGCGTTAAAAGTAATTTTTTTAGACTGACCACGCCAGTTCACATCTTATAACTTTTAAAGTGTTTTAATAATTCGCAGCAAAAAGCTAAACTTATTTACTAAGAAGAGGAAAAAAAAATTCTTAAATAAGGAAACAAAATTGTAACAAAATATCAAGTTTAATTAAATAAACTAGAAAATTTATTATTTAAAAAGTAAATTAAAAAAAAAAAGATTTTTATAATATTTTTATACCACTTTTTTATTCTTTTTTTAAAAATCGTTGTTTTAAGAGTAGTTGTTTTAAGAGTCGTTGTTTTAAGAGTCGTTGTTTAAAACGATTTAACAACAATTTTAAGTTTTGATATGCAATTTATTCACAATTTTTATCAGTTCATATAGTTAAGAAACTAATTTGCTATGTAGAAAGAAATTTTGTTATCTCTTTTTCCTTACGTTTTTTTTTTGTTTATTATCTTTATTTGTTTTTATGTCTTTTTGGTTTTAAAAAAGTTTTAATAATATGCAATATTTGACGCTTTTTCTCAATACTTATATAATAGGAAAATAAGAAAATAAATTGTTATTTGTAAAAAATATTATTTGAATAATATATTTTATTAATGACAGAATAAGTTAAATAAAAGAATAACTTCTTTAATAAATGTATTTACCGAAATTAAATTAAATGTATTTAAATGAAATTGTTTCCTTTATATAGCCCAATTTCCAATATTAACACAAATTACTAGAGATAATGAACATAACAATTTCTCTGTTTAAAAAAGTATAATTAAAAACTTTAACAAAAGTTTTAAATAGGCTCCTAAAAATTTTGTTGAGAAAGTTCAGTAAATTAACAATGCACTAGCCCACAAAAAATTTTGCAGCATCGTTTCATTTTTTTACATAAAAAACTTGTTAAAAAATAAATGAAGTTTTTCACAAACAAATAGCAATTAGTTTTCTCGCTTTCCTGACCATTGATAAAAACAGGAAAGTTTAGTAAAGACATTTGAAAAACAAATTTAAAAACTGCCCGTGTTTCTAGAACAATTTATAAAATATTTCCTTCATATACTGACTGAAAAAAGTTGCGAAAAAGTTGTAAATCAAAAAATATTTTAATTTTCGATATATTCTTATCTACTTTTTTCCTCGTCTTGTATCAATTTTGGTAGTGGAAAATAACAAACGCTCTAAAAATAAGAAAACAAAAGCAGTAAATATTTAGGTATATTATTTTTTTGACATAATTTTCTTTTTTTTATTATTAATTTTTTTTACCTTATTTCATTTAGATCTTCTATTTCGCATAGTCTTTGGTTCTTTTCTTCGAGTATTGCTAATTTATTCTCTAGTTTCTTATAGCATTATTTTGCCGTGAATTCTTAAAACGCTTATTATATAAAAACGTGGTCAAGTTGTCTAAAAAAATTACTTTAAGCATGGATGTACAAGGCGTGCAACCACACACACTTTTTTTTCAGAGTTTTTGAAAACTGGTTATTCCAGTTTTTAAAAACTCTGGTGAACATTCTGACCCCTCTAATTATTGTCCAATCAGTCTTCTTTCTGTTATTAGCAAGGCCTTTCGTATTTGTAAACAAATTTCTCACATCCCATTTTGAGTCAAATAACTTGCTGTCAGACAATCAAAATGGTTTTCGATCCTCTTGCTCTATCGCTGACTTCCTAACTGCTATGACTGAAAGATTTTATTGTGCATTAGATGGAGGCGGAGAGGCTAGACCTATTGCTCTTGACATATCTAAGGCTTTCAATAACGTTTGGCATGTTGGTCTTGGGAAAGTTTTTGAGATTATCAAATCGTTTCTTTCTAACCGCTTTATTAAAGTCGTCCTTGAAGGCCAACACTCTTCTTCATTCCCAGTAACTTTTGGGGTACCTCAAGGTTCTATTCTTGGTCCTATTTTGTTTCTTATCTACATTAATGATCTTCCCAACAACCTTACATCTAAAGTAACTCTTTTTGCCAATGATTCAACTTCGCAAATCGTCGTAAAATGGCATTTCTTTCTCTTTTCTACAAATACTATCATGGCTGCTGCTCAAAGGAGCTTTCATCTCTTGTTCCATCAACAAAAACTCATTTTCGCTTGACTCGTCATTCATCAAAGTCTCATTCTTTTACTGTATCAGACCTTGCGTGCTTTTAAAACTTTTATTCTTCTAGTTTTTTTCCCCGTACTTCAAGGTTTTGGAACTCTCTCCCAGCTTCATATTTTCCTGACTCATACAACCTTCAATTTTTCAAGTCTTCTATCAACTGTTTCCTTGCTCTATAACTCTATTCTTTTTTTCTAGTAACTCCCAACTTAATAATGGTTGCTTCAGACTTGTTGAGAGTAAATCAGAATAAGAAAAAAAAATACAGGTTCTTGTTAAAAATTTTTTACACTTCTGATCATTTCATTGGATTCATCGCCCTCAAAAATAGCCAGTTAAAATTTTTAAGTAAAAAAATTAAGTATTTTAAAAGTTTTCAAAATGAATATAACAATTCTGAGGAGATAAGAGGGACCTGGAGATCCTGAAATATGACCATTTTACTTTTAGCCAATATCTGCTAAAAGTGAAACAGTCATATTTCATGATATTCTTAAGAGTGCTTAGTAAATAATCAGCAAAATCTAAGATGTCTGGTGACATGACCTGGGTCATTTGACATGGAATTCCCGAAATATAAATTGTAGAAATATATAAAAAAAGATAAAATTCTTAAAATAAAATTCTTATTTTAGTATAAAAATTTGGTTTTTGAAAAGGTGGTTAAATTGCAAATTTACACTTTTACATGCTTTTTTTATTTGCTTTTTTGAAATACTTTTGATTTCACACTCATAAATTTAAACTGTCAAGTTTTCCTGAGAAAAGCCATGTTTATTAGGCATTTTAAATTTTAAATATTCAAGATACAACATTTCATACAACAAATAAATTAATCAACACAAATTTAAATATATGCACACCAAACACAAAATTTTAAGATAACACAATGATGTCATTCTTTATTTATAACAGAAAAAAAAAATTAATAAGTTTTAAATACATTCAAGTATGTATGTAAGCAACTTCTAATCTATCAGCCTTGTGAGAACCAACACTCTTTTAAAGTATGAGCGAAGCGTGCTATTATTTGGAGTTAAGACATTTAAATTTATTTGATTTAGAGTATTAGAGTGTAAACTATATTTGATTTTATAAAAAAACAATTTCTATATTAAACAAACTTTAACTATATAAAAGCTCTTATACGTAAAAACTTTCACAGTCACCATATCCTATTTAACTAATTCTTAAAAAAACAAATATCTTTTACTTCTAATTTCCAAGAAAATTTTTTTCCAAAACTGACAATCATTTGTTTTAATTTAAAATCAAATTTTAAAAGTTAAATAGAATTTTATTGTTTTTTGCTTAAACATTTTGAGTAGAAATAAATATAATTTAATCATTGGTCTTAAAAATAAGTTTTTAAATATTATATTCAATATTTTAAATATTAGAATTGTATAAATATATATATATATATATATATATATATATATATATATATATATATATATATATATATATATATATATATATATATATAACACATAGAATTGTTGGCTGTTGGATGAAGATTTAAAGAATGATATTATTATATACTTTAAATCTTCATCCATAATCTTAAATTTCACAAACATTTTATTTACTACGATAAACTTTTTTTAAATATAAAAATATGTCATCCTTTACCCGCATGATGGGATTCAGTAGTTAAGCGTTGCAAGAAACAAGAATAATCACTTAACATACTCAAATACAGAACAAATAAAAAAAAGGATATACCTTTTTAACATTTAAATTTTTCTGTTCTATCTTCTTTAAATCACAACTACTAGGTTTATCAATGAATTCATTTTCCTCAGTCTTTTCATTTAAAAAGTTATAAGAATCATAAGAATCTTCTAAATCGCTAATTTGAAATGAAAACTCGTAAGTGTCATGATATAAAGTGTCATCATTAATTACATTTTCTTTTACTGAAACATCAGTACAAGTTGCAATAGTTTTTTTAACATCTTTAGCTTTGCACTTTTTTGAAATAGGCTTTTTACTTTTAACCAAAACTTTTTTATAAGAACATTTTGCTAGTTCTTCAGAAAAAAGATTCGGAACTAATATATTTGAAAATTGAATATTAAAAACTGATGGAGAATTACGAGTTAGGCTTTTACACGAAAGATTTTTTAGAAATAAGTTCGGTTTTAAAATCTTTTTATCAATTAATAAATTAGACTGAATTCCCAGATCATTTTTTGAAAACAAATTAGGTTTCGATGCCTTTAAATGACTAATATCTTTGTATTCTAATAATTTTTTATTTTGTTTCGAAACTAAATTATTTCCAAATAAGACGTTATTATCTTGTCTGCCAAAATTATTCGCAAGTTTTCCTGCAACTGTTTGTGTGTTATTTAATAAAGAACTATCACGTAAACTTCCTAGATATACTTTTGAAACAAGATTTGAATTTAAATTTTGCTGCTTTAGAAGAGTATTTTCGAGTTTCTTTACTTTTAAATCCATTTTTTTATTGTAGCCATATACAAAAAATTTAGCCAGACATCGCTCCCAGGTATTTGTAAACAATTGGCACAATCGGCAGACAAAATATTATTTTGCTATAACTGTTCGCGACATATTATTTGCGCAAAAAACCTAACGAGTCATTAAACATTTTAAGTTAACGTTATTTAGCACGTTGAAAACAAGATTTATATTTAATACTTAATAAAACACAGACCTGTAAATTTATTGTTAATACTTGTATTACGCGAAGTTAAAATTATTTTGTTCTATTTCTACTTTTTTTTAAATTTGAGTTATTGATTCTGTTGTGTTGTTTTATGTACGATTGGCATTTATTTGCTATTTATTTAGCAATTTATTGCTATTACAATTAATTGCTATTATATATTATTTGCTATTATATATATAATTGCTATTATATATATATATATATATATATATATATATATATATATATATATATATATATATATATATATATATATATATTTATATATATATATATATATATATATATATATATATATATATATATATATATATATATATATATATATATATATATATATATTTATATATATATATATATATATATATATATATATATATATATATATATATATATATATATATATATATATATAATTGCTATTATATATTATATATGTTATTTGCTACTGCAGTTCTAGACTTTTGTGTAAATGTAAAGCATAAACAATTGGAGATTATGGTTGGCATCGTTTAGTATCAAATGGTACCGATAGTATCATTTAATATCGCAGCTCGGATCTTCACGAGTTCAATGCAACTAAGGTTGATGAAAGTTTTTTCATCAAAAAGTATGACATATTTGGTATGTATAGAAAGATTATTTGAGCCACTATTATAATCTGGTAATAGTAATGCGACTATAACAGATCGTCAAGCGTAGTTTTATTTAGAAAAGATGTAATTTTTAACATAAAGTACCTTAGGCTTTAGATAAGTCTATGGATTTGATTTTTTCATAAAAGCGCGTATTGGTGTTTTTTTAATGAATGTAACTTGACATTTATAATAAGACATTATTTTGGAAAATTATTCATGAAAAACCATATTTTTATGGAAATTGAGGTTATTATTTTCAATACCTCACCTAAATAAGTATGTTTAACAATAATGTCACGTTAGATTCAGAAAAACTATGGAAGCGTTAACTTTTCTACAAAAGTCTTTTTTGCATAAATAATCATAACTTTTAGCCCCATTCAAAGACTGTTTTCGTTATTTAGTATTATTTTTAGAAATACTCGGTCATCTTGAAAAAATAATTTATTCTATTCAGAATGCGTAAACAATTAAAAAACAGAGGCGGTAAACTTTATAAACAAATTATTTTCATTTTCTAACTCGTTTCGTTTTAATATCATAAACTTTAATTCACATTTGGTTTCTTTTATTTTTATAACAATAATTTAAAAGTAACATAATTTACTTTTAACTTAATGTTATAAAAACAATTATATCTTTGAACATAAAGTCGATACAATAGCTATTATGGCTTCACTAATGTATTAAGATAAATACTTTTTGTTGTTAATACAGCGCAAAATGAAATACTTTTAAAAGTAGCATTTTTTTTTTTAAATACCAACACAAATGTATTAAATTGTAATTAGGTTTATAAATTGTGTCAAACAAACACTTCAAGATATCTTTATAATTATATTGATATATATACTGCAAAACTGTTACAACAGACGCTTTGGTTGTTTATAATATTTTGCTATTATTTACGAATTCTTTGTCTGCATATAAACAACCAATCGGGTATGTTAAAAATTATCGGCTTTTTTTTAAGAGTTGGTTTGTTCTATCCCTTAGTTGCATTGAGGAGTTTAAATATATTAATATATTGAAATATTAATTGAAATTCAATTATTAACTGTGATATAGGACTTTGAGATATGGGAAGAAGTGACACATTAAAAAAATTTTCTAGAATAGTTTTAATATCTTTTTTGTTTAATGTATGTACTGCACCAAACAAGTTTTAACAAATAAAGCATCATTTCGAGCACTGATTCCATTTCCTAAGGTTGACAGCAAGTTTTAGTAAAGTATATACTTAATAATATACAACTATTTTTGATTTTAGAGGAACTGTGTGATTGGGGTAAAGTGGGACAGCCATAGCGTGAAAGTGGACAAATGAGTATTACATATTAATAATAACAACATCTTAACAATAATTATTAATTAAAATTATCAAAATCGTAAACAACGTAATCGACATCAAAATATTCAAGTGGTTTACACAAAAAATTTACACAAAAGTGATATTTCGTCTTTTTTTTTTTGCCCCACTTCAACCCTCTAAAAATTGTTTTTTGGGATACTTTTCGAAAAAGTGGTTTTTACTACACGCAGGGAGATAAAACAAAGTTTACTAAAGAGAGAGAGAAAAAAAAATCTCATTTTTACATTAAATAACCTTGATTAGAGATCTCTCCTAATTGGAATTTTGAAATTTATAACTGCTCCCGCCTCCTATTTCTTCCACCTCTCCCTTTTTGAATTGATTCATATAGTTTAATAGAAATTCTCAATGCTTGTGTGGTATCTTATACATCACATTTATCATTTAATGTTTCAAATAGCATTGCAATTTTAATTTAATTAATTGTGATTTTTTTTTCCAAATCGTGACTATGCAATCATTTGATACCATAGGGTTCATATTATTATCGTTATCGTGTGGTATCGATAATTATAACAACATATAAGCAATGCCACACGAAACGAGACTATTCTTCTTGGTATCAGAAGTCGTCCATAAAACACGTACGCTTTTTTTTGCTAACATTTCTCCCCCTCGCATTTTGCTATACGATTTTTTGAGTACCCTCTACCTCTCTAAAAGTACCTACGCTTTTAACCTACCAACCCAACATTTTATGGTATTTTTTTTTAACTTAGTGTCTCCATACTTTTATAATTGACCTACTGTCCTTCTATCTTATATACGCCATTTGCAGACCTCCTCTTCCTCTCCGAGCGTACGTACTTTATGAACGATCCCTCAGCTTAAACGATACCGATTAGTTACAGTTTGCTGGTTTACTAGTTTAAACGAAAAAGTTTATGAGCAAATCATGATTTTAATTAAATAAAAGTTTTTCTTGAGAATCAAAACTATAGATAAAATAAATCTTAACCGTTTACCGCAAAACACGAGTGCATTTTTAACAAACATTTGTTTTGAAAGAAATATTTTGCATAACAAATTCCCGATGAAATGAATATTGGATACATTGAATTGTTCATAAGGATAAATTTGTAGCTATTTAGCTATCGAATTTTTAAAAGTTTAACTATATACAAAGGTTATCTTCAAGAAGATAATAGAAAATTCAAAATCAACTCAAGGATCTGTTTAATACTGTTAATACATTGAGCTAATTGTAGACATTGAAAATGTAGCGCACATACCTCACATTGAAAAAATCTTTTAATCAAGTTGTACGCATCTTAGTTTTCAGTAAATGAAGTCTGGAATTTAAATTTGAATAGTAGAATTTGAATAGTAGAATAGAAGAAAGTTTCTCATTTTCCAAATCAAAAAGAATTTATTGATTTAGTTAGGGATATAGGCCTGACCAGCTCCGATACAGAATTATTTATCTTCAGAATAATGCAGTGGAACTCGCTCATAGAAGAACCGTTAGTTACAGTTCAGAAAAAAAGACATAAACCTTTTTCAAGCTTTTCACTCATAAAGATAGTTTTCAAAATAAAAAAAGTCCAACCAAATTATAGTTCATAGCCATGATTTGGTTGAATTTTTTGACATAATTAAGGTGCATTTGAATCCACATACTGATGGCTGTTAATTGACATCTCTTCTACAATTTTAAAGATTTTCTTTCTGCACAATACTAATGAATTGCTAACAGTGCATCTCGCCCAGTGCCTGATCAAGGGTTGGCAGGGAGGGCTATAGCCCCGGGCCCCGCAAATTTAGGAGCCTCAAAAAATTTAAGAGGATTTTTTTTTAGTTATTTTAAGGCTCTGGCTTATAAAAAGGCCTCCAAAAACAAAATTAGCCCTGGGTCCCAAGAAGTCCTAGTCCTAATCCAATGGTCTCGCCTATTCAGTCTATTTGAAAGAAAATTGCTACACATTGAAAGTTCTCTGCCTTATAACAAGTGCTCTTGGAAAATCAGGATTGATTCAACTTTAATGCTTTCTGAGTCTTTGATATAATAAAGCATTCTCAGACCACTACAACAGAAATTAAATCTAATAATTTCTTTACGTTTAAAAGTTATGATCAAATAAAGTTTCCACCTTACCCCAAAAAAAGGAGGTTGTAAATTTTATATTGTCATAACTTTTGTGTCTTTACACTTTAACAGAAAGAAAATTTCTAACTGTTGCAAGTTTTATATTTGTTCTGTCACAAACAACAAATTTTTTATCGTACTAGAAATAATTCTACTAGAAATCCTTACTGGTAAACCTACTAAAAAGGCTTGCTTAAAAAACCTGAAATAAAAATAACTTTAATTGAATAAACATTGCTTTCGAGAGGTTGGTTGTTTCATTTATGTTGGATTTATTTTTATGAAATTTTTTTTTGGTGCATAAATTTAGAGTTTTACACTGAATGGGTTCAAATTGTTTGTCAAGATGTTATGACAGCTAACTTTTTTACAGGCAGTTTTTTTTAATTTTTGTTAAAAATAAAAATATAAAACAAGCTGCTTATGAGCTTCAAAAAAATACAATTACTATATTTTTTTTTATTTATTTATGTTTAAAAAAATATCTTTTTGAAGCTCAGTTAAATGCATTGATAAAGAAGTCATTTCAAAACACTGCAAAGGGTGTGAAAAGATGTGAAAAAAAAGTAAAAATATGTTATCATTATCAGTTTTTTAAAATTCGAAATTCGAATAAATAAGATCATGAAAAACGACCATTTCAATTTTTAGTTGTTTTTTTAAATATAAAAATTTAATTTATTTATTTTTATTTGAAACCATTATTATTTCTGAAATCTCTATGAAATTCTGAGTCTTTAAAAAAATTCACTTATTTATGGGAGCCAGTGTGTAATCAAGGGTCATGGTGGGTGACCTTTTTCAAAAATTTAATTAAAACAACAACTTTTCAGTTATTTTCAAATCAAAGTTCATCTGTTTTTATAGATGAAACTGGAGATACCAAAAAGTTATTTGTTCATTTAATTATTTTGTTTTACAATTTAATTGAGCTCTATTACATCTAAATGGTTATTGATCTAAATTAAAATAGTTTTATAAATATTAGCATGACAATACGTCTTTTGTAAAGTCACTCAGTACAAAGACGTCTTTTGTACCAAGTTTTCTTTACAAAAGGCGTCTTTTATAAAGTCACTCGGTAAGTCCGAGAAACTTGTATAAAGTCTGTAAGCAGGGCCGTGCGGTGCTATGATACGAAGAGGCGGCCGCCTCAGGCGGCACCATTAAGGGGCGGCAAAGTAGCGAAATCAAAATGCAATTTCAGGGTTGCAATAATAATTAGGTACTAAATCATAAACTGGACTCATTTAAATTTTAATTACTACCAAACTCGTGAATGTTTTTATCACTTTAAAAGTTTTTTCATTGTCCACATTTTTCTATAAAAATAAAAAAAAAATTTCTCTCTCATTTAGCATTCGCTTTTGTTATTCCTTTCAATATGAATAAAAACGTTTTGAAACGCATATTAGCGTGGACTATTTTCTTATTATGTTTCAAAATACTGTTTTCAAACGTTTTTAAACGTTTGTGTTTGCCTGTCTTTGCAAGTTAAATTTTAACTTTGTAATGTCATCATGTTTTTAACTGTTAAAAACATGATGACATTACAAAGATTTTACAAAATTTTTACAAAAATTTATTACAGCAGTGACAGCAATTGTCAGCATGGAACAAAAAAGAAAAAAATTATCTGGAAGTCAATACAAAAAGAAACGCTTAAAGAATGAGGAACAAGAAAGAAAGCTCAGCAATGTTATGAAAAAATTCTTTGTACAAAAGTGCGGTTTAGATGAGCCATCCACATCAGCAGCAACTGATTTGGCAAATAACAACACAGTGCCGCCCCAATCACTTCCAGAAGAAGTTGTTGAAGAGAGCCAAATACTAACACCATCAGATCTTCATGAACAGCCGGGCAGCACATCCACGTCAACTGCGACTGCCTTGGATTTGGCAAATAAAAACACAGTGCCGCCCCAATCAATTCCAGAAAAAATTGTTGAAGAGATCCAAAAAATAACATCATCAGAAGTTCATCAAGAACCGGGCCGCATTAGCAGTGGCAGTCAGCAGGCATTAAAAGAAATTCCTTCAGATCCTGCATTATGGCTTACTTTCTGCATGTCATCTCAAACTCGTCTACTACTGGTTGAGAGGGGTCCCCATCAAATTAAAGAATTCGAGTTTCCTATTAATAAAGGAAAGCGTAGATTTTTGCCCTCGTATTATTCGAAAGTGTTGAGCAATGGTGAAGTCGTTGAGAGAAGTTGGCTTATTTACTCTATTGCAAGTGATGCCGTTTTTTGCTTTTGTTGTATATTATTTGATAATTCGTCTGATATTAGTGACTGGCCCAAAAAAGGCTATTCTGACTGGAAAAATCTTATAAGAGCCCTCACAATGCACGAAAAGTCTGTAAATCACAGAAATGCTTTTAGAGCATGGAAAGAATTGGACATTCGATTGAAGCAGAAAAAAACTATTGACGCTAAATATCAACGAATTATGGATATGGAACTTCAGCATTGGAGAGAAGTTATAAAAAGAATTATGTCAATAATTAAACTATTGGCCTCACAATGTTTAGCTTTTCGTGGATCAACTGAACATTTGTTTCAACCTAATAACGGGAACTTCCTAAAGTTGGTAGAATTACTTTCTGAGTTTGATCCAGTTATGGAAGAACATATCAGGAGAATTCAACGAGAGTCTGATAAATGGTCAGTGACTTATCTAAGCAATAATATACAAGATGAATTGATAAATTTAATGGGAAATTCAATTTTAAGAAAAATTGTCGAAATAACAAAAATCGCTAAATATTTTTCTATAATCGCTGATTGTACCCCCGACGTCAGTCATTATGAGCAGCTCTCCTTAACAATAAGAGTTGTTACTTTTAACTCCATTCAAAATAAATATGAAATTGCAGAATTCTTTATTGGTTTTTTTGAAGCTAGTGATTCAACCGGAGAAGGTTTGGCAAAACTTATTCTGACACATTTGGAAAAATTAGGTTTTGAGTTAAAAACTAGGTGGGCAAGCAGAATAGATGCTTTAAAACCTTTACGATTTCAACTTTGCGAAATCTATGATGCATTGATTCTGATAATAGAAGACGTCAATAGAGATGCAGAAACTAAAGTTAAAGCGAGAGGGTTAGCAAAAAATATTAAAAATTACAAGTTTATATGTGGAGTAATTCTTTGGCATGATATTTTGTTTGAAATTAATTCAGTTTCGAAGCTTTTGCAATCTGTTACTATAAATATATCAGATTGTGTAAGGATGCTATCAGAAACCATAAAAAAAGTGAAAAGTTATAGACAATCTGGATATATTCAGATGAAAATTGCTGCAAAGGAGATAGCAGAGAATCTTGAATGCAGTACAGAATTTCCTGATGACACTGAAGTTAGACCCAGAAGGAAAAAGCGTCAATTTGACTATGAAAAAGCTGTCGATGAACCCTTAACAGAGGAGAAAAAATTTAAAATAAACTTTTTCAACTATATTCTGGACATTACCCTTAATTCTCTGAATGAACGATTCACGCTTCTGGAAACCCATAGCAAAAAATTTCAGTTCTTATATGACATTTTAAAACTCAAGGATATAGATGACAAAACGCTAGAAAATTATTGTTCCAGTCTTGAGTTTATACTTTCGGTTGAAAATGAAACAGATATAAATGCAAATGACCTTAGAGAAGAATTGCGTGATGTATCCAGAATGCTACCATATTCTACGAAACCTTTGGATGTTTTAAATTATTTATGCCAAAATAGCTTAATTAGTTTGTATCCAAATACTGTTGTAGCTCTGAGAATTTTATTAACTCTCCCTGTATCTGTAGCTAGTGGGGAAAGAAGTTTCTCCAAATTAAAATTAATAAAAAACTACTTAAGAAGTTCAATAGGACAAACAAAACTTAAAAATCTGGCATTAATTTCTATTGAATCTGCAATGGCTAGCACTCTAGACTACACATCAGTAATTAACGAATTTGCTAAAGTTAAAGTTAGAAGAGTAAAGCTGTAATACTGTACATTGTTGTAGTTTATAGTTGAAATCATTATTTTAAAATTTCAAAATAAAAAGTAGAATTTGTACATTTTGTGCAGTTTTTTTAAAAATCACAATCGAAGGTTGTTTTAAAGAAAAACATTTAAGGGGCGGCATTTCGAAGATTTGCCTCATAATGAGAAAATCTACCGCACGGGCCTGTCTGTAAGTCCGAGTAACTTTTGTAAAGTCACTCAGACATTTTCAAATCAGTTGGAACAATCTCTTTGAAAGTCTTTTAAAAGTTTATAATGATAATCAATTTATTTCATGCACCATGACAATCTAAATAAATGCTTTTTCTTAACTGGGTTAAAGGTTTTGTCAAGTTTAACAAAAAGATTACAATCAAAACTTTAATGCGTATTTTAGACGCTTTTTTGAGTAAATGTTTTTTTGTTTTTTGTTTTGATTAGGTAGCCAGTGACATTAATTTTTGGTTTAACTAACATTATCTACTATTAAAAAAAAAAAAAAGAAATCATGAAATATAAATTTCTTATTGGCAAAACGTTGCTAATAAGAAATTAATATTTTATGATTTCTAGCTGCATCTTATCTAATCACTTGAATCCATTTTTTCCGTCGTTTGATGTCCCTAATACACAAGAGGTTGAAGAATATTGCAACATTTGAATGAAAGCCGTCATAGTTTTATTTAATATAGATGATCGGGGAGAAAGGGTTAAATTATTTTTCTTTTAGAAAAACTATGAAACGTAATATTAGAATAGAATGAATAACAGTTATTTTGATTGTTATTAAAAAAATTTATTTTTTTACTGAGTTATCAATGCGTTTGCAAATTGATTCTATAGCTGCAGTCAAAATATTTCAATAACTTACAGTTTAAAAATATCCTTTTTAACGATAGTTTTATCTTTGAGGCAAGACTTTCATTACTACAAGCTGGAAAATAGTCTAATGAAAGGGATTAAGGTTGATTTTAATAGTCTAAAAATAATTTTTTGCATGAAATTTGAAAAATCAGTTCGTTTAAGTTTTCTTAAAAAGTTTTTTAATAAACTAATTGTTAAAATACACTATTGTATGCTCTAAACATATTCGATTTAAGCTTTAAATGTTCGATTTAAGCTTTAACTGTTCGATTATGGTTAATAACATAAAACAACCGTTAATATAAACCGTCAAACCGCCAACAATCAACTATAATAACCACCAATGATGTTTCAATAAATTAGTTAGGTCATAACTCTTTTTCTTATGAAATCACGAAAGTAGCGGACATACATATTATTCTTTCTTTGTTACCGATACAGCTATGAAAAACTCTTTTAGTTATTAAGCTTTCTAATAAACAACAATTTTAGTTTCTAGGCTTTTTATTACAAGTTCTTTTTAGTGATTAAGTATATTAAGTGACAAGGAAAACATTGCAAAGAGATGTTAATTATTTTAATTATATTATTAGTTTTGTTTTTGCAGATGTTCAAAAATAAAAAACGTGGATTGTTTTCTTAACTACAAAAATAACGCTAACAAACTTGAAAAGCGAGTCTTTTCATATATGTTTTACACGTGATAAACAAAGATGTCAAGTTCTTTACATATATGTTTTACGCAGTTAATCAAAATTGTCAGGTTTTTTATATACATGTTACATATTCAAAAAATAAACAAAATTAATTTTAGAAAAACATTTTAAATGTAAATATCTCTATATTTTAGAATTTCATAATATATCTATTATATAGCTTAAATACTCTTACGTTACATTTGTTCAAATATTATAGACAACAAAATTATCAAATGGAGACAACCGACTGTTTTATAAAATTATAATATATATTTGGCCTGATAAACAATAATGCTAAACCATTCAATATTTACCTTATATATTTAACCATTTGCGAGAGGAGCATTTTAAAATAAACATGAATTATGATTATAATTAATTTTCTCGATTATTCAAGATTAGTTTGATCCATTTGAGTTTTAAAACGTTTTGTATTTTCTTTAACTAATATTTAACTTCAATTTACAGCTATGTTCTTGATTATTCAAATTTATTGGCCGAACATTTAGTTTATATACTTCTTTTATTTTAAAAAACCACGAAAAGGTTTTTCTGATGGTGCAAGGAACATTTCAAGCTTATCTTTTCCACTTTCAATGCACAAGATAACTTAATTCATATGCTTGCAACGGGTGTTTGATCTTGAACGATGTTTTGAATTTTTAAAAACTTTAAATTCAACAGCTTGTATCTAGTTGTTCAACTTTATGTCCGTTAGATAAAGATTATTCTTTTTCTCAATAACTTCAATGCAAAACTTTTATTTTTATAACTTTAAATATAGGCTAGTCTTTTTAATTCCTCAATAACCTCATTGTATAAATGTCCATCTTTAGATTCTATACGTTGTAAATAAACCAGTTCGTACAAGTTAAGCGAGTTTAAAAGCTTTTTCGTTGGTGGGTCACGTAAACTAAAAAAAAAATACTCGTAAATTTAGGGTAAATTTAACTCGTAAATTTGATACCGAAAAAAAAAAAAATTATGTAATAAAAAATACAGAAGTATGAAATAGTATTAAAAAAATTAGACGTATTTGGTTGTAGTGTATTACTTTATTTTATAGAAAAACTATGAATATATATGAAATAGTTATTATAAAGTCAAATTAAGTTTTCTTACGCTCTGAAAAAGAATCAAACAAACCAACGGCTCATCTCCCATCACAAGATGTGTTTTACACGTTTAAACCACGTTAAAACGTATTAATATGTTTTAATACGTGTTAAACCCGTCTTGTGCTTACTAAGCTATTATTGCACCAACGGTATTGAACTCCGTTTGTGAAATAGCAACAGATTGGTAACAAAGTGATTCATTTTAACTGATTTTTTTTAGATTTTATTATAACCAATTTATTGCGCCAGTCTAAAAGTGCTTTGTTGGTTTGTCACATCACTCAGTGTTTCAGTAATATGACAAACCAATATTCTAAATAAATAGCAAACCAAAATTCTATTTAACTCTGCGAAATTTTATTTTGCAAAGAGTTAAAAATTTTATTGATGAAACAAAAAAAAAAAAAAAGATTAAAAAAATAACTTACTAACAACGTCGCACAAGAAGTCTAAAATACTGAAATATTTGAATAAAAAATCCGAATAAAGATATCACGACTCCACATATAACCAAAAACCAGATAATTAAAAAACAATATTGATAAAGAATATGTTGCGACAGTTCACAAACAAATTTGTGCTTGTTTGCTACACTGTGCTTGATGTCTTTAGTTGACTCGTAAAGTTCACAATAACCGAACGGCGGGAAAAGTTCATTACCTAAATTGCAAGATTAATCATTTTTCAAAATAAAGATTAAACTAAAGGTCAGCAACCCGTCGCGAGCCGCATGCGGCTCTATTACCAAGTGTGTGGCTCTACTGCATGGTCAAATTTTATATACTTCAACAACTAAAAACATTTCAACAAAGAAATATATAAAAGTTTAACTTATTAAAATAGAAACATTTTTTTAAACATTTTTTTAGTGAAATAATGATTTGAAGGTGAATAGAATTATTTCTATCACGCAACAATGCCAATATTGTGTTTAAAAACTATGAATTTTTGAATGTGTTGCATTACATAAGCAAAAATATACGTTTAAACATAAAATAACATAAGTGTGAAAACTGTATTTCAAGGCTAGAAATAGAAATTAATCTAACAATGTAAAGCTAAGACTACAAAAAAAAAAAAAATGTTAGAAAAATTCCACATTAATTTTAAATCCAAATTTACAGAAATGTATCTTTTATTCCAAGCACCATTGGTTCACTTTTTTTTTAAATCTGTAATATTGTCGAATTATAGGAATCTTAAACGTCATTTTTTAACAAATCACTGAACTTTTGCCAAAAGATATTCAGGTCAATAAAAATAAAATATTCAATTTGAACGTCAACTAAAAGATATAAAATCAAAAATTTTTTTGATCTTCAAAATTTACAATTTTACAAACAAAACTAGAAAACTAGAAGAATTTGCGGAATAAAAAAAAAGAAGAATTTGCAGTAGATCATAAATGGAAAGAACCTTTAAATTCTCAAAAAGAAGTTCAAATTATATTTGAAACATGAAGTATAGAAAAGCAGTTTTTCTGTGAGTTACAACCAACTTAAGTTGGTGGCATTTTAACTTTTGTCTGTTTTCAGATCTACATATTTTTGTAATATTTAGCAAAATGAACATCATTAAAAGTAATTTGAGTGACTCTGTGAATATGTTAGTCTTGGAAATTGTCTAAAATTATAGACCACATGTTAGGAACCTGATGCAAAACTTACCTGATATAAAACCAACCTGATGTAAAACCAAACAATCAATGCACTCACAAAAACTAACCAATCAATTTACTTACAAAAACCAACCAAACAACTCACTCACAAAGATCTCACTAATCTCTTTGTTCATTTTTATTAAATTATTTTCTTGAACTTTTTTTTTTGTAGTTATTATGGTGTACCTAGAAGTCCTTACGGTCTTATTTCAGAGCACCATAGAAGAGCATTTATTTAGGAAGTATATTGGGCTAGAGCCGGAATCGAACCTCGGACCTCTGTGTTTCAGCCATAACTGCGCCATGGCTGCATAAATCTTTTTCTTTATTACTGCTTAAATTATTTCTTTCTTTATTTTCTTTATTATATATAAATATAAATATGTATGATATTTAAGTGTCATTGAATATCAGAAAATTAAAATTTGTTGATAATGATCTACAGTTTTTTACAATATCATCCTTGCGGCACTCGAAAAGTTTTTTTATTATTATTGAAGGTTGCCAACCCCCTGCACTAAGAGAATAATAATATCATTATTTAAAGTAATATCTTTCTACTTTATCTGGAAATGTTTAACAATAAAATATATTTTCTTATAACTAAGCAGTTATTCAATTCTTAATATATTCAACTTTTTTTTTTGTAAATAAAACTCTTACCAGGTTTCCTAAAATTGTTTACTTCTTTATAAATATTGTTATCATTAGATTTTGCCCAAATAATCCACTTATATCCAAAATAACGGAAGGAGCCATTGAGTATATAATCAAACAATGCAAAAGTGCCAATATTCGTTGCAACGTAAAGAATCTTTATAGACAAGTTTAAAATAACTTTAAAAAACATTGTACATGCGTTGTGTTTCTTGAAGTAATATATCGCTATCCATTTTGAATCCTGACCATTATTCAAACTTTTGTTAAGTGAAACAAGATCACTGTTTACAGAGAGAAATACCAAATAAGGAATGTAATACAGCAGAGATATTGCGGCCAAGAAAAAGGGAATCCATTGATACTAAAATGAAAATTAAACGTTGAATGTAACTTTAGCAGTTCAAAGTGACAACTATCCATAAGTAATTCTGTCAAGTGACTTTAATATTATCATAATACATAGTTATTATTGATTTTTATAGAATTTTGATTCATTTTTAAAGCTTATGTGTGTTTTCTAAAGGTTTGACACGTTTTATAAATTCTCAGATGAGTACATTTAAAAAAGACAAAATTGAAAAAAAAAAGTTACAAGCAGCAAGAACTAGGCAATCTGTATAAAAAATCTGAACTGATCATTGATCGATAAAAGACTTTTAGTGATAATAGCTATTGAAAATTTTTATAAATTTAATTGTGTGACACCTGTCAAACGTAAAATCTTGTAAATATATTTAACACTAATTAAAACTTATTTTTAATAAAGCAAAATATAAAAAAATACATAAAAAGTACTATTTTAAAAAAATTATAATTTATATACTATTTAAATTTTTTTTTTTTTCGAAAGCGGCAAGTAAATAAGTTGTTGATAACAAATCGAATTATTACGGATCATATTTTTTAATTATATGAAATAGAAGAATTGAGGCATCAGAACGAAAATGTTTTTGTAGCTGCGCCAAAGTGCTTAAAAGCTTTAAAGCCAAAGCAAAGATCTTTTATCATTAGTGATGACAAGCTTCGGTGATTATGCTGTGCAGACTTTATGGAATGAATTTCTAAGAATTTTTATGATAGATATTTTACCTGTGAAAAAAAAAATTTCTCCATAGCAACACAATCGGTAGAGTTATTACTAACTTTTTCAATTGTAGCGCAAACTGATCCGGTACGAGAAATTCCGTCAATATCAATGTCTTTTGAAATCCCATAATAGCTTGAGTCGACCGTCCTGTTAATCAATTCTTTATACACATATAAACCTTGTATCCAACAGGCGGTTGTGACAAATGAAGTATCAATAGAACTTATGGCTAAAAAGAATTAATTTTTTTTATGAATGAACTTTTTTATAGCAATTGCATCATTTTTTTTCAAAAAAATAACATATTTAAACTCTCTTTTAAATAAAACAAATAATTACTTTTTCGAACATATAAAATTTAGGTTCTTTCCTTTAAACGATATGAATAACTTGCCATATTTGAGCGAATAAAAAAGTATTAATGAAAAAATTACCAGGTACAATGCAGTTCAAAGGATCTTTAAACCAGTTTAGCCCTGATATTAATGTGCAAGCTAATATCATTTTCATAACAAAGAGTCTATTATATTGATCTGATAAACTGTCATGGCGGTGTTTGAACTTTATTATTAAAATTCTTTTTAAATTTGTTGCAAACAGCGACATTTTATGTTATTACAAATATGGCGTGATCATTTATGCTGTAAAATATATATACATCAACTTCTTTTCCAAATTTTTTCCAAAAGATTTTTGCTATATTTTATAACCGTGATAAAAACGAGAAACATTTGATTATAATAACTCTTTTGTTCAATGTTTACCTGTGATATTAATTATTGACCAATCAAAAAGTATTTGCTTAAGTTTACTTTGCAAAATTCATCAAATATGTAAAGAATAGTTTATCTTATCCGTTACATTTTAGTGGATTTAATTGGATATTTTATTGCATCCGTTACATTTAAGTGAATTTAATTGGATAGATTTAAAAAGACAAATTAAAAATAAATTCACTAAAAATGTCTATTTTGTCTCAAATATTTGTTTTTCTGAATACGAAAAAGTTTTTTTATATTTAAAAATAATCGTTGCAATAAAAAATTTATTATGAGCTATCTTACATATATATTTACTGTATATATATATATATATATATATATATATATATATATATATATATATATATATATATATATATATATATATATATATATATATATATATATATATATATATATATACATATATATATATATATATATATATATATATATATATATATATATATATATATATATATATATATATATATATATATATTTTTTTACATATATATATTTTTTTTATTTTACATATTTTATATTAACTAAACTCTCAGTCGATGTAGCAGCACTCCCTTGCGAGTCAGGCTATTTGATAGTCGATGTATGTACTTTTCGGTCTCTATAAAAGTTTCCTATGGGTACATCTTATTACAAAAAAAAAAATGTTTACGGGGACAAAAAATCAATGGGTACACTAAAATGTCTCCGATAATGCTAATGTCCCCGTAAGTGTTCGAAAACTACAAAAAAAGATTAATAGCCACCATTCTGATGTTATCAGCGCAATAATTTCTACATTGTCTGGAAATCAGCTTTCGAAATCTTGAAAAATCAGACCGGGATCAGTTCAGAACTTAAAAAGTCAGTTAGAAATAAGGCATCTAAGAAGAATGTTATTTTAGGCTGCGTCCTTGACGTCACTCTCAATTTAGCTTTGGGGAATCTAAGTTTACGAGGTCTGTTTACAGTTTATATTCATAAAATAATTTTAATGTTGCTTGGAATATTAATCTAGATGTAATATTTATTTCAATATTATGCTCATGTTTGCGTAGGATTATCAAACATGCTGGATGAGGATGATAATGGTAAATTATTAGCCACCCTTGAGCTTTTGGGGATTTACAATTAGATACTCCAGTTACATCTAGAAAGAGTTTTTTGACACCAAAAGCAAGAATTAGGAATACAAGCGCTGGAGAACTCAATATATGTGAGGGAATTTTTTTTGCTGCTATTGTCGAAGATATCAACGCAGCCATTTATTTTTCCGTTATTGATGATGGAACTACGGATGTACCTCATGCGGAACAAATTACTTATGTTCTTCGATTTTTCCGCCTATGACAACCAATGGATTGTAAAAGAGAAAATCTGGAGAAAAAAAGGTTTTTGACAAAAACTGATTATAGACATTTTGGATCAGATCCGAATTGATTAAAGCATTTCTATGGAAAGAAAAGCATTTCTTTGGACAACTAGACATTGTTTTTAAAGACTCTAATCGATCATCTTGACCGACTAAGTTCTTCTTGGCCCTGAATCCTCCAAGAATCAAAAGTGGTTGCATCTGGATTAGCTTCGTTCCAAAATGATTTTGTTAAGAAAATGACAAACGAAAGGTAAAGAAAAACACTTCACGGCAAGTCGATGAACACAGCCCACTTCCTCTAAGATGAATCAATGTTGCTCCAGCAGATAAGAAGAAAAATGGATATAGCTCAGAAGACACTGATATTGTTTTTTTTAATTTAGTGGTCTTCATCTTCTTCTAGTGATGAACAAGCTGTGCTTAATTTCTTAGAAAGAAAAATGAAAAACCCTAGCAACAATCTCTACGTAAATCTACGTAAATCTACGTAATCTACCCGTAAAAAACCCTAGCAACAATCTCTACGTAAATGATGTAAAAGAAGAGGAGTCGATTGAAGAAATCCGCCATTTAAATATTCTCAAACGATTGCATTTTTTTGAACAAACAGAATCCTTTCCTTTATCAAGTTGCTTAACGAAATCTACCAGTAAGGTCTTCAGTCAATATTTCATAGCATCTGCATTTTGCTTCGCATGTTTAATACAATCCCGGTTTCAGAGGCTGAAGGAGAGCGCTCTTTCAGTAAGCTTGCTCTTATCATACCCATATTTTTTAAAGGCTTTTTCTTTAAGGTTTTTTTTAGTCGGTTTGTTTCAAATTGCTTTATCTAAAATTTAAAAACGTTCTGAATTTTATTTATTAAATATTTATTATCTAAATTTTATTTATTAAATATTTATTATCTAAATTTTAATTATTATGGATCATTAGAGCTCGAAACAAAGTTTTTCAATAAATTTCCTAAAAAACATGTTTGTTTTTTTTCACTCAAAGTTATAAGATTCTTCACTTAGCAGAGATGGAAGGATTTAAAATATAAAGTTTGCATCCTCTTTAAATTAAGGTGGGTTTAAACTTTATATGGTTATAATTTTTGAACGCTAAAATATTTTACAATGAAACTTAAAATTTATTGATGAATATAAGTCTAGTTGAAAATTTTCAAAAAAGTATTTCATCAATTTGTTGCTCTCACGTTTGGGGCAGAGTAGGCCAAAATATTGGGGCCAATATTTTGGTCTCTCAAGTTCCAATTTCTTTTTGCAAAGCATCTTTATTAAGTATAAACATATAAATGTTTATACTTATGTCGAATAAGTATAAACATTCTTTGTTTAAAAAATATTTATATATTTTAGAACTAAATGAGAGTACATTGGAGATCGCCAGTTTTGTTGTTATGAAAATAATAGACAAAACATATACGAGTTTTCGTGCTTGCTATTTTGGAAATGCCCAAATAATATAAGAAAACAGCGTTCATCAATTTGTAACAAAAAATGTTTTGTAAAAGCTAGTTGTTGTCATTTCTTTATACTTTACTTTTAGTTGTTAAAGAAGTTATTAAAGAAAACAGTAAATAAATTTATAAATATGATTGCGTAACTGTGATTAGTGTTAATATTTGCATTATATATCAATTGTATATTTTTAGTTGTGTCAAAAAACGACGTTAATTTTTATTCAAAAATCTCCCGATTGATCAGTTTGCGCGTGTTTTCAAACTTAAATTCGAAGTAAGTGGAGACCATATAAAAATAACTATAAAATTTTAATAAACCAATCAATATCAAAAGTTTTTTTCAAGTGGTTTTTACTAGTACAGACATTTTGCACAAATCTTGAAATAAAAATTTGTAAAAAACTAACAATAAATAAGCTTGAAAAATAATTAATCTTTTAATAATGAAACTGTTGTAATCAATAATAAAAATGTTTATCAATTTAATAATAACTTAATAATAAGTTAATATGTAACACGGTTAGCACGGATCCTTATAATGTCTACTTAGCTGCCCAAAAGTGGGACAGCTAGGTAGGCATTAGGCTATGTTCTCCACTTACTTCGAAAAAGTGGGGAGGCCATGGCTCCCTTGACGGCCATTTATGAATAGTGCGAATATATCAACATTTCCTAAGGTATAAACTACCGCCAGAATGCAAAAAAATTCTAAAAAAATGGTTAAGAAGGCTTTCTATGGATACCTAGATAGAAAATAAAAATATTTATTTATCTGAAAACAGAACAACTATGAAAAAAACAAGTATTTTTTATATTGACAAAGATAATTGACTTAAAAAATTTATCTGACCAATACAAAGTTTGGAGGGCCAGTCGGAGGAAAATTACTCTAACGGAATAACTAATTAGGTTAAATGGTTGTTTTGAAATAAAACAACCCGTGTGACAAGTATCATTAGTTTAATAAGTGTGACAATTATCAATAATGTAATTTTCTTACAAGTAAATATTTTAAACAATTGTTTCCTGGTAAAGAAAGAAATACTTAAGAATTATTTCCTACTAATTTAATATTACCTCAATTAAATCAAGAAAATATTTCCTTTATTTTAGTTGTTTTTAATTAATAATATGTGTTACTATGTTAAGTGGATTGTTATCATATATAAATTTAGGTCAAATTGTCAAACAACGCCTATCAAACAACGGATTAAAGAAACTTGTTAGAACTGTAAACAAAACATCAAGCAGCAAGATGGTAGAGCGAAACTTTTACATAAGACTAAGTCAACAATTAAGCGATTTCTTCACCTGCAGCGACTTAAAAATCTCAGACGAAAAAACAGATTCTTGTACAGTTCATCTTGTTGCTCACTGCAATGATTTATCAAGTCTTGTGAATCATGTTATTCAGTCCTGTAAAATTTCTGATGGCTATTTTGTTAAGCTCGGAGTTGATGGTGGGAAAGGTTTTCTCAAGTTTTGCCTAAGCATTTTTGATACTGCGTTAAGGGATGAAACCAGCTCACCGCACTAACAACAACCCCTCACTCAAAGGACTGGTAAATACACTGGAATCAAGAGACAAATTATTGTTGGGGTTTCAGAAGATTTATCAGAAACATACTCCGTATACATAGTGTGGTCTTCAAACTCATTCAAGTACGTACCCTTGCACCTGGTGTGACGTCAAATCCAATTGTCTTGCCAAATATGGAAACTTGCGAACACTGGGCTCAATTAATTCAAGCCTGGGCTCAATTAATTCAAGTCGAAAGCCAATCATCTGCGAGCTTGTCAATGTTCTGATTTTGGAAATTATTCCACCGATGGAATAATTTCCACAATCAAATTCCTCCTCTTAGGAGTTGTCAACCATCTTTTCAAGATCCTTAAAACTGCTTAGTTAAATGTGGAAGGCGGCTGGCCACTTTACAGCTCCTGATAGAAGCTGTAAAGTGGCCAGCCGCCAGTTTAAGGGAAATGAATGCAAGAAGCTTCTTAAAAATGTGGATATGCTGCAGCAACTTCCTGAGACAAACATGGTTCTCAATATTGTGTGCATAATTGAAATTTTTTTTTTTTTTTTTTTTTCTGATTAACATCGTATAATATTACTACAATACATGTGTACATATGGAATCTCATAAAATAAAGTATAAAAGTATATACATTACAATAAAATTAAGTTAAATCAGATAGGGGCTCAAAGAAGATAAAGATAACATTACGTTATTGCAATCTTTTCATAGAACCCCTAGGTACAAGTTTAAATAAAACAACGTAAGAATAAATAGCTCGTATAAAAATATAATAATGACAATGTTATCATTAAAAAGTCAAGACAAGGTTAAATTAATCAAAAAAGTAAAAAGAAAAAAACTTTATCTTAAGTTCAAATTTTAAAAATTTCTTTTTTTAATTGAAACTAAATTGAAGCATTCAAAAGCTTCAATTTATTTGTCAAAGCTTGCTTTGGATACATCCTTTAGCCGGATTTCGCTGAAAAAATTGAAAATTTCAAAAAGTGTCACCTAATCATAACTGGTGCAAGTGTAACACCCAAAATTCACGCCGTCTTCTACCACATCTAGGATTTCATCTGTCACAAAGGATCCCCCTTAGGGCCCTATTGTGAACAAACTGTCAAAACTTCTCATCAAGATTTTTATCAACATTGGTCGAGGTATAAGCGAAATAATAATCATCCAGAGTACAAAGAAAGATTGTTGCGCTGCATAATTAATCTAAACAGTAAGCATCTTTAAAGAACATCATTTGAGTTATTAGAAATTAGGCTGCTGAAATTCATATTTTACGACGTATATTGAATATTTTCGCCATCTTTAAAAGTAGTATTATAGAGTATTTGTATTAAAAGAGTACATTGAGCTATCTATTAATAATCTTTTGGTGGAGAAAATTAAAAAAACATTTCTTAAAATATAATTAGATATTTGATGGTAATACAATGTAAAAAATAGGGTTTAAATAGTTTCCACTTCATTTTAAAAGTAAATGTATTTAAGGAGGTCAATACAAAATATTTTAGGAGATCTACTTTTTTTTTGTTTTACTAACTGGTAGTGCTTTGACCAGGTTTTTCAATTTTTTTTAACTTTTTTTTTTTGGCAGCAGTTTATACCTTAGGAAATGTTAGTATATTCAAGCGAAACATACATGGCCGTCAACGCCGTGGAGGCTAGGGGGTCATGCCCTTCTCTACTTTTTTTTTGCAAAGACCTTTTGTTTTAGAAATATAGGCAATTATTTTAGAAATTATAGATTTTATTTTAGAAATTGAGAGGTTGACCCCCCTCCACTTTGAAGGCCGTGTCGATACTATTAGCATAAAACTATTTAAATCACGCTTTAAGTAGAAAATCATTATGAATTACTAAATCGCTTTGAGGTATAATAGCAAAAAACTGATAAAACTTCAAATAAAACTGCCATAAATCCTACACCAGTCATCCAATCAGACTGAAATTTTGTGCAGAGTTTGGTGTGACTATTGGCTACATTTGCACCAATTTTTTATCAAATTATATTGAGTGGTTCAAATTCTACAAGTGTTTTTATTAGCGCACTATGAAGTCAAAATTTGACTTAATTTGAACATTCAAATTAAGTTATTTTTCGCGTACAAAATTAAATGATTTTAAAATTTGCATCACAGGGTACCTTGATGTGTACGCTATGCGGTAGTGGTGTAGTGGTAGAGCGCTCGCTTCATAAACGAGTGGTTCCGAGTTCAATCCCCACCACGTCCCTGGTAGTACCGCGCTCAACTCGTTTCTCCGCGCAGCGGCCTTGTTCGTCAAGGTTCGTGTTTCGGAGTTATAGAGTTGAGAGAGGGTTATAGCCACGAATAAGTAGCCTCCTCGTCTGTAGTGGCCTTCTCGGCCTTGAGGAGGTGAATTAAAATAAAATTAAAAAAAAAAAAAACTTTCCGTATAAGTGGCGTTCTTGGGACAGCTAGGTTGGCATTATAAGGATCCGTGCTAACCGTAGTAACTAAGTAAAAATATTTAATGAAGTTAGAATACAAGTATAAAAAATATAAAAAAAAAATTAAAAAACAAAAAAAAAAATGCAGAATAAAATCTTATCATAAAGTTTAATGAAAACATAACATTGAGATACATGATTACAATATAAAGCATAGAAAAATACACAAAACAAAAATATAAAAGTAAAAATATTAAATAATATAAACAATTATAAAGATCTAATAATAAAAAGATAAGACTTCGAACTTCAAAATTTTCAAGCGATTTTTTTTCCGACAAAGCCTGCTTATCTCAGCCAAATAAAATGAAAAGTAATATTTAGTGTGTTTAAATATCGTAATAACGCGATAAAGTAGAATAACACGATAAAGTAAACATAAACTTACTTTATAAAAATTGCATTTCTCGGTTGACATGACAACATGAGCAACACTGATGTGCAACTCGTTGTAAGTTAAGGTATTTTTTAACATTTTTTCATTCTATTTTATATATATATATATACATATATACTATTTACACCTACAAATAAATATTATTTTTACAAAATATATTTTATTAACTGTAAAATCTTTTAAAATTTTTTTTAATGTAAAGTGACAAATAAATAAAAATTTATTTTACATTTATATTTTAACATTCAAGATAAAGTCTTTATTAAAAAATAGTTTTTTTTTTGTTTATCGAATATCAAAAAATACATTTTTATGTTTAAATGGCAGCCATTTTTCTGAAAATTAGTCAAAAAGTCACATTGAAACATCAGAGATAAACTCATATTTATCGTTTACATTTATAACAAAATTTGGCAAATGGTTCTTAATGTGTTAGATCCATATTTAGTTAGATATTTTAAAAATAATTCATTATTTTAGGTTTTAAGACTTTTTAAAAATTAAAAATGTCAGTTTTAACAAGAAAAAATACGATATATTTATTAACTTTTAAAATCTCTAGCTAAAAAGAAAGGTATTAATGCAAGTATCAATTTCAAATATAAAACTATGTGTATTGAAGAGGTAACATAGTGGTTTATCGAGCATCATTTTGTAGACTTATTTATCATGATTAAAATAATACAAAGAATGTGTGAAAAATACATATATTTTTCCACGAAAAAAATATATAACTTATATTTTACGTAACGATCTCTGCGTCAATGAAACAGATTATGAATCATTGTGCGTCGAATTAGTAAATAATAAAGAAAAAAACATAATTATAAATACTACATATAGACCACCATCTGGAAACTTAAAGAAATTTAAAACTCATCTTAAAACATTTCTAAACAAAATTACAAATTCAAGAAAACATATTTATTTGGTGGGGGATTTTAACATTAACCTGATCAACTATGCTTCAAATAATAATACTAAGAATTTTATAAATACTCTTCTACAATATAACTTTATCCCAACAATAAACAAATCAACAAGAATAACAAATAGGTCTTCTACTCTACTTGATAACATCATAACTAACAACTTTCATAATAACCCTCTTTACACAGGTATAATCCAGACCAATTTATCGGATCATTTTCCTACATTCTTAGCTACAAATAACATTTTAATTAACAATATTTCCACAAAATCCATAATAATTCGGCGACAGACCAATAAAAACTCCTTAAAATAATTTAAAAATTGTTTAAAAAATTGTGTTGATTGGAATCTAGTACTGCAATCAAATGAGGCTAACAATGCATATGACTTGTTTCTTAATCAATTTTGCAAACACTATGAAATAGCGTTTCCAGAAATAAAAAAAGTCATAAATACCAAGTCACTTCAAGCTCCCTGAATGTCTAAAGGCTTACTAAAATCTTCAAAAAAGAAAGAAAAATTATATATAAAATATCTTAAAAAAAAAACTTATAAAAATGAAATAACTTACAAAAATTATAAAAATATATTTGAAAAAAACAAAAAATACTCAAAAAAACTATTTTATGATCAATTATTAAAGAAAACCAACGGAAACACTAAAAAAATATGGAATTTAATTAAGGATTTAATTGGAAAAAATAATTATAACAAAAGCACTCTGCCAAAAAATCTTTTAATTAATGGAGAATTAGTTTATGAAAAATCAATTATAGCTGAAGAACTAAACAACTACTTTGTTAATATTGGCCCGAATTTGGCTGCTAAAATTTCTACTAATTCCATTCCATTTGATTCATACTTAAAAACTTATGATAAACTTATGGATGAAACTGATTTAAAACTGAGTGAGTTGAGAACTGCATTTAGCAGTCTCAAAAGTAAAAAAAGTGAGGTTTTGATAAAATTAGTGTTGATGTTGTCAAATCAGTATTTGAAGTCATTGAACCTTCTTTATTTCACATTTTCAATCTCTCATTAAAGTCAGGTATTGTTCCTAATAAATTAAAAATTGCCCGTATAACACCAATTTTTAAATCTGGAGATAAGTCAAATATTTTAAAGGCCTATATAAATCTTACCTTGTTTTTCAAAATTTCTAGAGAGAATAATGTATAACAGACTTTATAATCATCTAACTGAGAACGACATGTTGTATTGTAAACAATTTGGTTTAAAAAAAAAAAATTCCACTGAACACGCAGTAGTTGAACTTTCCAATCAAATATCTAATGCCTTAGATAATGACTGTTTTACATTAGGAGTTTTCATTGATCTGTCAAAAGCTTTTGATACCGTAAATCACTATATACTAATAAAAAAACTCGAAAACTACGGTGTAAAAAATAAAAACTTACTTTGGTTCAAAGATTATCTGACTAACAGAAAGCAATTTTTATACTATAATCAAAATAATACAATTCCACACTCCATAACTTGCGGTGCTCCTCAGGGTTCTATTTTAGGACCACTTTTATTTATATTGTACATAAACGACTTATACCTATCAACAAATCTTTTAGACCTAATTTTGTTTGCTGATGATTCAAATCTTTTTTGTTCTCACAGAGATATTAAATCACTTTTTAAAATAGTTAACGAACAGTTATGTAATGTTAGTGCATGGTTCGTAAGTAATAAACTTTCACTAAATGCGGAAAAAACAAAATATATGCTTTTCCATAAAGTAAATAAATCAGAAAATATTCCTCTTAAATTACCAGATCTTAATATTAATAAAACTTATATTAAAAGGGAATCTTACATAAACTTTTTAGGAGTAAAATTGGATGAAAATTTAAAATGGTGTTCACATATAAATAGCGTTGAAAAAATAATCTCAAAAAATATTGCAATGATGTTTAGGGCTAAACCCTTTCTAAATATATCATCTCTGAAAAAATTATATTTCGCCTTTATTCACAGTTATTTGTCTTATTGTAATGTTGTGTGGGCTAGTACTAGCCATACAAAACTAAAGAAACTCTAGAATAAACAAAAACATGCATGTAGAATAGTATTTGGAGCCGACAGAAATGTTCCTTGCGAACCACTTCTAAGTGTGCTCGGTGCTTTAAATGTATATAAACTCAATTTACACCAAGTTTTATTGTTTATGTTTAAAACAAAAAAGGAATTGTCTCCTAAAATATTTCAATCTTATTTTAATAAAATTAACCATAGGTACTCAACAAAGTTTTCAGAAAACAATTTTGTTGTTCCAAAACATAAATTAAAATTAACTTCCTATTCAATTAAATACCGCGGACCTTATCTGTGGAAGAAATTTCCAGATATTGTTAACAAAAAGCAGACTACATTAGAGCAATTTAAGGATGAATCAAAACGATTATTATTGTTCATGGATCTCAATAAATCCGACTTTAAATGTTTATTTTAAAGTAAACACAATAAAAAAAAATAAAAAAAAACAGATTCAATTATATCAATGATATATGATAATATGAATAAGAAAAGAAAGAAAAAGGAAAAAAAGAAAAAAAAAAAAAAAAAAAAAGAATAAGAAATCCAAGTGATGATGTCACAAGTGATGATGTCATAAGTGATGATGTTACATATTCATTTAGTGTTAATTATGAGATTTTATTTTTTCAATTTCTTTTATATTCAGGAATTTTTTTTTTTTTTTTTTTTATATTAACTTATTTCTTAAACATTTTAGCAACTGTTAAGCATCTTAACGCTTCTTAAATAATTCTTATTTTTTATTTTTTTTATTATATTAGTTATTTTCTATTTCATTTCTAATTGTTTCTTTTATATATATATTTGTATGTTACGGTTATGTGGAATTTTTAATGGGGCTCGGCGATAAGGCGAAATGTGCCTTCTTCTTGCTCCAGCCATCAATTTATATAAATGTATATGCAATGTAAACATTTTTTAACGGCGAAATAAATTACACTAAAAAAAAAAAAAAATTTTAACATATTAATGCATTAAAACATTCGCTCGTTGACCAATTAAGCCATAGACCTTTGTTACCTAACTGTATATTTTAGTGTAGCCTGAACCAAAACGTAAAAATATTCTAGTCTACACGACACTTAGTTTTTATAGTCGCGTGAAAAATTCGCGATGGAAGATTTTTTTGAAAAAAGTTAACGCCGTGGAAGGAACGTTGGGGGTGTGTTTTTACATATTGCTATTATATTGTATTTGCATGTATTGTATTGTATTATAGTAGTTATTATGCACTTGGGTGTTCATAATTGTATTTATATTCAATATAATAAGCATAATGATAAAATTTGCAGTCTTGGTGTCACAGTACAATGACTCTCGTAAATTTTCCGAGTGGATTCAGATTTTGGAATTTGAAGCGAAACTTCAAATAGCTGATGATTTACATGTAATACTACCCTTGTTCCTGTCAGGCAGAGCATTACCGTTTATCAAAGTCTAAGCAAGGATGTTAAAGCAGATTAAGATGATGTAAAGGCTGTACTGACAAATGCTTGTCAAATGCTTTCGCTAACAGCATACGATAAGTTTGTAAGCCTAAGAGAAAACGAGTCTGTTGATATCAATTAGATCTGATAAGCTGATAATATCTCATGGAAGTGAAGAATGGATAAGATGTACATTCATTCTGGGATTGACAGACAAAGCAAGAAAACAGTTGTGGATTGCATTCTCACTGTCAAGTATGTCGCTGTCCCAGGTTTCTGAAAAAGCTAGAAGTTTGGTAATTTTAAATCATAATGAACCTTGATTTATGGGTTGCTTAAATCGTGTTGCCACCAGTCCAAGACGAACTTCTCGAGAACACAACCACAAAATGATTACGTGCTACAGTTAAGTAAAGATGGGCATATGAGTCAAAATTGCAGTAAGGAAATTAAGAAAAAAAGGTTATGTTTCGTGCGTCGAATGGATGACCACCTAGCTCAGCACTGCTCCAAGAAATTTACGAATCCAAAAAACGTCTAAAAAAAGTGTTTAATGCAGTCTCCCACAAAACTTAAAACCGTCTTCGCTTTGCGTGTTTGTGAAAGGAAGAAAGTTAATAGCATTATTAGACACTGCAAGCTGTAAACCTGTTGTAAAATATGACGTTATCAAATGTAAAAAATGTCACACCAACGAAAGAAAATGTCATGGTAAATGGAGAATCAGTTGAAGTAAGACACCAAATTGTAGTTGATCTATCTCTAAATAAAGCTATCGTTGTTTTGGAACGTCTGGTTGCCAAAATTGCATTCCAAAATTAAATGTTCATTGGTTTGGACGCAGTGCAACTGCTTATGTTGTCCAAGTTGGAAGAGACAGCTGAACCCCAAATTTTAATTTAAAACTTGTGAAAAATGGTGCTATTGCAGTTTCTCAGGAAACAAACAATGTGGTCTCTTCATTTACTATTCAAAATACCAAACTATCATACCTTTAAAAATGTTAAGAGTGATTATGAAATGGAAGTAAGAGAATAGATAATACGTGATTTGAAGGATAGTGCAATGTTATTATTCCATTGATGGTAGTAATTTAGCGGAACAAACCAAAAGCACGCTAGATGATTGACTGTGTTGAATCTATATGTATTCAGATATACTGTAGATGGCAATATTTGCAGTACCAAGCTTTGCAGCTTTAGAAAGTTGGGAACCTCAAGATAAATGATCTGAAGAAAGCCTGCAAAATACCTGCAAATTTATATTGACAAAACATTCTGATAATATAAATTTGTGGAATATGAAGGGCAACGGTACTGCCTAACAAGATTGGATATTGGTTTAAATTTGGCACTCAGAATAATAACTAAAATAAAAAAAATAATCATCGGACAAAGTCATTGAGTGTGGGTCAAATTCATTTATTGATGACATCATTATTAACAATAATATTGTGTTTTTAAGTTGCACAGTTCAATAGCATTTGAAAGCATATGGGCTGGACTCATAGTTGCCGTAAAAACCTGTTAGCGGTTGTGTGCTTAGATTACTAGTCATAAACAAGGTACCAAAGTACTTTGGAAACGTGACAATCTGCTCAAAACTCTCAAAGGAAGGATTAAATGTCGGCAAATCTTTTCGTGTTGACAGTTAATGGGACATTAACTGTCGACGCGAAAACCCTGTTTACGGAACATGGTGCGATGCAAGCAGTTTAGTTGTTAGCATAGTTATACTAAAATATACTGAAAGTGGCTAGAGAAATAGTCAAAGGTTGTTATGGCTAAGGAAGAAAAATGATACGGCTCACATTAATCATGCAGAGTTGGAAGCCCTGATCAAAAGACTCAGTACCAATAAAATAGGGCTTTGAACATGTTACCTTAATGAGTGAATTTGCTAAAGTTTATTCTCTGGTTAAATTTTTTAATTATTGGGGATAAAACCGTTCGCGTTCATGGCCTTGTAAAACCACCTGTCCGACGCCGGTTATCTTTGATTGAAGATCTGGTGAAAAAATGCAATTTGATTATAAAAATTTATAATCAAGTTCAATCAATTTTGTATTGCATTTCGTGTACCCCATCTTTGGAATAAAATAGTATTACCAAATTTTGATCCTTCTATTACTCTTCCTGTTTTTAAAACTAAGTTAAAAAAATTCATTCTCTCTATGGACAACATTCTAAAATTCTATTAAAAATGTATGTAAAATGTATTTGTTAAATCTTCAACTTATTATATATTAAAATGTGTTGTATCTTTGCATAATGTAAATACGTTTTTATATAAATTGTGATATATATATATATATATATATATATATATATATATATATATATATATATATATATATATGTTACAAATAAATATTTTTATTTTTTAAGGTTCCGATAAGATCCTTATGATCTTCTTTCGGAAACCTAGTTTTATATTGTTAGTACGACTTAAATGTATTACGACTTATGTTTATGTATTACGATTTATAAATTTTGTGACATGACTAACATTGTAAACTTAAAAAAAAAAAAAAAAAAAGTTGTATGCGAAAAATTGAGTTGATGCTTTTACCAAGGTACAATAGAACGGGCTGCATTCAACCCATTCTGAAATGGCAGTTAATATCACATTAGCTGACATCTTCATTATATTGAAGTCAATCGAAAAGATTGACTTCAAAATAATGAAGATGTCAGCTAAAATCGATAGAGATCGATCATAAATTAAAAATTGTGAGCGATCTCTATCAGTTGATCCGATTCAAAGCCAATTCTATGGGAGCAAAGAAGCCTTGAAGTTGAAAACAGTTTGTATTGTCTAGCGATTGACGTAACTCATAACAAACCGGAGATTTATGTAATTATTGTCAATTGCGGTAAATTTTTAATTTGGAGAAAATTAAAAAACAAGAAAGAAACAACAGTGTGCTTTCATTTAGAGGAAATATTTTGAGGAAGAAGACCTCCATGGCAAGTGCTATTTGACAACAGCCACACATTGCACTCAAAACCTGCGTGTTAATTATGTACTGAATGTGTTCGTTCTCTTTCCCACAGACCTTCTGGATATGGAATTTCGTATGGCAGTAAGGAGCGGCAAAAGTCCGTTAGAGATGGTGTATTGGTATAATGTGGCGTTAAAAAAATGACGAAGAAACGTCATTACTCTATAGAGCTGCACTCACCTATGAGTGGAAACTACGCACAAGTTCATCGACAAGATTATTCATGACTATACGCGAGGACAAAAAGTATTCGTAAAGCCTACCTACTCAAAAGGAACGAGCAAATGAAACAAAGGACCTGTCTTGGATGTCGGGCGAGGAGTTTTTGTAGAAATCAATGGGTTTTCAAGACACGTGGCAGGCGTCTGCCTTGCTCCTAAGTCACATAGTTTGACAATTGCATCGACAAAATTGAATAAAAAAAACCCCACCACGGACACCCTCAGGCAATTGACAAGGGTATGCGGAGTTTTTGGTGAAGTGATCAAGGGGTGTTGTGATTACTGTTAATATTTGCATTGTACATGAACTGTAAATTTTTAACTGCGTCAGAAGGAATGTTGCAAGTGTGTTTTTTCTATAGCTTTTACCTAGTATTTGTATATAATATAATTGTATTTATATTCAGCTGAAACTTCTATAACTTGTGAACAAGAAAATATAGTAAAACACGCATTTAATTATGGTTTCTATTTAAATATGGCATAATATTATTTTTTAAAGTAACATAAGTTAAAAATTGCACGAATAACGTCGGTTTTTAGGACTGGCGATGACTTCATTATTTCTGATTGGGGTCGTTACTAATTTACATCACGGAATTTTCGACATTTTTTTATCTTTCAAATACAGTTATTATCTGTCAATTACATCTGAGACATATTTTCTGCAAGCATAAAATATGACCGTCATAGTTTCTATCAACGTATTTTGACAATTTTATGTATGAATTATTTTTTTGCAAAGATAAAATAGGTCTAACATTTTTATTGGCATGTTTTGACATAATTATATGTCTGAATTATTTTCTGCTGACACAAAAATATGTCAAAATATATCTGACATATTTTGACATTTTATTTCGGACATATTTTATGATTTATATTCTTGAAATAAAAATCAAACTAACAATTTAGTAATGCATTTCAGAATATTAGGTGAATAAATAGAAAATATGTTAACAAATAAGTTTGACTTGTTTTTCAAGAATATAAAACAGCAAATAATTCAGGCATAAAATTATGTCAAAATATGTCGATAGAAAATATTTCAGACATTTTATGTCGGCAAAAAATAATTCAGACATAAAATTATGTCAAAGTACATCGATAAAAAATATATACCGACACGTAATTTACGGACGATATAGACCTAAACCTATAATACTTTTATCAATATAGACCTAAATCTATATTAGTGTGTTTATTAAATCTATATTACTGTGTTTATTAAAGTTGCTTAAAAGAATAATGTAAAACAGGCTATTTTATCATTTATCAGAAAACGTTATGTTGCATTGTAAAACAGTTTAAAAATGTTCAACTGAACATGCAGTGGTTGAAATAATCAATCTAATAACAAACGCATTATGTGCAAACTACTTTATATTAGGAGTTTTCATTGATCCGTCAAAGGCTTTTGATACTGTAAACCACAATATATTAATAAAAAAACCTGAATGTTACAAAGTAAAAAATAATAACTTACTTTGGTTGAAAAGTTACTTGACCAATAGAAAACAATTTATACTATATGAGCTAAAACAAACAATTCCATATGCTGTAACTTGCGGGGTTACTCAGAGCTCTGTTTTCAGGAATAACAAGGGTCCTATCAGGACCCTTGTTATTCCTAATGTATATAAATGATTTAAATTTAGCAACAGACTTCTTAAATTGTATTCTTTGTGCAGATGAATCCAATCTTTTTTATTCCACAGAGATACTAAAACACTTTTTGAAACAGCTAACGAACAGTTGGGTTAAGTTAATAAGTAGTTCATAAGTAATAAACTCTCTCTAAATGTGAATAAAACCAAATTTATTTTATTCCATAAAGTAAATAAATTAAAAAATATCCCCATTAAAAATTATCCCCATTAAACTGTCAAATCTAATGCTAATATTAAAAGAGAAACTTCAGTTTTGAGCGTAATATTGGATGAACATTTATATTGGAGGGAACATATAAAAGTATTGAGAATAAAATATCAAAAAATATTGCCATGATATATAGGGCCAAATCATTTCTAAACAATAAATCTTTAAAAAGTTTATATTTTTTCTTTCATTCATTGTTATTTGATTTATAGTAATAATGCATGGACAAGTATAAGTCATACAAAATTAAGAAAAATGTACTGTAAATAAAAACACTCGTGCAGAATATTATTTGAAGATGATAAAACTGTATCATGCGAGCCTCTTCTGCATATACTTGGCGCAAACGTCTATAAAATCAACTTACACCAAGTTTTAACGTTCATGTATAAAGCAAAAATGGAACCCTAACCCTGATAAGAATCTCCGAAAATATTCATTCCTATTTTGACAAAGTAGTTCATAAATATCTGACAAAATTTTCAGATAATAACTACATTGTCCCTAAATAAAATTCGAAACAAGTTACATATTCAATTCATTCTCTTCGACCTTATTTGTGGAAAAAGTATTCTAAGATTTCAAATACGGAAAAAGTTAGCATACAACAGTTTAAAAAAGAATCGAAACAGGTGTTATTACTTATGAAGTTTAACATATTTGTAGGTTTACTTGAATTTTGTAGGTCAAAGTTGAATTTTCTCTTGCAAAATTAATTGGCTTTATTTTTATTTAAGGGAATTTAAAAGTGCCGAGACAAATTGTGTTTACATCTTAAATAAACCTTAGAAAACAAGTTTTGAGTTTTTTAAACTTACTAAAACAAATTATTTATCGAGATACTAACAAAATATTTATTAGCTTCTTTGTAATTTTGCCAATCTTCTTTAATCTATCCGTTAATTTCGCCATCTTCTTTCTGTTACTAAGCCTAATATCAGGTTTACAAAATCCAAGTCTAGTCCGTAATTTAACTTGTTTAAGAAAACCTCTACGGTGAATTAAACAAATTAAAAAAAAGATATTTTTATAAAAAAAAAAAAAAGCAGAATTGTATCAGTAGGTTTATTAACAAAAATAAGATGGCAAAATTACAACAAGTAAAATTAGAAACGAATTTTTAAAACCCAATACTTTTATATGTTATCAAAACACAAATTTCGCAATCAATTTTTTCCGATATTACTGTTTTATTTTATTACCATTTAGCTGTATGCGTGTGTAAAAAAACAAAAAAGTTCAGGAAGATGCGGGTCTCGAACCGTTTACGAAGCCAACGCCTTATCCAAATACGCGCTAATTGCGCGTATATGTATTAAAACAATCGATATACTTTTTTTTAAAATAGAATTAAAAACTATTTCCTCTCATGAACAGTTTAAAAATAAACTTAAACCAAAACTTTTAATAATTGACAACGAATATTTCGATTATTTTCGATTATTTCGATTATTGATTTAAAACTTAAGATCAAAATTATAACTTAAATCAAAATTATAAAATTAAATTCAAATTTAGTGTTTTGTATAATATTGAAGATTATGATATACACACAAATGAGGAATATAAGATAAAATTTTATGCTGAAACAAAAAAAAAAATTGAATTGTTTTTTCAAAATAAAAAATTACTTTGATAAAAGTTTAATAAACATTTAAAAGTTTCCATTTAATCATCGCAAGTTTCCCACAGGCTGTGAATTAGTTGATCAATTGTTACCTACAGGCTGTGAACTAGTTGATCAATTATTGAAGATTGTGATGTACACACAACTGGGATAAAATTTAATGCTAAAAGAAAAAAAAATTGAGTTACTTTTTCAAAAAAAAAATTACTTTGATGAAAGTTTAAAATACACTTAAAAGTTTTCATTTAATTTAAGTATCACAAGTTACCAACAGGCTGTGAATTAGTTGATCAATGTTTTTCATGAAAACAACAACAACAACAAAACAAAAACAAAAAAAAAAACAAGTTATTTATTTTCCCTAAATCATTTTACTATAGTTTAGATAATAATGATAATAATAATAGTAATAATAGCAAAAATATATAATAATAACATAAGATAAAAAAAATAATTATACAAATTATAGTAATAGTAATAATAATTATTAGGATGGTGTCACTCATACAGAAATCTGATCAAAGGAGTGACACCAATTTTTAATATAATATAAGTAATAATAAGCAAAGACACACACTGAAACACATGGATCATTAACACACAAACCAAAGTACATAAAATATACATTAAAACAAACATGTAGAAATCAGTTTGCAGGTTTTACTAATAAAAAAAAAATAAACAAAAAATAAACAAAAAGTGCTGAAGATAATTGTAGTGATTACAAAAAGAAAATTAAAATAATATTTAAATCATACGGATAATAATGCCAAAAAGTTAAAATAAAAAGTTTTTCAGAATTTTTTAAAATTGATATTGTTTAAGATAGAGTAAAGGTATTTTTGGATATATTTTTTTGGACTCATTCAAAATGCATGCAAGGCTCCTGTTCCATTCACAGACGCACTGATAAACAATAGAATGTTTACCATACCTCTACGTTTTAAAAGATGGTACATTTAGTTTTCCATTGTCTATATTTCTAGTCGAGTAGGAATGTAATAGTCTACTTTCTGTGAATAAGTTTGTGATAGGAGATGGTATGTTTTTATTTAAGGAGTCAAAAACAAAAAGAAGATTAGCATACTTTACTAGCGCTGGAAACGTTGGAATGAAAAGTTTTTTGAAGAACTTTGACGTATCTGATTTAATTGGTTGGAAGTTTATTAATCTGATGGATTGACGCTGAGACAATAGCAACTTGTTAATGCAATAGATTCCAACTTGACCCCAAACTTGACAACAATAGCTAAGATGAGATGAGAATAATGCATAGTATATACTCCTAAGTGTAACTTTATTGGCATAATGACGAATTATTGAAAGCATACCGTTAGCTCGAGAGTTTCTTGCTTAGTTCATCAATATGAAAGTTCCATGAAAGATAACAATCAATTAATACACCAAGATATTTAATAACTCTTGAAGGATATAGTCGTTTATTATCAATTTTGATTTTGATTTCAACATTTTTAAAGAAATTGTTTTTTCTTGGAGATAAAAAAAAAATTAGTTTAGTTTTTTCGTAGTTGAGACATATTAGGTTAGTATTTAACCAGTGAACTATAACTTTTAGATCCGAATTAAAATTTTAACATAAAGAATGATACGATTTGTTGATGTGCAAGAGATTTGTATCATCAGCAAACAGATGGACTGAAGAGAAGTGAACAGAGTTGATTGGGTCGTTAACGTAGATTAAAAACAAAAGAAGACCTAAAACAGAACCTTGAGAAACACCACACAAAACAGATTTATAACTAGAATTGAAACCATTAATACTTACAAATTGTTTTCGATCTGAAAGATAAGATAGAACCCAGTCATTTACAATACCGCAAATTCCATAATGTTTTAATTTAGAAATCAAAATATTATGGTCAACGGTATCGAAAGCTTTTTGTAAATCGATAAAAACACCACAAACGAAATGACCAGTATCAAGAGCTTTCCTAATTTTTTCCGTTATACTAATTAATGCATGGCAAGTAGAATGTTTTGATGGAAAACCAAATTGAAAATCATTTAAACAATTAAATGAGTTTAGAAAAGAGTACACTCTAGAATACATAAGTTTCTCAAGAAGTTTACTAATTTAGATAAAAAAGAAATAGGTTTGTAGTTAGTGCATGAAAGTTTAGAGCCACATTTTAATATCGGAATAACGCAAGATATTTTCAAAATATCAGGAAATTTTCCATTTATAAATGAGAAATTAAATAGTTTAGAAAGAATATTTGAAAAATCGTAGTTAAAATCTATAAGAATATTTGTTGGAATACTGTTTGGACCTAATGATGTTTTTGGATTCAATTTAGATATAAGAGATTTCAGAAATATTTGTTGGAGATAATAAAAAACTATGTAAATTTTTGATAGTTAATGTAAGGTGAATGAATATTGGATTTGAGTTGATGAGTAACATTTGTAAAAAAAAGTGTTAAATAATTCAGAGATTAAAGTCGGGTCATTTATATATGTATCATTTTCTTGCAAACAGTTGGGAGATGATTTATTTAAATTTTTTACATTAATTAGAGTGTTAATACCTTTTCAAAGTTCGCGAAGATTTTTTACATTTTATGAGAAAAAAAATTTTAAATGGTTTTTTTTTACTAAGTTTAGTTAATGTAACTATTATATATTTATATTATATTATATTATATTATATATTCCCGCGGAAGGAACCCATTACCAATATTATTGTTTATTTTTTTGATGGCCATGCGTCACATTTTTTTACCAAACTTAGTTAGTTTTGCTCTAAAAATGGAACAATTCTTGTTGTAATAATGTTTGTTATCAAATTCAACACATATCTTTCAGTACTCCATATAGCTGTTTTTGAGCTAATAAAAGCAAAGTGGAAATTTTTTTTGTCGATAATGGCGTATTGACTATAAAATAAATGGTATCAGAGGTATGGAATATAAAGTAAAATGTATCAGAGGTATGGAGTATAAAGTAAAATGTATCAGAGGTATGGAGTATAAAGTAAAATGTATCAGAGGCACTAAGTTCATTATAACCATAGGATTATCTCAATCATTTTAGGAAAAAAGTCATTTATGGAAATGGCTGGTTATAGTATGGATTATAACCAGCTATTTCCATATGGGCAACAATTTTCACATTTTTTACATTAAAGGTTGGTGATAACTTTTTTTATTCTTTTGAAATCCATCAGGTAAAATTAAGATTTTGTGAGACTAGCTCTGGTTTTTTTATGACTGCAATATAGAAGTAGTAAAAGAACCAGAACCAGCTTATGTCAGTTTAAAAAAAGCGATTTTGAATTTAATTTAAAACAATAATAACATGGTCAAACAACCAGTCTTAATGTTCAAGTGCACAATAGAAGGTTTGCCTTCGGTTGTAAAACGTGAAAATCAGAAACGTAGCAGCAAAGTCTAAAGGCAAAAGAGCAAGGAAAGTTAAATTAAATGGCAAAAAAATTAGACGCATTGAAAAGGTCAAAAATGAAAGGAGATTAATTAATAAAGAAACGATTGGGTACGGAAAAACTTATTTAATGAAAAAGCTTAAAAAGAAAGAAAAAACAAGAAAATTTTGAGAAAAAAAAGAATGTTGTAAAAGAAAAAGAAAGTCATGAAATTGAGTCTGAAATCGAGTTGTATTCAAATGTTGACAATACCCAGCTAGCATACATACGTTGTTAAAACATTAGAACAATGTCGCGCGTTTCGTTGGCCCAACATCGGCTGCCAACGTTGTTTTTATATCATTATGGTTAAAAATGCGACGTCGCCAACAACTAAAAACCAATGTTGATAAAACATTTTTTTCAAGTTGGAAAATGGTTATATTTTCTACGTTGATACAACGTTTTATTTGATACGTTGGCACAACGTTGTATTTTACGTTGTTCAACAAATGTATTTTATGTTGCTACAACGTTGAACTTTAATTGGCAAAACGTTGTATTAAATATTATTCGGAATCAAATTTTTATTTAATTCTATTTTCTTATATATATATATATATATATATATATATATATATATATATATATATATATATATATATATATATATATATATATATATATATATATATATATATATATATATATATAATATATATATATATATATATATATATATGTTTAAGTATGGACCACTAAAGCACCTTTCTATATTTAACGTCCCAGCAGGGACGGAGGAAAACCATTAGTTGTGAAAAAGGTGAAAAGAGGCAATGTATATTTATGGAAACGCTTGATCTTCAAAATAAAAATCATATTTGTGTTGATTGTGGTTTGGTGCTTTAATAACCACAAAAGATTTTATTTAAATTTCGAAATAGCAATGTTTGGTCACATAAATTGGATCAGCGTTGGGTTTAGTTCGTAAAAACAACCAACTTTTTGCAATGTATTTACATACATTGGATCAACGCTGATTTATATACACTAAATCAACGTCGAAATATATAGATTGGATCAACGTTAAGTTTAGATTGCAAAAACAATCAACATTTTGCAATGTTTCTACATACATTGGAAAAACGTTGATTTATATACATTGAATCAATGTCGAGATATATACATTGGATCAATTCTGGGTTTAGATCGTAAAAACAATCAACTTTTTTGCGATATTTTTACATACACTGGACCGATGTAAATTTGCCAGATGTTTTTAGTTCCGTCGGTAATAATTTTATCATTAACCAAATGACATTGGATCAACGTTGGTTTTGCATTGGATTAAAGAGCCGACGTTTGCCATGGTTTTACATACGTTGGCCCAATGTAAGTGTGCTAGCTGCGTAATATAGATCATAAATTAAGACTCGGGTCTTATTTAAGACGAAATTAAGACGAAACTCTTTCTTTTTCAGTTTAAGTACCTAAATGATATGTTACTAAATATATGTTTACTAAATGATTGAAATGCATTAATCTTTAATTTTAACTCATAAAAGTACTTATATTGATATTAATATATATTTAACGTCTATTTAAAAGTCCTTCTTTTCTAATTTACATAATAAAAAGTTAAAAATGGATTAATCATTCATTTGAAACCTTGAGTGCATTTTAAACTAGACTCTAAAGCAGTTTTAAAAAATTACGACAAGTGTCTACAATATTTACGACAAGTGTCTACAATATTTACGACAAGTGCGAAACACGTACTTTAAGTATCAAAAAGTACTTTTTAAAAATTAAAATAAGTTTGTAAACGATTTAAATTTCAAAGTGAGAATAATTTTAAACCAACACTTGAAGTGCAAAAAATTATTTCCAATGCATTTTTACTTTTTTAGGAATCTAACATATTATTACAAGTGTTGATAAACTCTCTGTATGAAATCAATTCTATATATATTCCACTAATCTTTTTCTGGTTTAACTATACATTTATTCTCAACAGTAATGAATTGACGTAATATTTATGACATAAGTTGTTCTTTCAGATTTTGCAGAAATACGCATGGTTATTTCTAAATTTAAATTGTATTTGTATTATTAAATTGTATTTGTATTATAAGTATTGTTTACATCGCAATCAAAATAATGATTTTCCTCCTGCCGCCAGCGCATACAAGCATACGATTTTTATACCTTTTTGTAAGTGTTTAAATTCTGGCGTAAATATAAATCTCTTAATTGCCAACAGAAGCATGTTGCACGTCTTTTATATTTTAAAGACCGTATTTCTCATTCCAAGCCTTTATAAGTTGAAATAAAAGTTTTTCAATATAAATGAGCTTTAAAATTTTAATAGTCTTTGTTTTATGTTTAAATGTAAAATTAATTCGTCCCAGGTTTCGTTTCATGACTTATAATTGTCAAAAGATAAAAATAAATTTTTACGCAGTTATAATCTTATGAAGTAGCCCTTTTTATACACGAGTTTGAACAAAACGAATGCAATTTTTGCATTGACTTTAGCCAATCATTTTTTATAGAACAACTTTGTTTGAAACAAACTTTTCACACGACTTTATTCAACAATGCATATCCATTTAAACAAATGCTTAAAGAATTCATTTTTACGATTGATGATATAATTAATATACTTTTAATAGCTTTTAATAATTCTCAAATTTTTGTTTTTATTATCTCTCTATGGATTAAATAATTTATAGATGTATCAAATCATTTTAATGACGTTTTTATCATTAAATCTATAATATAATAAACAGATACATATATTTATAATAAAATCCCTTCTTTTCTTTTTTGTAAAAGTTTTGTTTATGATTTTAATTCTTAAAAAAGTCATTTTATATTGTAAATTTGTAAAAATTATTTTTTATTGCAAGCTTTTTTTTTTTTAATTTTTGAATGTTTTTTAAGGTTTTTGCTTTATGAGGTTATAAGCTTTAAGTCAAATTTTAACGCGTGAGTATTTGTTAGCGGTTCTCGACGACGAGAACTGAAGGTTCTTCTATGAGTCCCCATTTTCTTCTTAAACTGTAATATAGAACTGTAATATAGAAAAAAAACAAATTCTTCTATGAGTCCCCAATTTCTTCTTAACTGTAATATAGAACTGTAATATAGAAAAAAAACAACAACAAAAAAACAAATTTATATTTTGCTTTTTAAATAAAATAACTGTTTGTATGACTAATTGTTACTGTTTATTCAAACGATTTTAAAACAAAAATTAATCTTTTATTGTTTAAGACAATATAAAATGTTGCAATTACAAAGTTAGAGGTTAAAATATAAAACTATTGAGCTATAGTATGCAATGAAAAATATAAGATTTGTAAAAATACGGGTAGCATTATTATCTCTAGGGGTTTTACTTCTTTATACTAATAGTAACTTAAAACAAAAAACAGTCAGTAGAGAGAGGTTAACTATAAATCTATTAGAAACTCATTCAGATTTACAATCAGATTTACAAACTAATTTTTATCAAGAAACTTTGGAATCCTCGTATATATTATCTTATTCTCTTTTTGGAAGCAATTGGGAAAGGTATGGTAGTGCTGTTAAGGCGATTGCTGCATCTGCTTCCCAAAGTAGTTTATATAAAAACTGGAGCGTTCGATTGTATCACGATGGTAAAATGTTAAGTACACCATTACAAAATAGTTATAAAAAAATTTATAAGAATCTTTTTTTCTACAACGTAGAGTTCTTGCCGGAATTCGGAAATGTATCGCATATAAATGGAATGACATGGCGTTTTCTTGCTGCTGGGGATCACAGTATTGACGTAATGTGCAGTAGGGATATAGACGCTCTTTTATTACCACGAGAAGAAGCTGCGGTAAAAGAATGGTTAAGTAGTGATAAATTATTTCATGTAATGAGAGACCACCCTCTACATGGAACTTACATACTTGGAGGAACATGGTGCTTTCGAAACAAAAAAAAACCATATCTTGGTACTACTATTGCGAAATTAGTTATCGATAAAAGTAAAAAACGTACTATTAATACTGAAGCACCCTTTGGTGACGATCAACGTGTTTTAGCAAAATTTATATGGCCATTGATAAGCAATGATGTTTTGCAACACGATTCGTACCTGTGCTCTTATTATAAAGGTAGTATTCCATTTCCATCACAAAGAAGTAACAGACATATATATATTGGAATGATAACAAGTCTTTCAAAAAGTAAAGTCAACCTTCCATATTGCCCAATAAATTGTAGACCTAAGCAACATCAAGACTGGATCTATTGTTAAAACTGAGTGTATTGTTAATATTTTAATACTAAGTATTTAGCTACGCTGGCAGAACTTTTGATGTTTCAGATTTAATGGCATTTAAGCATTGCAAAAAACTCAAAATTTAAGTAAATAAATTTTTTATATCAAGTTAAAATGAGTTAAGAAATATATATTTTTCTATATTTAAATTCATTGAAAGCTTTAAAATTTCACTTAACAATTTTTTACTGTTTAAAAGTTATGATTGCGTAAAGTTTTTAACCAACCAAATTAAAGATGTTTTCATTGTCATAATTTTTGAACAGCATAAAATATATTTATTTTATCATTTGTTTTCATATTTTCAAAAATTTTTAGGTATTTTATTCTGAATATTTAATAGCGCAACTTTTTACAAAATCTTTTATATTTGACATTTGGATAAACATACTTAAGTTTAGAGATAGCGCAATGAATGAAAACAAATCCGCTCCTAAGAAAGTTGAGGGGAGAGGGAGAATCGAGCAGGACAAATTTGCATGTGGTATCGATGATATAGGTAGACTTAAATTTTTTTATAAATATAAATCTAAACAATAAATTTGAATGGAAAGAGTTTACAAGCATATTTAAACAAGAATAGGCTTTAAGAGCATTAGAAAACGCACAATTATATACAAATAAATATCTTTTAGTAACGTAAAAATTAAAAATAGATTGTCACAAATTATATGAAAAGTTTTAGTATACGAATACTTTTAAGTTAATTATAAGTATACTTATAAGTAAGAGAAGAGAAAAAATAGTAAGAAAGTCATAAAAACAATATTTTATTTAACTTTGAAGCCCGATTTAAAGATTATCAAAATTTTAAAATAGATACGTATAATTTTACATAAAAAGTTTTCTACTCAAAGTTGCTTCTTTATGTTTAATAGTTCAGTGTATTTCTTTTTTTCAAGCCATCTCAACCTACTATACAGGGTAATACATTCGTTAGGTTTAAAGACATATTTCTATATGCGTATATTAATCATCATAATAGAAAATCGTCATAAACTATCAATAAAACAGTAAGCTTAATATTGATGACTTATCAAAGTTTATGACTTAATAAATCATGCGTATTCATTTAAATGTTAATTGCTCAACTTGCTCTATACAGTTGCTAAACTTACCACGCTGAGGCAGGTTGAGCAGCTCAGTAAACTTTAAACAATATCTTCTCAAATAAATCAAAACATATGCTTTTTTCAAAAAGTTTAAAAAAAAAAAAAAAGTTTTCTTCTTCTTTACTAATGTCGCTTATTGGGCTTAATAACCAACTCAATAACCACAACAACAACAAAAAAGTTGTTCAAGAGCACCACGGAGGAGCAATTAACTCGTGAAACTCACGCCTCTTTCCTTACAAATGTCACTTATCGGGCTAGAGCCTAATTTATTTACTCGTTGAAAGATTTTTTTTTTTAAATTTAAGTTTTTAAATCTTAAAAAGAGTTTTCATTTCTTCATTGTTGGTCATTAAAAGTATAATAATTTTTCAACAAAAAATAAAAATTTATTTTTATTGAAATAAAACTTCAAAAAAAGAGAAACGTCTCACAAGTCAGTAACTAATTACTTAAGGAAATTTAAATTATTTAATCATTTATTTTAAAAGAGATATTTTAAATTAAAGTCTTTTTGTATAGAGAGACTCTTCTGAACTGTTCCAAAGTGATTTTTCGAGTTGTAATCTTTATTGTAAGAGTGGTACAATAATAGTACAAATGTTGATCTGCATACTTCATTGTTAGAATGGTACAATAATAGTACAAATGTTGATCTGCATACTTCATTGTAAGAGTGGTACAATAATAGTACAAATGTTGATCTGCATACTTTATTTTAAGAGTGGTACAATAATAGTACAAATGTTGATCTGCATATTATTTTTTACGGTCACAATTAAAGAAACATTTTTTTTCCAGAAATTGGTCGGCTTATTACATTACATTGCTTGAGAAGACACAAAGGGTAAAACCTCTTCATTGGCTTATCATCAATACCTAAAATCTCTGCTGACATTTTGTATAAGGTAAAAAATCTCCTGGAAGTATTGACTTAATTGGAGTTTTCAGATCCTATTGACTTTGAAACATCAACAATGATACTAAGGCTAGCTCTCAACGCTGCTCGAATCTGTTTTCTCCTGCTCGGTTGTTGATCCATCAATATTGAAGATTCTGATCTTCTTCAGAACTTGAGGATCCTGCTGTCTACTTTTCTTTTCAACTTGTAGTCGCTGGCTATAAGTACCGGATTCATAGTCTTTCCTGAGTTGTCCTTCTCTACCGTCCTCTTTATATCCACGATGTAGCCTCCTGCTCATGACTTTCTTAATCTTCCTCCCTCACTTTTATCAGCATCACCTTTAATGATTTGTAAAAAACTTAGTAGTATTTTGATTAATATTTTGAAGATGTGTCTTTTGATGATGAGCCTTCCTCTCTTAGCCATTGTTCCAAAACTTGCCCTAAATGTGTGTATATATATTAGTGGTGAACAAAACCAAGTATCCAGTCGGGTTTGTTAAAATCGAATTCGCATTTTAACAAACCGAATTTTGGTCGATCACTAATTAGTGATTGACCGAAATTCGGTTCAGTCGATCACTAATTAAAATATCCATTTTCATCATATTATTTATATATAATAAATATTACAATTAATTAAAAAAATCCTAATTTTATATAATCTATAAAGTGTTCGATCAAAGTTAATTAAAGTTAAATAAAGCTTTGGAAACAACCTCTAGCAATATCAGTGTTCAAGAATTGAAAATTGCTCCAAAAATGCAATGGAAAAACGTTTTTCAGCAATTTAAAACACAGAACATTATTCAGTTACTGCTCTACTTGATCCAAGATACAAATGGTATTTTTTCAGATCTCAAGGTGCTTTGCAAAAAGCTAAACACCCGAATGGACAATTTTAAACCTCTAGATGAATTGGCTCCTGCAACTTAAATTCTTTCTGGCGACAATGAAAAAAACGCATCGTTTGTTTATTTAATGTCAAAAATTATTGCGCAATTTCAAACTCAAATAGGACCAAATGCACGTTTATCTTCCAAAATGATAAAAGAAGCGTTGAATGATTTTTTAGATAGTCCAATAACTTCGCAACGCCTTTAGTTTTGGAAAAGCTATGAAAAAAAAATGCAAATTCCAAAATCAAGTTAGCGTTGAGTAAGGTGGCAAAAAAGTACCTCACACCACCTCCAACATCAACAGTTGTTGAAAGACTGTTTTCTACAGTGGGTGATATTCTTCCAAACGAAAGAAACAGAATTCATCTAGAAAATTTGGAAAAACTTCTATTTTGTCGAAAAAATTTTCCAGCTGTTGGATTCTGTTATTAGTTATTTTTATTAATTTAATATTTTGCTCAAATTAAAACTAACTTTAAGAAACAATATATTTTATTGATTTTTGGTTCGGTTCCGGTTCCGGAAAAATATTATTTCCGGTCGATCACTTACCCCTAATGTATATTATTCACTTTAAAGAAATACTATAATTATAGTATAAAAGTATTTGGTTTACCTTCTTTATTGACATCCATCTTTTTATTTGTTTTAAGTTATTCCAACAACCAGTCCCGATGGTCGATAAAGAACTTCTCCCTTATCCTAACGTAATTAGTCCAGCCACGAAGTCTAATTAGCCAGACTTTGGCAAACTCCTGCCCCTGACCGATGTTATCTAGCAACATAGTATTTAACTGGATACCCTTGGTAAGCTGGTCAATTTGGCATATGTCGTAAGCTTAGAAAATTTTTATCCGTAATATTATTGTTCTTTATTGTAAAAAACTCTAGAAAAAAGGTTTGTTTTTTTTGAAACACTTTTTTGCCCCACACTTCCGTGTTTTAGTGTAAATCATTAATATTAGGCTGAAAGAAATAATTATATTCCACAAAAAAATTCTATTTTTCGTGGGTTATTCAAATGAAAAAAAAAACACATTTGACACATTTAAAGTACATATTTCTAAGTGAAAACGGCATTTTAGAAAAGTTGTTTAGATGAACTTAAAATTAAAAGTACGAGATAATGTAATTTTCTGCCTTTCAGCACAACAAAAGTTTAAAAATCCTTTTTTCAAGTAAACAAATTAATTCTTTTTACATAAACAAAAACTCTTTGCATACATAAATACAAATAATAATTCTTTCATCTTTTATGTTCGATTAAATTTAACACAAAACAATTGTCCACAAAAATTTACATCAAAAAACCTCTTAAAGATAATGAAAACCACATAGTCGTATTAGAAAAATTCCATAAATATTCACAACAACATTAAATGTGCTATCTGGTAGCAGGAAAAAATCCCTCGGGAAAAAATGTGCGGCCGTGGCGCAGTGGTTAAAGCGCTTGCTTTATAAGCAGGAGATCCAGGTTCGAAATGAGCCTTGGACATATTTTCGCGTCACGATAAAGAAGGAGGTGTGAACTTCCGTGGTGCTCTGTGACAATACCGTTAGGTCTTCTTGGGGCATCTAAATAAACTAAAAAATAAAAATAAAAATCCCCCCGAGAAAAAATCCCCCCGAAAAAAATCCCCCCGAGAAAAAAATCCCCCTATAAAAAATTTTTTTTTTTTCAGATAAAAATTATCAGTAAAATAGATATATTTATTTATTTTAAATAGTTTTATAAAGTACTTCATTTTTCAAGATAAGGCGAGTTTCCACTCATCCGTTTTTTCACGGGAATGGGAAAGGGACGGGAAAAATAATCACGTGGACATGCGTAGAATAACTTTTAATATGTCTGAAAGAAAACTACGCATGCTCACGTGATTATTTTTCCCTTTCCTATCCCGTTCCCGTGAAAAAACGGATGAGTGGAAACTCACCTTTATGCGCTATTCCTCGGTTGTCTGTAAAAATAATAAAAAAAACTCTCCAATTCTTAATATTCTATTTTAAAGCTTTATTTAAAAATGTCTATAGAGCTTTAGAAATGTCAAGAGCGATGGCCTTAACTTCTCAACGATAATCATTTTAGGTTATATTATTACTTGAAAATAATTATTTGCTACAATTTAATACATTGAAAAATATTTAAGACAATTGTAGTTTTGAACACAACAAATTTTGTAAATATAAATTATGTATAATATAAATTATTTTCACAATGTAAATTTACAATTATAAACAAGGTTAGAGTACTTACATTAATATATATAATAGTTATATTCATGTTTAGTCAAACATAACGTATTTCAATTATCATGGACAAAAATTTATTGTTTAATTTCATGTTGTATTAGAGCTACATTTTATGATTACATATTAAATTTATTTCACAGCAGATTCTAAAAAATATGCAACAACCTAATTAATTGGTTTAAAAAATCATTATACATAGATAACTTAGAACTTATCCATTCACAGAAGCCCAGGTCAATAATAGGAAAAACCTGTATATTTTGCAAATTCTATTCTATTTTTAATATACAGAAATCATTTTATTTATTTTATCAAATTCTGTAAACTAATAGTTTGAGATATTAAAACTCGGGGAAAGTAAAACTTTCCTAAACTTTCTGAAACAAAAATGTTCAAAATAATGTTGTCAGATTAAGTGTAAACTTACTAGATTTAGATAAATCATTTCATAGGAGATTTTTTATAACTTTTATGTGTAATAAACTAAAATTTGTTGAAGTATGTCATGTCTGAATATTGCTATCAAAATATATACACTTTTACATTTTAAAGGATTTTAAAAATGTATTTAATAAATAAATATGTTTAAACAAAATGTGGTAATTATTTTATTATTACAGACAAATAAAGTTAAACGTTAAGACACCAAATAATTTTTGTCATTACTTACAATTATTTACAAATAATTTACAATATAAATATTTTTAAACATTTTTTCATATAAAACCTTATATTATAACTTATAATATCGGTTACAGTATTTATAATATAAGTAATATATTATTAATTATATAACTTATAGAAAAAGTAAAACATGTATTTATAAATAATATGTAAAGTTTAGATATGGCGGTGTTACTTAGTAAAACCTTACCATATTTTGTTAAGTGACATTGAGATTTGATTAAAAAAGAAAAATTAAAACGAAACACACTAACTTAGTGTATTTCGTTTTCGTAACTTAGTGACTAAGCCATAACTGTAGGCACACCAAACCATATAAACTAATTTGAAAAATTTTCAACATTTGTCTATAACATAAAAAAAAAAAATATGGCTTCAGTTTGATAAAACATTAAACAAGTCTGTAAAAAAGTAAACATTGACTCTCAAACTTATCAATGGATTTGAAATTTAGAGCATTTAAGAAGTTTAAGAGTATGCCACATTTCTTTGAATTAAAACTGATATGCAAATAATTATTTTTTTGCAAAAATACTAAAAATGAACTAAATTAAGTTCCTGTTCAATCCAAATCAATCTGCGTTACTGTATATGTCATTTTAAAAGATTTTATCATATTTTCAACCATAATTTTTGCCGCAATCGTGTATTAATAACGTGTATTAATTTATGTTATTTTTAGCAGTGGTTATTTTTAAGTCATCGTTAGTTGTTCTTTTTGTCAGTTTATTACTGTTTGTAATTGTAATTTTTTATGTAAGAACGATTGTTGAATGGAAAATTATACGGATTTATTTAAACTATTTTAATTACAATATTATTAATACTATTGTTAAAATAACATATTATTATTATTATTATTATTATTATTATTATTATTATTATTACTATTATTATTATTATGAATATTATTATTAATATTACCATTACTACTTTAATCATTATCGTTAGAGTAAAGTGGCCAAATTTCAGCCGCATCTTTACAAAATTGTTTCTACAGACATATTAACAAAAAGGTCTATATGAAAATTATACATTTCTAGAAAGATCAACCTTTTAGCATTTAGGATATAATTACAGCAGTTATTAAAAATAAAAATTGTTTGAAATAACAACGATAACAAAAAATATATAAATTTGACCAAAATACAGCCCACTATGACCAAATTTCAGCCAGGCGTATGCAGAATGAACCTAATTACAGCCAATATAAATAACAAGCTTTTTACCAATACTTTTATGGGTTTGCATTTAAAATATTTAAAAATTAATTGTATTACAAAATATTGACTAATTAATTTTTTTAATCCTACAATTTTAGTCGGTTGACAGCTAAAAAATAAGTCAAACAGTTTTTGCAAAATTGGATTTAAAGTTTGTTTAGTTTAAAGTTAAAATGAACATGTTCTTAAACATCAGTTAGAAAATGATTGCTTAACTTAATACTAAGCATTCATCAACAAATGAACTTTCCAAAACTTATTAAGGATGCCTAAACCTAAAAAAAATATGTTTTCAGAAACTGAGTTGCACCACCTTGTCCATGGGCAAGAAAAAAGAAACGAATACATGTTGGTAAAAAATAAAAGGAAATATTTTTTAATGCAAATAAAAACCAAACACAAAACTAGGTTTAATATTTTAAATAAGAATTATTATGTAAATCAGGATAATTAATGTCAATGAAGTAATCTATATTACTATTTTAAAAGATTTGCATAGAGTATAAAATTTATATTAAAAAAATAAAAAAGTTCAGTGAACTCTATAAAAGACTTTTTTAAACACTACCCAGCGGGCACAGACGTCAATCAAACGTCTTAAGGACGTCTTAACTTGGTCGCGACGTCTCAGACCAAACTAGGACGTCCTAAAGACGTCTGGTAAAGACGTCTTTGTTAGGACGTCCTTGTGACGTTAATATAAAGACGATATCAGGATTTCAATATTTAGACGTCCTATTGACGTCGCTAAGACCTACATAAGACGTTCTAATTACCTTTAAAATAAGTAGAAAAATTAATACTATCAACTTGGCGCAAGCAATATTATGCGCAAACTCGGTTATTTAAATGTCTACTTGTTTTGGTTGATTATTTTAAGACTATTATTTTGTTTACTTATTTATCGTTTAAAGATATTTTTTACTTTTCTATATTCTAAATTTCTATAATTCTATACTCTATGATCTATAAACTATAATCGATACACTATTTAAATAAAAGAGTAACTAAGTTACAAGTATAATGAGGGAATTTTAACAAAAGACTTCAAAATTGCACCGAGACTTTTCACTTTGTGTTTTATAGATTAGTATTGATATTTTGTGTGTCTGTGTTATATATAAATTAATATATACATGTTAATTTATATATATATATATATATATATATATATATATATATATATATATATATATATATATATATATATATATATGCAAAGATTTGTAATATCTTGGCTGTAGAAATAGGTAAATAAATAAAGAAATTGTATATATTTTGTTGTTCCTGTGTTGTTTCATTCCATTTTATGATTTTTCCATCATGGGTTGTATAAATAATTATTAAGACTATTACTTATGTTGACACCTTGTTACTGTGTTATTTCATTTAATTTGATGTATAATTATTTATATATACATGATATATATATTTATATATATATATATATTTATATATATATATATATATATAAATATATATATATATATATTTATTTATATATGTATATATATATATATATATATATATATATATATATATATATATATATATATATATATATATATATATATATATATATATATATGTATATATATATATATATATATATATATATATATATATATATATATATATATATATATATGTATATATATATATATATATATATATATATATATATATATATATATATGTATATATATATATATATATATATATATATATATATATATATATATATATATATATATATATATATATATATATATATATATAATGAATATGCTTTTGTATGTGTGTGTATTGATAAATATCAACATTTATCACACATATATTGATAAATATCAACATTTATACACACACATGCACAAACTTACACACACACACACACACACACACACACACACACACACACACACACACACACACACATATATATATATATATATATTATATATATATATATATATATATATATATATATATATATATATATATATATATATATATATATATTATATATATATATATATATATATGTGTGTGTGTGTGTGTGTGTGTGTGTGTGTGTGTGTGTGTGTGTGTGTGTGTGTGTGTGTGTGTGTGTATTGATAAATGTTGTATACTATTCGAAATACATCTCTAAAAGGGAAAAAAATATTATTTTACTATTGCTTTGATTCCGCTGAGTATCAGATATATGATGTTAGATGCTGTTGCAACGCTAAATTTGTATTTTTTATAATGCTTTTATATTTTTTAATAATATGACTGATTGTTGCCAAAAACGGCATAAAACTTTAAGTTCCTTTACAAAGATGTATTTCTGCATTTAAGTTATTATTTAATGCATATATATATATATATATATATATATATATATATATATATATATATATATATATATATATATATATATTAGGGTGTCCCAAAAAACAACATTTTTGAAAATAATCTGCTCTCACCCCCTAAATATGTTCTATCTAATACAAAAACACTAGGTTTAAATTTTTTTTTGAATAAAAAATCTTTTAAGGGGTCCCTCAAGACCCTCAAATATTTAATGGGTCCCCAATATTTTCGAAAAAAAGTTTTTCAAAAATATGTCAACCTGGTACTCAAATGAAGCAAAATTATATAAATATTTCAAAAATAATATTCATTTCTTAATATTTTTAACTTATCAAAATTATCATAAAAAAACATTAGAAATGCATTTTTTTCATTTTTTCTTTAAAAACGCAATTTTTTATGTCATAAAACCAAAAATAACAATTTTGTTTCGAAATGAATATTATTTTTAAAATTTTTATATAATTTCGCTTCATTTGAGTACCAGGTTGACATATTTTTGAAAAACTTTTTTTTCGAAAATATTAGGGACCCATTAAATATTCGAGGGTCTTGAGGGACCCCTTAAAATATTTTTTATTCAAAAAAAATTTAAACCTAGTGTTTTTGCATTAGATAGAACACATTTAGGGGGTGAGAGCAGATCATTTTCAAAAATGTTGTTTTTTGGGACACCCTAATATATATATATATATATATATATATATATATATATATATATATATATATATATATATATATATATATATATAAATGAGTGTGTGTGTGTGTGTGTGTGTGTGTGTGTGTGTGTGTGTGTGTGTGTGTGTGAGTTTGTGTATAGGTAGCAATTATTTATACAGTTTTTGGCGTTAGACAAAAACCCTATAATTTTCTTGAACTTTACTTGTTTCTATATTTTTTTAAGGTTAAGCATGAAACTTGAGATTTTTTGCATTATTCAGTTTAAATCTACCTCTTTTCAACCATATATAGGAAGTACTATTTACTATTTTGTATACTATTTATATGGCTTCACTTATATATTTTACTTTTCAGAGTTTTAGAAAAAAATTATATTCTAACTTGCTGAAATGAAAAAAATTTTAATAGATAGAACTGCACTGTTCTCTAATAATCCAGAAGAAGGTTTTAAACAACGTAAAAGTTCAGATAAATTTAATGTTTTGAAAAAAAAATTTCGCAAATGGAGATATCCAATACATCACTTTTGTATACATGAGTTTCAACTTTATATTTTATATGTTACATATTATTACAATATTTATTTTGAATTGTTATAAACATTTTCAATGTTTCTAATACATTGTTTCTTTTTAGGTAAAACAGTTATCATTAATTGGGGGTAAAAATCTAGCTGATACAATTAAAAATATTTTGCTCTTGTAAGTAATTTGCAAAAGTTTGAATCTTAACATTTATGATTGACAGTACAGCATTTATCTTCTTTTTTATTATGTAGACTGCCAACAGACACTATTTTGTCCGAATACAGCATGAATTATCTAAAGAAGAAAAAAAAGTTTAAAGAGTTGACAAGTCTATGTTACGCTGTCACTGGTATTCTTATTAGCTTAATAATGTGTTTGATTAATTAAAAATTAAAAATGATGTTTTTTAATTTTTAATTAATCAAACACATTAATAAGCTAAAAAATTTAATTTCTTTGGCTATGGAACATGACATGTATTCAAGTGTATGTATACATGACATGTATTTTTTTTTAATGATTTTTTTGAAACATGTTTTGTTGTTTTTATTAGAAGCTGCTTTAAAGTCAAATAAAAACTTAATCAAAATGGATACCATCCAACTTATTGGAAAAGTAATTAGGCATTCTTCTGACCGAGTAAAGAGAACATCCACTAATATGGATTTCGATCAATGATGGCTTAATTAACTGTTGTATTTTATTTATTTTTTTCCATTTTTAAGCAATTTTCTTCTATTTATAATGCACTATCGATTATATTCTACTGTACCTATTAGTTTTTAATTTGAAAATGTAACTTTGTTTAAAAAATTATTCTTATTTTTTGTAAAGTTAATAATTTATTTTAAATATATCAAATTACACTTTATTTACATTGATTTCTTTTTATAACTTCCCTTGCCTAGATTAAGGCAAATCTAAAGTTTGTGTTGTAAATCATTGCATTTTCATATATTTTTTAAAAGAATGTCTTGGTAAAATTTAAACGTCTCTTGGACGTCTGAAAAAGACGTCCTTAAGTCTTTAAAATTAGACCAGCCAGAGATATCTCTAGAACGTCAAAAAACGTCTCTAGGACGACTTAAAAAGACGTCTTTAGGACATCTGGAATAGACGTCCTCAAGCCTTTCATTTGAGACCAACTAAGGATGTCTTACGGACGAGACTTAAGACGACTTACGGACGTCCTTAGGACGTCAAAATGCCCGCTGGGTAAGAACAAAAATTCACAACAAAGCAATCAAATCACACAGTGTTTTTTTATACTTTTATTGGTTCATTTTTATAGCAACGGTTTTTTCTAGAATTATCTTTTGACAATACCGTTGCTTCCTTTATTTTTAAGTTTTGTAGTCTTTTCAATTTACGTATTTCTTTTTCCTTTTCATTTTGAGCTTGTTTTTGCTTCTAATTTAATTGTGACTCATATGCTTCCTTAGAAGTAAGCAACATCTAAGGAAGTATATGAGTCACAATTAAATCAGACAAAACTTGTCTGCATTCTTAGTTTTTTTGTTTTTTGTAAAATTTGGATCTAAATATGGCAAAATATCATTATCTCCATCTCCTGAATAAGACGAATTTTTAAATCGGAAATTTGGGGCAAAAGATTTAGTTTTTAAAAAATCAGAAGCTAAAAGAGTTGAAACTGTAAAATCAACTTCATGCTGATCAGTAGGCTGTTCAAATTCAGAGTAAGACATAATCCTAAAGCTGTCTTGAAACTTACTAGTAGCTTTATTACTTGTAGCTTTTAGTTCTATAGTTTTCATACTTAGTTTCACTAAACAATCAATGCTATGTTCTACTATGGTTATTGGTTCAGCTAAATAGTCGTGATCATTTGTTACAGCAAATCTTGGGTTGGTAATTAGATGATGTTCCAACTCAATATCTGGTAAAAGTACTTTTGTGCTGTCTGTTGTTTGATTAATCTGCTCAACTGTTGTTTGTTATCAATTGTTATAATTTGATCAAAGAGATTAGTCACTAACCTGTCTTCAGAATACACATAGTTTGGCAAGTAAGCTTCAGGCAGAATAATCGAAGGATTATATGGAAAGAATCTACATGATTTAAAGCCAGATTCAATATTAGCTTTTATCATTTATTCTAGGCTTTGGTAAAAAGTCCTGTAAAATTGGCCTTGTTTATTATAAATGGCTTCTTTAAGTGCAGTAAAATGATTTACCGCCTTTATCGGATTCATGCATTGATGACAAACTGATGCTGTTGATTCTGATTGTCAAAGAGTTACTTTTTTGTTATGTCGATTGTTAAGTAGTTGCCACCATTTATTTGATGGTTTGCCATTCTTAAAAGAATAGCCATATTTTTTTTGCAAGCTTGCCAGCATATACCAAGAATTTTTCTTTTTAAAAACTTTTTCTTGCTGCTTTTACACCAATCTCTGCTTTTCCATTTATCCAGCTTTGCAAAGTTGCTCGGGGTACTTTGAAAAATTTAGCAGCAGCTCTAACAGACATTTTAGGTGAACTAATAACACTGTTTATAGCTTTAAGTAACACTTCCTCTTTATATTTCACATATTTACCTCGAGTTGGATGGCATTGTTTCTTATTATGAATTTTAATTTTATTATCATCCATTCTAAAGTGAAAACTTTATATTATAAATTATTAAAATTTTCAATTAAAGATTGTTTTTAATAAAATTTCATTTATAAGTAACAATTCACATGAAACAATATAATATTTTTTAACTATTTAGACATGTGTTTATTTTTAAGTCATTATCCTTATATTTTAAAAATATTATATAAATATTTAACTAAATAAATGCACATATTTAAGATTGATAACTTTTAGGACATAAATGTAACATAAAATACTTATACTAAAAGAATAAAATCTAATAATATAAACTTCATACAAGTATGAGTTACTTTTTGACACTTGTGAACCTTATTTTAGCCTTGACCAGAATAAGGTTTTTACCTGTCCGAATTTTGGTCTACCAGGTGTAATTAATTAAGAAATATATCTATATAAATGTATATATATGATAATATCTATAAAAATGACTCAGCATAATTTTAAAGCTAAAATTGTTTTTTAAGAAATATATTTATAGTTTAAAATAATTAACATTTTGTTAAGTAATAAATATTTAATGTTTATAAGCTTCAAACTGGATGCTCATGTGATATTTTAAATCTAAAGTAGTACTTTTTTGAGATAAATAGACTGTGTCAAAAAAGTTTTCATCCACCTATCTTGCACATTTTAAAAATGCAATAAACTTTTATTGAGCAAAGATGTTAGCATGATATTAACTAAATTATATCATTTAAACATTTAAGAAATATTGTACAAATAAAATTTTTTAAAGTAATGAGTAACAAATAAAATACAGCATTTCTGAATAAAAGAAAGACATTTTTGTCCCAAAAAAGTTTTCATCCACTTTACAAAAATCAAATAAAATTGTTATTCGAACTCAATTTGTTAGTGTTTTAATAACTTGTGTTTCCACCACGAGCTTTTATTACTTCGTGTAGTCTGTTTTTCATAGAATCAACTAATTTTTTGGTAATTTCTGGAGTGATTAAGCCCCACTCTTTCATAATTACTAATTGTAGTTGTTGTTTATTCCTTACATCGTGGATGCTTATTCTTCTACCAATTCATCCCACAGATGTTTGATAGGATTCAAATCTGGAGATTGTGGGGGTGTATGAAGTTGCTTAGCTATTTTAAATATAAGCCATTCCTTGACACGTTTAGCTGTATGTTTTGGATCGTTATCTTGCTGAAAAATAAATGACCTAGTAAGTCCCAATTTGTAGGCACTTTCTTCCAGATTATTCTAAAATGTTTAAATACACATTTTGATCCATGTTTCCATCAATGAAAACCAAGTTACCTACACCAAAAGCACTCATACACTCCCACACTAAAACACTTCCTCCACCATGCTTCACCGTTGGACACAAGTTTTTTTTTTTAAATGCTTCATTTGGTTATCTCCAAACTTTAACTCTTCCATCTGATGAAAACACATTAAATTTTAACTCATCGCTAAAAAGAACCGTTTCCCAGAATGTCTGTGGTTCATTAATATAAAGTTTTGCAAAGTGTAGTCGTTTGGCTTTGTTGACTTTGCTAATGAAGGGTTTTTTCAATGGTACTCTACTATTGTATCCAGGTCTTCTTAAGGTTATTCTAACAGTTTTAGGGTCCACTTTTAAATTGTAATCATTTGGCAGCATTCCAGCAAGTTTCGGAGCACTTATTTTAGGATTTTGGATGACTGTTCTTAAAATAGATTGTCGATGCAATACTTGAATTTTATTTGGACGTCCTGTTCGTGGCTTATCAGCAAATTTTTTGGTGGTTTGGTATTTCTTGATAATTGACAGCACAGTTGCACGCGATTTCTTTACTATTTCTCCTATTTTTCGCTGTGATTTTCCCTCCTTCCATAGTCTAACAATAAGCGATCTAATTTCCTCTGCAACTCTCATTTTTTGTTAATAATCTAACACAAATAAAAAATATAAAAAATTCATATAGAGAAAAAATAATACAAAAATCTTACTAAATCTAATTTATATTTTAAAAATGTTACTTTATTACTGAAATAGTAAAAAATTGAGGTTGGAGTGCAGGGTGGATGTAAACTTTTTTGGCGCTAAAACGGACATTATTTATTATAAATGTCGTATTTTATTTTTTATTTATTGTTTTGTAAAATCTTTTTATACAATACTTCTTGAATGGTTAACTGATATAATTTAGTTAAAATTATACTTGCTAAATATCTTTGCTGAATAAAAAGTTATCACGTCTGAAAAATGTACAGAATAGGTGGATGAAAACTTTTTTGATAGAGAGTATTTATGATGTTACTTCTATTATAAACACCCGCCAACTAAAATTTTTTCTTTTTATTGGCTGAGTTCATACCAGCCTCAAAAAAGTTGCATTTACAAACATAAAGCAGAAACCAAGACAGAAATAATATATTTAAAATGTGGCAGGAATTTGTTCACTGGCTCTAATTTGGTCACTTTACCCTAGGTGTTTACGTAATATTAGTAATTTGTACTATTTGTAAACAACTTTGAAATATAATATCAAATATTTCAGAAATATATATTGATTGATTGATATAAAAATTTAGATCAATCAATCAAGAAAAATCTTACACTTAATAAAGGCATGATTTTAATTTTTTTCATAAGTATGTAAAACTTATTATTTATAAATACATTAACCATTTATTAAACGATTTATGTGAAAATGAATAATATGTAAAATTTACATACTGCAGTGCTACATAGTAAAACTTTGCTATGTTTTGTAAAAAAAATTTGCCAAAGTCATTATACAAGACATAGCAAATTCAAAGGTTTTTCAAAAAGTCTATGAGATTTGTTAGAAAAAAAAATTAAAACTAAACACACTATGCGGCATAATTGAAATGTTGAAAATGTTTTTTTAGAGTTGTTAAATTTTTTTATTGAACTGAAGGCATATTCTGTAATTATGCAATGAACAAATGTTGAAAATTTAAAAAAATAGTTTATATGGTTTAGTGTGCTTACAGTAATGGCATAGTATGCCATTACTGTACACACTATAAATGTGCACGCATTACTGCACACTAAACCATATAAACTATTTTTAAAAATTTTCATTATTTGTTTATTGCATAATTACAAAATATGCCTTTAGTTCAATAAAAAATTTAACAATTTCAAAAAAAGTAGTCTGAAGTTAAATTTTATACTGAAATTCAGCTCTGAATTTCAGTATAAAATTTCATTTCTCAAATTTTTTAAATGCAAGGCTTTTGAGAAATTTGAGAGCAAGTCATATTTTTTTTTTTATGGTGTGTGAAATAGTTTTTTAAATGGATGACTAAGTATTGGTTTTTAACATATTTACACTTTATTTTAGAATTAAAACTGATATCGTAAAATTGGGTGGCTTTGGCCCTACGGGATGACTTTAGCCCAACAGAAAATTTTGTTTAAAAATGGTTTAAAATCAATACCTTAAGGTATGCCGGTTGATGTTTAGTAGCAAATTGTGGGAAATTTATTATTTATTTAGTTTAACTTAGTTTACTTTACTCGAGTCTTTGTGATATTATTGTAAATTCTTTTTAGAAGAAGCACCTAAAATCCGAATTTTTATAGGTGTGTAAACTTTTACATCGATAGCAGTACCTGTAGAAAGTTTTTTATTGGAATATACACTGAATTAATTTTAAACCATTAGTGTTTGATTCTATCTTGTTTTAAAAACTTAACAGTTTATTACTTTTTTGTAATTGAGGATAAAAAAAGTAGGTTGTTTTTGGCCCACTACATAGGGTGACATTGGCCCGGGCTAAAGTCACCCCATGTATTAGAGTAAACCTTTTTTAGTGATCATTTATAGATATTATGGTAGTTACTATGTTGGAATGAAAAATTTTGTAGTAGTAATGCAATTTTGAAAAGTATGGTGGTAAAAATATTAAAAATTATGGTGGTCAGCAAATATTTACATCAAAAGAAGAAGACATGTTTAAAGCATATGTAATAAAAACATCTGAGTTTGGTTTTCCTGTTGATAAATATGATATAAGATGCATAGTAAAAGGGTATTTAGATAAAAAAAAAGGCGTCATTATACCTCAGTTCAAAAATAATTTTCCTGGTGGCGATTGGATTCGATCTTTTTTAAAAAGAAATCCAGAATTCACAGTAAGATTTGCAAGCAACATAAAGCAAAAGAGAGCAGAAATAGGAACGAATATGACTGATAACTACTTTATAAATCTATCAAATGAAATAAATAATATATTACCTGATAATATATGAAATTATGATGAAACCAATCTCAGTGATGATCCAGGTTAAAAAAAAAAAAATTAACAAAGCGTGGATATAAGTATCCTGAACGCATCATTAATTCTACAAAGACCTCATTCTCTGTAATGTTTTGTGGCAATGCAAATGGTGAATTGCTACCACCTTATGTTGTTTACAAAGCTGAGTCATTATGGAATACATGGATGGAACATGGGCCACCAAAAGCACGTTATAACAGATCAAAAAGTGGTTGGTTTGACTCAACATGTTTTGAGAACAGGCTCAAGGAAAAAGTGTCATTATAGGTGATAACGTATCTTCACATTTGAGAATTGCAGTACTGGATGCATGTCAAAGCAATAATATAGGATTTGTGGCATTACCAGCAAACTCTACATATCTCACGCAGCCATTAGATGTTGCCTAATTTAGACCTATGAAGATTAACTGGCGCAAAATATTATTTGAATGGAAGGAGAAAAGAAAAGGAAGAAGAGTTGCTTCTCTTCCTGAAGTCTCTTCCTAGACTTTTAGACCGTTTAATTACCAACTTAAGTGAACATGGGAATGATAACCTAAGAGCTGGTTTTCGCAAAACTGGAATTTTTTCATTAGACAAGTCTCAAGTGCTTTCACGACTACCATTTTGTAATGTAGGTTTAGACTCAACTACTGATTTAGTTAGTCAATCATTTTTAGATCATTTATGTAAGTCACTGGATTATTCCTCAGATGGTTTTAAAAAACCAAAGCGACGTAAAGTATGTGTTGTCTCAGATAAAAGCTTATGTTCAACAAATATATCACCTTTTGTTATAAATAAAAATAATAGATTAAATTCAAATAATGTAGATACACCTATCAGTATTATAAATACAATTGAGACCAACAACATTGACTTTGCTGGTCCGAGTACAAATAGTGGAACTACTGAGACTTCTAATATAATTTTTGCAGATGTAAGTTTAGTTGTAGAAAGTCATACAGAATCTTTAGATCATTCAGCATTAGGCAAAAAGAACTTTCAAAATATTGATAAAACAAAAAATGCTTGTAAAAAGGAGAAATTATTAAATCTTGTAGAGAATTGTTATGTAATTGTTAAATGCAATAGAGAGTTAAATTCTGGACAGATTTGTTTATTTATTTTGAGTTATTTATATTTAGCTAATCAATTAGTAAGCTTTATAACTAATTAATTTAATAACTAATATTATTTAATAAAACTTTTGAAATTTATTTTTTTTTGCAGTTGAAAAAATTAAGAAAAAATATAGCAGAAATTACTATTATGAAAAAAAATGGACTTAACTGGAAATGGTCATTACCAGCAGAGCACTTTTGTTTAGTTTTTCAGTCTGAAATAGTCGATTTTATTGAGGAACCAAAGAAAATTTCGAAAAGAGGAATTTATTCAGTTCCAGAACTTTTATACTAAATTTTTTTAAACATTATTTTTTTCATTTTTGTTTACTTTATACCTAAACTGTTTTGTTTACTTGGTACCTATACTTGTTTAGTTTGTACCTATATTTTATTTACTGTATGCAAGAACTTTGTTGCTAAATATTTTTTTGTCACTTTATTTTTGTAAAATTATTTTCTTTGCCTAAATATTGTTGTTTTTATTGTTGTTTTGCTTCCTTTAATTCCTTTTTACAGGGTTGGGCCAAAGTCACCCTAACACATAGGGCGACTTTGGCCCACCATTTAAACCACCCAAAAGATACTTCAGGTAAATAATTTTCAAATGGGAGACAGATAGTTCTAACTTTCCTTTCTATGCGCTTCTAAAATTGCTTAGTGTTTGAGGAAATAACTTTTGTGGCTTTCATGCAATAAACATTAAGATGCAAAATGGGCCAAAGCCACCCAGTCTTACGGTACTTGACTCAAAGCACAGAGAGTACTCAGTACACTGTTTAATAACCCAAGCAATTGCCTCATTACCATTAATACACCCTAAGCCGTAACAAAGGGCTGCAAATGTGACCTTGACAATGCAAACCAAAAGTACAAAAAAAGGACACCATCCATGCGCAACATGGCACTGTT
>NC_061167.1:3483919-3538919 GCF_022113875.1 Hydra vulgaris | reverse complement strand
TTTAAAAACAATATTCTTACCCCTAAAAGCTAAGTTTCTTGAAGCTAGAAAAATTGTGACGTCAAGAATGCATTCTAAAATTACTTTCCATCGCTTTGTTTCATCTCCAAATTGTTTTTCTAACTGATGCTCAATGGACTTTTGACTTTTCAAGTGAGTCGTAGCTGTTTTCCATTGGAGATAACAGTTACGGTGAAAATCGCTTTGTTGATGACTTTTAACGCGATCTGAAAGTTTTCTCCAATTTCCATGTATACCTCCATTCCAAGACAACAAACTGGATTGAACACCGGGTCTGGTTAAGTTAGGAGATCCAAAAAGGGAGCAAGAGAAACAAAAGAGTGATGCCACAGTCTTACTCCAAACGAGCCAATCTCTTCTAACTTTTTCTCCGTTTCTTTGCTCCACTAAAAAGTTATAAGTAGGGAATTTGCGTTCATTTTGATCTCTTAGAAAATTGCTAGGATTTGAAGAAGGTCCCATTAGAATTATATTCGTTCGATCAGTGTCTGATATTGATTTCTATAGTGCAGGATTGTTAGAGATTGGTATAGAAAGATCACTTTTATAAATTTGTTGGTCATCAAGTACAAAATCCAACTGATCCTTTTTTAAATGTAATGATGTTTTTTGGGAGTCATCAATGTCATCGGCAAGAAAAAGATTGTCGGAATTATCGTCTGGTAACTCATTAGAGTCATTGATACCGATCTCAATATCATTGAACTATAAAGAAGTATTAAACAGAATTATTCTAATTATTTTTTCATGAACGTCACAAGATTTAAAAATAGTTTAACTACCTGCTTGCATTTATCTTCGATTTTTGTCCAACGAACGCAATCTAAAGGCGTTTGTTTGTTTTTGCTTTCGTTTTTTTCCGAATCATTGCTCTTTTTTCCCCAGCAGCTCTAGACAGCTGGTTCAATCGTGGAGGTCTTTAATTATTCATGCTAAAACTTATGACGATATAAAGAATTTTAACTTTTTAAATTTTAAAAATTAAAAACTGTATAATACTTTGGTGTTATTAGTTGCAGAGAAAAAGTCAGTACTTACAATTAAAATATCCACTGAAGATAAGTTTCTTGTCAAAATATAGTCGTAACAAAATGCAGGGGAGTCAAAAACATACATATGCACAAAAGTATCCACAGGGACGCAAGGTTTAAGCAAAAATAAATTAAACTATTAGAAGTTAGGCTTTTACAAACGTTAAATAAGAAAATTTTTTTTTAACGCTTTTTATTCTATCATGCGAACAAAAGGCCAATGAAAACGCGTGCGTTCAAATAGATGATAAAAACCTTGTAAAGTAATAATTATCCTATTTTAAATGCAAACAAAGTTTAAAAGGAGAAAGAAATTAATACACAAAAATTGCTTAATCTTTAAATACGTTATCAGCTAATTTTTTTTATCATTTCAATAATTTTTTTTTAAGGCATGTGATTCCCCATAGACTGTGATGCCCGGGGCAAACTACTTCAATTGCCTCCCCCCTCCCTCTTGGCGGCCCTGTATATATATATATATATATAATATATATATATATATATATATATATATATATATATATATATATATATATATATATATATATATAACAATACAATAAAAGACAGGTGGTTTTTTTTCACGACCTTTTTTTTTAAGATAAATAAAAAAAAAGACCCACATGATTCCACTGTGTTTATTACTTTTTTTTACTCTTTGCACTAATTAAAAAAAAAAAAAATTAAAAATCTAAATGTTTTAGATTTTTAATTTTTTTTTATTGTTTCAAACTACTGATAAAAAAATATATATATATAGTTTTTAAATTTTCAAGTTTTGAGTGATTTTAACACTAAAAAAGCAAATAATTTTTTTTATGTGGCACTTTAAAGCATTATGAAAATTCCACATTTAGGTATGTTAATAATTGTGTCAATTGAAATGCTTCGCCAAAAATTGTGGTCCGGGAACAACAATACTCCAAAATATTTGCTGCAGTTACCCTAAATGCGAGAGCATTTGGGATAGGTGCAACCTAAAAATTGAAATCCTTGCCCATAAACCCTTAATTTTATATAAAATATGTTACTACTACTTGATAAATAATAATAACATACTCTACATGATATAAATGTAGAGTATGTTATTTTTCGTTTTATAACTTCACTTTTCTGAGCTATATAAGTGCAGCGGTTGAAAGACCGGTAACAAAAACTAAACGAAACCAAAAAATAACATAGAAGTGGTAAAAGCATTAAAATGATTAAAATAATTTAGCGTTAGTAATTGTAAAACTCTAACCAGCTACTTAAATCCTTAACTAAGGATTTCAGTTGTTTTATTGAGCATTAATAATAAATAAATCAAAAATCCTACAGAAAAAATAAACAAACATGTTACATAAAAATGCTAAAAACAATCAAGTTTAACAAAATTAAAACATATGGTAGAAGTTTTAGAAACCATTAATTTCATTTATTTTCGGATTTTTATCATCTCATTATTTATAGATACCACATGCAGAGTGGAGCATTAAAATATTAAATGTGGTATTTTTGAAAACAATTTTAAATGAACCAAGACCCTCCCCCGTTTCATTCATTCTATTATTAAAAACCAGATTTATGTTTGTCCGTGTAATTATGTCTCGGGCAAAGGAAAAAAATATCGCAATGACATCTTGACATTAATATTGTGTTTGATAAGTCAGTTGTAAGTTTAAAAATTTTTTTTTTTTTATAAATTATTAAAAACTAAACATGGTAAATTTAATATTAAACAAAATCATAGGTATGCTACTTCAACTTTTATGAACGATTATTAATATTAATAAAATATTTTAGTTTAATAATTAAAATTATATAAATTTGTATATATATATATATATATATATATATATATATATATATATATATATATATATATATATATATATATATATATATATATATATATATATATATATATATATATATATATATATATATATATATATATATATATATATATATATATATATATATATATATATATATATATATATATTATATATATATATATATATATATATATATATATATATATATATATATATATATATATATTATTATTATTATTATTGTTATTATTATTATTATTATTATTATTATTATTATTATTATTATTATTATTATTATTAATATTAGTTTATGCTGTGACTGGTATTGCTACCAGTGAGTGTGGTTTTAAAGCACACTATGACAGCTGAGTCTTCTGATGGTTTGACTCCCATCGATCAAGTCTTGCTTTAAATGAGTTGACTGAATTAGCTTTAACAACATTTTCTGGTAGTGCATTCCAATAATTTGCAGCTTGATTTAGTCAAATATTTTCTCTATAATTATGTACAAAAAATTCTTCGGAATACTTTAGGTTATGGCCACAAGTACAATTAGATTTGAAGGACTTATTTTTTTTAGATTCAACTTTATTGTAACCTTTAAAAATTTTAAACAATTGAATTATGTCACCACATTGTCTTTATTTAACTAGTGAGGTCATTTTAAGACAAACTAGTCGATCTAATGCTAGAAGGTACTAATTTAGTTGTGCCACTAAATTAGTACCTTCAATCAATTTATTGATTGAAGGTACTAATTTAGTGGCACAATGCTGTATTCTTTCCAAAATTGAAATATCTTGTTTTTGATAAGGAGCCCATACTGGTACAGCAAACTCTAGGAGTGGTCAAACAAAAGAAAGATATAGAGATTTTAGCAGTTCTGCATCAAATCGAACAAAAGATTTTTTTATTATGCCTAACATGCAGTTTGCTTTGCTTGCATTCGATAAGACTTGATTTTTCCACTTCAAGTTATCTGAAAAAATTACTCCTAGGTCCTTTTCTGAATCTGATATGTTGAGTTTACAACCATTTATATAAATTGAGTATCTCTTATTTTTATAGCCATAGTGCATAACTAAATCTTTGTCAATATTAAAGTTAAGCAACCAATCTTGTGTCCAAGCATATGCAAAGTTCAAATCACATTGTATTTTATTATGTAACTCATCAGAAGGACTAATCAACATGATTTTTGTGTCATCAGCATATAATTTTAAAATATTTTTTAGAGACTCAGGAAGATCATTTATATAAAGTATAAAAAGTAGTGGACCCAATACAGGAACTCCACTATACTCATCAGCCCATATTGAGACATAATTTTCCATAGTAACTCTCTGCCTTCTATTTAGATAAGTTTTTGATGTGATACAGTATCAAATCCTTTTCTTAAAGTCAAGTAAAACTTCATCCACAGGAATTATTTGATCCGCATTTTTTGGAATATAATTAAGAGTTTCAAGTAAATTTGTATTATATGATCTATTTTTGATGATATATATATATATATATATATATATATATATATATATATATATATATATATATATACAATTTTTTATTACAGATCTGTGACATTTTATATAAATCTAAGTAGGGTAACTGGGGCATTAAACCCCATGCTTTCTAGTACTTTTCCTTTCTCTTTTTAAAATAAGTAAATATTAAATTCAAACTGGAAATATTTTTATCTAGCAAAACTTAAAGTCATATAGTCATATAGCTTTATCTAGCAAAACTTAAAGTCATATAGTGAATAAAAAAGCTAAAAAGTTACAATTAACTTTGGCTCAAATTTTAAAAAATGGAGTCAATAAGCTCTGCTATGTAAAGCATATATTTTTACATCATTTTTAGACACTTCTTGCAGATCCAGTCCATGGTTTTACTAACAGTTCTGTCTAGAGTTTCTGTGCAATTTAGCATGGTACCAAACATCACATAAGTCACTGGTACACCCATTCTTACCTTTGACCTCTTTGAATACCACATTTTAGATACAGTGTTGTCATCTTCATCACTGTCCCTAATGTCTCAGACTGGAAGATTTCTTCTTTATTCTGTGATGACTATGAAGTTGAAAGCAACACACATAGTAGTGATGTAACTACTATGTGTCACAATGCTTCTGTATAAGGCAGAAGCATTGTGAGCATTAGTGCTGAGAAGTACTTTTAATAGTGCTTGGATTCCTGGGTAGCAGACATCTGCTTAAATATGAAAGAATTGTAGGCATCTGTCATTGTCTTGCTAGTTGCATAGATTTTCCTGCCTCCTTATTCTTTTGTATGCTCGAACCATTTTGCTAAATAAAGGAGTAATAAGCTCCATTATCAAAACCATCTTTAAAGAAAAATTTAAACTGTTTCTACAAATAAATAACTTTTCTTTTTAATTTAAACTATATCTGTGTAATGTTAATAAAATTAAAACATGAATTTTATTTATCTGATTTATTTGATTGTTTTAATCACCTTTTTGAACAGTTGGCATTAACTAGTGGTGGTAGATTAATCGGTATTTTACATTAATCGATTAACAATTAAATTTTGAAAAATTAATTGATTAATTTTTGATTAATTTTAGAAAAAATGTGTTTATAACTTAACAAAGTAAAGTTTTTATTTCTCTTTTCATCAGATCTTAAAAAACATAAACTTAAAAAACATCATTTAAGCTAGTTCTTAAATGATAAATGATAAATGACAAATAAACCAGCTGCACTAAAACTTCTTTCTGTTTCTATATAAGACGGGGGAAGACTTAGCTTGGCATTATAAATCTTTTCTAAAGAACTTGGCCTATTTCCAGTGGTTTTGAGTACTGCAATTTCATGTTTAATGCAAGCTAAAACTTGAGGGGAAGACTTACAAGTTAGCCCTTTAGTTTTTCCTGCTGCTGTATTAGATATTATTTCTGCTGATTCTTCATCTTTAGTTTTTTTTCTTAATGATTCTGTATTACAAGTAGACTCTAACTCAGACTCTACTTGTAATACAGAATCATTAATTTACACGAGGAAGTAGAAGCAAACTATGCTGCTTCTACTTTAGCTTTTGTAGGTATTTTTCTCTTGCAGTTTTAAAAATTTATTTTTATGTGGATATTTCAAAAGATTATCTGGAAATTCTGAGTCTGATTTATAGTCAGCTGGGTTATGTAAAAAGCCAGGGCTGTGGAGTCGGAGTTACTACATTTTTAGCGCAGTTGGAGTCGCATGTACAAAACATTTAATCAACCTTATGTTCATACTAAACCTCAAAGAACGTTTCATAAATTTGTCAAAAAAAACTTTTTAACATATTGCATAATATATTTTCAAAAGTTTTGCTTTGAAGTTGTAGTCAGAGTTGGAGTCTGAGTCGGAGTTGTACTAAAAAAATTCCAACAACTGGAGTTGGAGTCGTTACTTTTTTTTTACGTCTCCACACTCCAATTTCCTGTGAAACAGAGCTAATACTTTCCTTATTCCAGCATTCTTCAGTGTCTTTTTTATTGTCAGGGTCGAAATCAGATGTTTAATTTTCATTCTCATCACTAATTATTTCTTCTTGAGTTATTTCTAATTTTAATCATTTTTTCTTATAAAGAATAACACATACAGCAAGATGAATTCCATGGCAGCAAGTTGGTGTGTAACTCCCACTACTTGTTCCATTTTTTTCATTACTGATGCACCGTAACATAACACATCCAAAAATATCATTGATCAAATTCAAGCCAAATTCATTTGATTTTTCAATAACAATATTAACAGCTCTTTCTGAAAGCAACCAACCTTTCTAATCATTTCAAGACCATAGTGACATTTGTTTGAACAATGTACATTAAAATATAAATACCTTCTAGTTTTACTAGAAGTCCTCTCATCAAGAAAACCTTTCTCCTTTTAATTTTATTTGCTGAAGCTCTTGAACAACTTTTAACTTCATTGAGTTTGCGTAGTTCATAACAATTGTCTTTATAGCATGTCGCTCATCAAGGATTTTAAGTCCTTGAGCTTTCTAGCCATTTTTAATATCTTTGCTATTGGCCAAAGTTACAAATAGGATATGATCAACAGCAGTTAAACGAGCTAATACATCTTCAGCTTTGCTACCTATATTATTACAATAGGCAGCTATAATTGGCTGTATATTTTTAGACTTCTCTGAAAGAACTTTTGTCAAAAAAAGTTTATGTTTGTGCTCTAAATGATTCAAGAAACTTGAAGTTAATGAATGGAATTTAAGTTCGACTGAACAATGTTTGCACTTGTTTGTTGATTTGTCTTTATTTTCCAATAAAAAATGTTTCCAAACTTCAAAGTGGTTTTTTCCAAACAACATTGTAAATTGTGGTTAAGCAGTTGCACTATGAAAAAGCATTGTTTTTGTTTGTTTTACATTAAACAAACAAAAAAAGTTATTATATTATATATACAAAGTTAATTTAATTGATTAATGATTTTTAATCAATCAATCGATTAATTGTTAATCATTTACCATCCCTAGCATTAACAGGGGGCAATAAGCCCCTGCTAATTAAAACATTCATTTTAATAAACTAATTAGACTTATTAATATTCAATAGAACCATATTTCTTTTATAAATGCTATCCATTTAAAATCTTAAATGGAAATTTAGTATTAAAGTGAATTTTAGAGCTATTTAAATATTTATAAACAATCTTTTAGACATTCATCCAACTGCCATTTTACTTTGCTAATATTTTTACCTTCATTTGCTCTACAAATATTAGTATTTTAACTCATTGATAACATACAGAGATAGCTAAAAACTTAAAAAAAGTTTTTAGTTTATATGTACTTGTATTTGTACAAAAATATAAAAGTTTTAATGTAGAAATAATTTGTTAAGTCAAAACAAACAAGCATTGGCTTTTTTTAAAGTTTTTCATTAAGTTTGAAGGAAACTGGAAACTGGATGGAAAAACTAATCATCAATAAATCCTAATTAAAATCATTGCTGTTGGTTAGAAACCCCAGAATGGTTATTAAAATGTTCTTTATTGGTTAGTTAGTCTCTATCATATATAACTTAATGCCCCTCTCTCTTATTACAATAGCACCAGCCATTTCATTATATGAACAAAGGAAGTGGGGCTTAATAACCCCTGTTACCTTATATGTGATCTGATATATGTCATTACATCTTCATTAGCAACTGCACATTTTTTTTTTTTTCATATAACACAGCTAAAAGCAATTTTTTTTTTTAAAACACCTAAAAGTGTTTGAGGTCAGCAAAAGGTTGCCAACCTCGTTTCTATGTTTTATGGTAAGACCTTTGTTTCAATTTTTTTTTGCCAACCTGATGTCGACCTCATTTTTCCTAATGTCGAGGGTTATATATATATATATATATATATATATATATATATATATATATATATATATATATATATATATATATATATATATATATATAACTCTCAACAAATTTTATTTTGAGAATGGGATTTTTTTTAATTTTTGGCAAATAAAAATTGAAACTTTGGCAATTTTTTTTTAATAATTTGGCAAATTTTATTTTGAGAATGGGATTTTTTTAACTTTAAATTGGGAATTTTAAATTGGGCATTTGACGGGACCCCACAGGGTTATTTTACACCCTGATATATATATATATATATATATATATATATATATATATATATATATATATATATATATATATATATATATATATATATATATATATATATATGTATATATATATATATATATATATATATATATATATATATATATATATATATATATATATATATATATATATATGTATATATATCAGGGTGTAAAATAGCCCTGTGGGGTCCCGTCAAATGCCCAATTTATAATTCCCAATTTAAAGTTAAAAAAATCCCATTCTCAAAATAAAATTTGCCAAATTAAAGTTTAATAATAATTCTAAAAATTATTGAAAATTAATTATTATTAAATACTAATAGAAAAATGACATAAGAAATTCTAATTTATTAAATGTGTAAAAAATAAAACTGCTGTTATTGGTATAACTATGCAATTGTATAACTGTGAAAATGTCTTCTGGAAAATTTAAATTTTCTTAGCAATTTTAGGAATTTTCGCTACAATATGCTTGTAAAATTCATTTCTCAATATTTGCAAATTCATTGCAATGCCTTCTGACATCAGCTAATATTAAATAAAAAAGTTAGCAAGAATTAAAATACAATCTAAAAAATTAACAAATTTATTTGATTTAACAAAGTTTATTCAAAATATCAAAAAGCCGTTTATATTACGGTGTATTACGGTAAGTTCTTAGTTATTGTTTTTTTAATTTTTGTTTGGTATTTTATATCAACTGGATTAGGTGATTGCATCGACTATAATCTTTTTTTACTTTCGGCATCAACTATAATCTTTTTTTACTAATCTACTATAATTTCTTGACTAATATTTTTAAAAAGCCACCTTTGAAATATATGTTAAATACAAAAAAGTTTGATTATTACAAACTGGTACTAGAAATTTTTTAATGACTCGGTGTAATTAAGGGGAAATATAGATTATTTGAATTCTTTTATTTCCCAGTGGGCAAGGGACTTATAAAAGATGTCTTTTGAACGTTCAAAGGTTGTCCAATACATTTAAAAGATATTCAAAACGTTTAAAAGAAGTTTAAAAGACGTCCTTTTTACGTCCTATGCCCGCCGGTTGGAATTAGCATGATTTTATCAACATAACAAACAAGAACTTTAAACATTATAATTTTTTTGCCTCTTTTTTTATATAATTTTCAAAACTTATTTATTACTTCTTTGTGAATTTAAAGAACACCATTTTTGAGTCTTTAGATCAATTCTGCTCAACAGCCTTAACTTAATTTTAATAAAAAAGTGCCTTAATTTACTATAGATCTAGTTCAAGAAAGAGTTTACAATTACAAAAAATTGCCAATAAATGATCAGATTAGATCATATTTTTTAACTATGATGTTCATTTCACCTAAACAACGTATTTATTTAAAATCTTTTATTATTTGGATAAGCTTCGTGGTTTTAGGAAAAAATAGTTAAAAAAAAAAGAATCTTTCGTCTTTTTTTTTTTGATACAAACATTTTTATTTTGTGTATATACTGCATAAACTTAATTTTTTTCAGTCATAATAACATTTTATGACTATCAATGAAATAAATATTTGTAGTTGTTTTTGCTAAGACTTTGTAATTGTAACTTTACTTTACTATGCGATTTAGCTATAAAGATAATATTAATTATTATATTGAACTCCCAATAAATGTAAAATATGAATCTTATGAGGTAGTGTTTACTATTTTCAAAACTTTTTTTTTCAATTTTCAAAACATTTCTTTTGATGATACAATTTATTATGTTATATTTGACTTCTTTTATGGACGAATCCTTACAACATCATGATGGTGTAAGGATTCGTCCATAAAGGACGTCAAGTATAATTTAATAGGTAAAAAATCATTGGCAGAGATTTTAACTGAACATAAATTGCTAGTATATACTAGCAAAAAGTAACCTGTAATACGGGTTATGGTTGGTCTGTTACATAACACTGGCCAACAAAGATTTTGCGGCAAAACATTTGGGGGTCATTTTATAGGTAACTTGTTGCCCTGATTCCAAATATGACCTCCGTTTTCCTAGATTGGCTCTAGTTTTTGAGATACAGGGTGGTCACGAAAGTACATTAATAGCAACAATTTATGTTAGGTTGTAGCGTAATTCACAAAAAAACACTAGATATATATATCAAATTGTTTATGGGGAAATACATACAATGCTAATAGATCAAAACATTCAAATCAGTACAATGAAATCACAATTAATGCATTAAAAATCGGTGTCTGTATGATTGTCTTTTGTGTGGAGAATGTGGACAATCACGTTGAAGGCTCCAACAATAGTCAGCCATCATGTGTGTATCCAATCTTCCTTGGTATCTTTCTTCCATTACCTTGATATCTTGATGGAACCTCTCCCCTTGTTCCTCACTATAACTTCCTAGATTATCGGGAAACCGATCTAAGTGACTATGTAGAAAGTGAACTTTTATGCTCATATTAGCTTTCAATGTTTTGAAGTCTGAAAGCATTTTCTGTACGATTTCTTCATAGTTGGGAGATTTATGGTTGCCCAAAAAGTTATGAACAACCAAGACAAAACTTTTCCAGGCAGATGCTTCAATATCTGTCATTGTATATAGGAACTGCTCATCCTTGATGATTTGGCGAATTTGAGGGCCGCTAAAGATTCCAGCTTTGATTTTCTCCATACTCAAGCCTGGAAAAAATCTGCAAATATATTTGAAACATTGACCATCTTTGTCTAGGGCTCTTACAAATTGCTTCATCAGTCCTAGTTTGATGTGGAGTGGTGGGAAAATAATTTTTCCCCTGTCTACCAGTGGTTCGTTAATGATATTTGATGCACCTACAGTCATATTTTCCCTAGCAGGCCATACCACTATTTTCCAGTGGTCTTCTTTAGCCCTACTATCCCACAAACATATGAAGCAAGGGTACTTAGTATATCCACTTTGCTGCCCTAGTAAGAAGTTTACCATCTTTAAATCAACACATATAGACCACTGGTGCTCATTGTATCTAAGCTTCTGCAACATCATTCTTATATTTTCATATTCCTCTTTCAGTTTTGTTGAGTGAAGTATTGGGATGGATGTATAACTATTGCTATTGTGCAATAAAACACACTTCAAACTTCTTATAGAACTATCTATAAACAATCGCCAATCTTCTGGTCGGTATTCAGGTAACCCCATTTGGAGGAGGAGTCCAGGGATGTTCCTACAGTATACTATTTTTTCTTCTTGAATGAAATATGGAAGAAGTGCTGCCTCTCTTGTCCGAAAAAAAGTTATTTTACATTCGGCCTTCAAACTGTTCTTTTCACTTAGTCTAGATGCTAAAAGCTCAGAATCTTGCTTGGATAGACTTAAGTCTCGTACTAAATCATTGATCTCTTCCTGGGAGAACTGTTGCTGTTTAGAAGTACTGTCTTCATATTCACTACCACTATCTGCATGTTCGCACACCAAATTCTGCATATCTTCTTCATCAGACACTGTTAGATCTGGGAGTGTAGTGAACACTGGATTGGGGACATCGTCTGAGTGTGGTACAGGTCGCCTTGCTGATTCCAAATCCGGATACTCAAATTTACGTTTCTTGAAACGATTGATACCTTTCACATTAACCAAACAAAAATAACAGTCACTGTCGTGATTCTTTTGTTCCCGCCATACCATAGGCACACCAAATTTTAAACCTTTTCTTTGTCCATTTTTCCACTGACGTAGATTTTCAACACACGTTTTACATACAATATGGGGAGCCCAAGACTTATCTTGGTCTCCGAGTTTCATTCCAAAGTATGCCAGATATGCTTGCTTCACAAAGTTAGTAATATTTCTTCTTTGGCTCTCCTGGCAATATTCACCACAGATGTGGCAGAATGCATTGGGGTTATTCAAACATCCTCTTCGTGAAGAACTCATTGTGTTCTAAAAACAGGAAAAAGTATATATATATATATATATATATATATATATATATATATATATATATATATATATATATATATATATATATATATAATTAATATATAATTAATTACACTGGCCAACAAAAAAAATTTTTTTTTTTTGCTGCCGAGGATGTTTTTACGAATTTATAGTATATCGGGTGTGCTGTTTTTAGAAATGACATTAGTTTTCCACGATTGGCTCTAGTTCTTGAGATACAGGGTGTTCCAGATATATTCTTATACAAATATCTTCGATATTTGTATAAGAATATATCTGGAAACAGCACACCCGATATACTATAAATTCGTAAAAACATCCTCGGCAGCAAAAAAAAAAAATTTTTTTTGTTGGCCAGTGTAATTAATTATATAGTTTTCCACGATTGGCTCTAGTTCTTGAGATACAGGGTGTTCCAGATATATTCTTATACAAATATCTTCGTTCATGCATATTTTACAGTAAAATAGTTTTATTTCTTTTTAAAGGGCATACCTTTTTATATATATATATATATATATATATATATATATATATATATATATATATATATATATATATATATATATATATATATATATATATATATATATATATATATATATAAAGGTATGTCCTTTAAAAAGAAATAAAACTATTTTACTGTAAAATATGCATGAACGAAGATATTTGTATAAGAATATAACTGGAACACCCTGTATCTCAAGAACTAGAGCCAATCGTGGAAAACTAATGTCATTTCTGAAATCAGCACACCCGATATACTATAAATTCGTAAAAATATCCTCGGCAGCAAAAAAAAAAAATTTTTTTGTTGGCCAGTGTAATTAATTTATAGTGTCTGTTTTCCACAATTTAAAGCTGCGTATTCTTAACTAATACCCTTTTAGAAAAACGCCTTTAAATTGAACAAGTTTATCTCTCGGTAAAATTAACATCATAAGTATGAGGAGGTAAAATAATTTACCAATTATTATTTAACACATAGGAGTAATTTACAACGGACATAGGTCATCTCAGTGTAAGGCAGAACCATTTTTATCGACATTTCTAAGTTCAACACAAAATAATAACACTTCGCCATTCTTTAAATTGACGAAAATATCAACTAAATTCTTGTAATATTTTTTATAACATAAACCTTAATTATTTATCAAGATTAACATGAAGTTAACTTAATTATATTATACAGGAGTTATTAACTTTTGGTATCCTGTCTCAGGTTAAATTTTTCTTCAGAAACAAAAATTTGTTATCTTAACAACATTAAATGCACTTAACTAAATAAATTTATTAAAAATAACTAAGTTTATTATAAATAACTAAGCAGTTGAGTACGAATATGTTTCAAAAAAATATATAATATTTTACAATCAAACATGTGTATAACAAATTTAAAAAAAAATGTTAACTTTGATCTTTTATATTGCGTCATATGACAAACCTAAAATAAAAATTGTAACAGATAAGTTGGCATAAAAAAGACATAAAAAAAAGGAAACATAAAAAAGAAAAAAAAAAATGACTGGAAAACAATTTACCTGCTTTTGGTAACCTGTTATCATACTTCAGTTCCTGTCATGATGCAGCAGTTCTTGTCAATGTTGTTTAATGACGTTATTTAATGTTGGCTTTCAGTAAACTTTAGTTTAATTTAAAAGACATCACAATATATTAAAATATTTAAATTAAAAAGCAAAATAAATGCTTTAAGGACCTAACCTATAAACATTTAAGATAAAAAATCAAATTTAGATATATATTAATTGCATTTATATAGCTAAATATATTGTCTTGGCTTATAGTAAACTTTAAAAGCAGCGAGTGCAATATATTATTTTTTCAATTTAATTCAATTTAAACCATGCTGTAAGGTGTGTATCGCGTTGAGCAGCATGATCTAAAGTCACTTGCTCTTCTCCCTCTCTAAAATACACAATCTGATTCTCAGGAAAATGGACCTTAAGACGGATAATAGTGTGTGACATACAACTTATGGGATACTCAAATATTTGCCACAGTGCCTCAGGTGCACTAACATAACGACAATCTAAAAAAGTGTTTTATTCATCGTGATTAACCTGTTCATTTATCAAAACATTTGCACAATCATGCCCTTTGTATATATATTTGTAAAAATATTTAACAGCCTTTATGGACATGCAAGCTTCAACATTAATGTGGGCTTGATATGTCTTAGATAACCAAGGATTGTAAGGTACCACCCAATGCGGTAGTGGTGTAGTGGTAGAGCGCTCGCTTCATAAATGAGTGGTTCCGAGTTCGATTCCCACCACGTCCCTGGTAGTACCGCGCTCAACTTGTTTCTCCGCGCAGCGGCCTCGTTAGTCAAGGTTCGTGTTTCGGAGTTATAGAGTTAAGAGAGGGTTGTTACCACAAATAAGTAGCCTCCTCGTCTGTAGTGGCCTTCTCGGCCTTGAGGAGGTGAATTAAAATAAAATTAAAAAAAAATAAAAACAAACAGTTATCTAGATTGTTGCCTTTAATATTGATAACCAACCCATTATCACGACGCCTATATCGTGGATAACCATTGTGAACGGCTACTGTGTAGTCACTAAATTCTTTAGGATAATTTTTGCTGCACACCCTATCTTTCATGCAGAGAGAATTAGGATTCAGTTTCCCACATGGGCCATGAATCATGCAAGTTTTAATAATATCATAAAGTTCATGATTAACAATTGGATCTGGAATTTCTGCACATATTAAATTATTGATATTCTGTGCTGTTTCAAGTTTATCATCATTGGCTAAATGAAGTAAAATGTGGGCATGCGGCAAACCACGCTTTTGAAACTCAATAACCTGAACATGCGTTACAACTTTGCCCAATACACCATGTTTGAATATATCATTGAGGAGGTTATTTAACTTGAGTTTAAATACTCTAGTAACCAAATCAGGTCTATCATTCGCAGTCTGACTTGGATATAAATTTTCTGTTATTTCACGCCATTTTGTGTTGCAAGTAAAAGTAATAAAAAAATCTGGTTTACCATACTTTTTAATAATTGTCATAGCACCTTCAAAGTTTTCTTTTAAAGCTCTAGGACTTCCTACATAAGATGACGGCAAAACTACTACTCGCCCTGGTCGAATATTACGATTGTTTGCAATGTTGTTAACATGTTCATTTAAGGCATCATACTGCTTGCTTCTAAGTTTGTTTTGGTTATTTCTGATAAAAGCAAGACGCTGGCCATCAATTTTGACATATGCATCAACAGCATATTGTTGAAATAGTTTCTTGCCATAAAATAATGAACAGAAAAATTGCCTAACAGAAAGTCTATAATTGTAGAACTGAGATAATGTAACATGATTTCTAAACAGTGTGGCACGCTCAGGGTTAAGAAAGGCATTATAATTTTGAATATGTTTAAAAAAATTAATATTAGCATTACAATCTACATAACTCCCTGTAAATAAATCCTATAACAGGCCTTGCGATAAAGCGTCGGGCGATGTGAATTTTACGTCGTCCAAGAGCGATTTTGCGTGTAGCTAGGGCTATTTGCGTCGAGCAAAAAAATTTTTGTTTGAGTATATTTAAAGATATTTTAGAGCGGAATTTTAATGAAGTAATTTACGATTATTTTAACATTGAATAAAGTATTTTAAAACCGCACGCAGTTGAAATAAAAGTTTGAATTAAAAAAAATTAAATATGCTCATTATTTACAATAAGAAAAAATTCAGATTAAAAAAAAAGTTTAAATCTTTTAAGCTAACATTTTAATAAAATTATTCAGCAATAGCAAAGTTGTCGATAAAATTGAACAAAAATACTTTCTTTTAGTTTTAGATTTTAAACTTAAATAATTATTTTATGGGGGTTTGTTAGGTTTTAAAATTATTCCATAGATTTAAAAATATTTATTAACTGTTAGACGTATTTAAAGTATTTAAGAGTAATTTCGAGGAAACATTTTAAAAATTGGTGAGCGCAAATAAATAAATAAAAAAGGATTAATATTAAAACGTATTCTACTTGATTCAATAAAAAAGTACAGTTTTTTTTTTTTTTTTTTTTTTTTTTAACATCTTCAATTCCAACAAGGCTGCAAGCAACCACTATAAGAGTTGGAAGTTACTGGAAGAGAAAAGACTAAATCTGTAGAGCAAGATAACGATTGACTGATGACTTAAAAGATTGCAAATTATATGAATCAGGAAAGCAAGATGAAGGAAGCGAATTCCAAAGAACTGATGTTCGAGGAAAAAAACTATAAGAATAAGAGTTTTTGAAGCACTTAGGAACAGTCACAGAAAAAGGATGAGACTTAATTGAATGGCGAGTAACACGAGAATGAATTTTAGTAGATGGCACAAGGGACGCTAGCTCTTTAGAGCAGTGCCCATTATAGTATTTGTAGAAAAGAGAAAGAGAAGCAACATTACGACAATGTGACAAAGGTTGGAGATTGGCTGCCAGAGCAGGTCCAACTATGTTTACAATTCGTTTTTGCACCTTGTCTAAAAGAGAAAGAGCATCATTAGAAGATCCGCCCCAGATGTGGCAACAGTATTCCATACAGGGACGGATTTGAGATTTATAGAGATAGAGAATAGAATCTGGAGTAAGAAAGTGTCGAGCTCGATAAAGAGATGCAACCTTAGCAGATGCTAATTTTGCAATGGATTTGATATACGGTTTAAAAGAAAGATCAGAAGTAAGAGTTAATCCTAGAAGATGAATGGTAGATGACTCATCTAGTACATTACCATTCATAAATATAGGAAGATCTAAATTATTACGATAACGATTGGCCGAATAAAATTGAGTTTTATCTGAATTAAAGTTCACCAGCCACTGTGAGCCCCATGCTGTAGCAGAAGTGAGATCCTTTTCAAGCTTAGATACCCCCTCCAAGCAATCAGAGAGTGTAGGCTTCTTATCATGACAAGAGTAAATGGTAGTGTCGTCAGCGAATAATGCCACCTTAGATGTGAGAATATCTGGAAGATCGTTAATGTAAATTAAAAAGAGTATAGGGCCAAGGATTGAACCTTAAGGAACCCCTGAAGTTACAGGATGTGAAGAAGAGTGTTGTCCATCGAGGACAACTTTTATACTACGATTGGAAAGAAAGGACTCAATAATCTTAAAGACGTTACCAGCTACACCATAAGAAGAAAGCTTATGGAGAAGACCAGCATGCCAAACTTTATCAAAAGCTTTAGAAATGTCAAGTGCGATAGCCTTAACCTCTCCACCTCTATCTAATGCACGGTAAAACCTATCGGTTATTACTGTTAGCACATCAGCTGTAGAACGAGAAGACCGAAATCCATATTGATGATCAGAAAGTAAGTTATTTGATTCAAGATGAGAGATTAAGTGTTTGTTGATTAAAGATTCAAAAACCTTGCTTATGACAGGAAGAAGACTAATGGGGCGGTAGTTAGATGAATCAGATCGCTCTCCGGAATTTTTGAAAATAGGGATAACAGATGCTGCTTTCCAGCATGATGGAAAACAAGACTCTGATAAGCACTTGTTAAATAGTTTAGAAAGTATGGATGAAAGCTCCGGAGAACACCTCTGCAAGACTACAACAGGAATGTTGTCAGGACCACAAGCTGTTGAAGAGTCTAAGCAGGAAATTACTTTAGATACAGAAGCTGAAGTGATGCGAATGTCAAGCAAGGGATCAACCTGTTTGACGGCTATGTCAGGTAAAACCTAACTAGTGGAATCAAGAGATGATATTGATGAAAAGTTCTTAGCAAACAATTCATCTTTGTCTTTAGGTGAGGTGACAAAGTCTGAACCATACAAGAGAGAAGGAATAACAGATTTGCCCTTATTATTGATACTGTTAAAGATTCTCCAGAAGTCTCGAGAGCCTAATTTTTGTGATGAGATACGAGATTTAATGACCTGGGAATAGCGAGCTTTGGCGTCAGACAAAACCTTTTTACAATGGTTTCTGGCGATAGTGAACAGATGTCTGTTTTCTGGAGAATTGTTTTGCTGATAGATATGGAAGTAACGGTTTCGATTAGAAATTGCTGCAGCGCAATGTGAGGAAAACCAAGGAGAAAAGTGAGGCTTGACCTGGAATCATCGAGAGGGAATAAAAAATTCCATGCCAGCCTGAATCCACGAAGTTATGTAAGAAGCACATTTGTCAGCAGGAAGACGAAAGATTTCTACCCAAGGGTCATCACGAAGAAAATCACGGAAAGAGTGCCAGTCAGCTTTAAGGTAGTTGTATGTGGTACGATGATAGGGGGATTCTGATGAAGTAGAAGAATTTGATAATAGTTTTAGAGAGATCAAACCGTGATCAGAAGTACCTAAGGGTGAATGTGGAGAAATTGAGCACTGACTAGGATCCACATTATTAAAATTTTTGTAAAAAGTAACTCAATCCACGTTATATAAGGGTGAATGTGGAGAAATTGAGCACTGACTAGGATCCACGTTATTAAAATTTTTGTAAAAAGTAACTCAAAAAAATTACTTAAATAATAACGATCGCTTTTATGTTAAAAGTTACCGAAACTCAACGAAACGTGCTCAAGAACAGCTGCTTAAAAATAAAATGTCAATAGTTTGAGAATAACTTTTAATAATGATTTTTAAGAATAATTTTTTCGCTGAAATATTTCTTTTATACCTATAAGATTTTTATTCTAACATTTTATTTTATTTTATTAGAAATAAAATTCCTTGTTTAACATTAAAAATTTATTCAAAACGTTCGTTTAAGTTTTTTATTAATACAAGTGATTGTGCTTATCAACCGCTTTATGAAAATAAATAAAAATAAATAAATATTATATAAAATCGCTTGTAAAAATATTAGCTATTGCACAGTTTTTAATCGTACAATATTAAAATTTCCAATTTATTACTCGCTGACTTTTTAAAAAGAAAAAATAATTATTTAAAAAACTTTAAATTACATATTTAAGAAAAAAAATCAAATATAAGCATATTTTATAATCTTTTTTAAATTTAAGTTATAATGTTTTTTATTCGTTTAGTATAGACAAAACGTGACAAACGTCGAGAAAATAAACAAATGTTTTAACATTTAAAGAAACGAAACATTCCAAAACATTTTTAAATAATAACATTTCTACATAAACGATTTAAAGTAGTTTTGCGGTAATTAAGTAAATTGGAGCAGTTAATGTCGATAAATATGAAAAGCAAATAAAAAGAATTTAATGACGTCAAAAATAACGTCATGCTTATGCGTCGCGCAGTTCTTATTCATCGCAAGGCCTGCTATAAAACTTGTGTAAATGGTGAAAGTGGGGGCAAAGTTGCCTTACCATTATGGCAACATAGAAAATGTTTTCATCTGAAAATTTTTTAGCACCGCAGTGCTGACAATTTTGATTCATTTCTCCTAAATAATTATAATCTGGAATAACATTACTTCTTGCTATACAATGCATTCTTTCGTGTCTAGCAGCATATCTAGCATTTAGTTGATTATTTTCAACTTGCCTAATCACACTGTCCTCATTTTGATTTAAATTATTTGTTGCTTGCCGTGCAGCATATCTAGCATTTTGTTGATTATTAATTTCATCTTGCCTCAGCCTATTTCTTGCATTTCTGCGACGATTATTTTCAACTTGCCTATTAACATTTCCATCATTTTCTAAACTAATAGTCACTTCTAGCCTTATATCATCCATTTAAACTTCACTTTTAATTGATAGTAGTAACAAAAAATCTTGAAAAAATCTTGAAGATTGTGATCTTTTTTTTTTTACTACTCTAAATTGCACACACACAAAGAATAATTTTTAAAACATTACATAGGAAATTTTCATTTAAAATAAACCAAATTATACAACAATATTGTGAGTTTTTTATAAAAACATTTTTAAAAATATATCCGTTAAAAGATGTTTAAACAAAAAGTAAACTTATAAATATAATGTAAATAAAAAAATTAACCAATAGTAATAAAAAATAATAATAATAATAAAAATGATAAAGGGTACTGTTAATACAAAAAATAGAAGACAAAAAAAGAATAATAAAAAGTAAAGTATTTATAAACCCCTTTAAGTAAACTTTAATATAATTTCTGTAAAAAAATTGTATAAAAAACATGCAAATAATTTTCACAATGACTGTTCAAAAGTTGTAGTTTAATTTATTTTTCTAAATTCTAAAGACAAGAAAAAAATTTAACAGGATCACTGAAATGCCAATAATATAAGAAACATGACAATGTTTATCAAAGATTACTTATCTGTTTTATTTTTTTTATTATTAAATTTATTAAAGCTTTACATAAGTTAAAAACAGTTATAAACACTAAATTATTAAATTCAAAACGATCAAAAGAAATAAAATCTGCTGGAAATCAACAAGTTAGTTTAAAATTATAACTTAAAAATATTACAAATATAAATGTGATTTTTGTTTCAGTTAATAAACTGCTGTAGTACATTTTTCAAAACTGATAAACTGATATGGTATATATTCGAAGCAATATAATAGCCATGTTATTATGTGAATCAAAAATTAAAGTAATAACTATAAATAATAATCTAAACAAATACTAATAAAAAATAAAAACAAACATTATTTAGAATATATATATTTTTTAATGAAAATAAAACGCCAAGGAAAAAACAGCAACAAAAAAATTGTAATTATCTTCACTGATTAAAGATATTAAAAACTTTTTTGTTGCTATTTTTTACTTGGTGCCTCCCAGCACCAAGTAAAAAATATGGATGCCATCCATTTGAAAGAGGGCTCATCCATACCATTATAATTGCACCATTTGTTAAAGGACCTCTCAGAAAGGTCCTGGGTGCTGGGAGCGATATAGTCTGTAGCTGCTCCAATTTAGATCTAAAGAAATAAAAAATAATATAATGAAAAATAGATATTTGCATTAAAAATAATAAGATAAAAACTCCTAATACAGAAAAATTAAAAAAAAAAAAACGTTGTAAATCCCTTTTTAGCAAACTTCAATATTATTTCTTTGAAAAAAATATTAGTAAACATTTTTAAAAAATTTTAAAAATGTTTACTAATATTTTTTTCAAAGAAATAATATTGATAAATCTAAAATAAAAAATGTAACAAATAAGTAAATAAGAAAAACATTACATAGAAAAAAAAGAAATCATTTTACCTGATAGAGTAAAGCTGATGTGATTTACCAGAGTAGTAATAGTAGGCTTTTATTGAATATATATATAATACAGAGTAGTAGGGTTTTAGTGAATGATTAAAAGCAGTGAGGTCTAATAATGAAATTACCTATGTATCATTTTTAACAATAGACAACAACTTGAAGGTAAGCCAAGTGTATATCAACTCAAAAGGTTACAAAAAACAACATCACAACAACAATAGCATTCACCATAAGTTCATATAATATGCATATAACATAGCTTAAGAAACATAAAATTCATATATAACAGAACATAAGTTACAACATTACGCAAAATGTTATTAAAATACATTATTATGTATTTTCAGAGTAATTATTAACAAAGGCTTGAAAATACCTGGACCTAAGGCAGTAACAGTTTGAAATTAAACACTGCTGTGTAACCCTCCGCAGTAAGTACATGACTTGGCTGGCAAGGTTGACAAATCTTGCTTTACATGTTTACCAAGTCACAGCACTTTGAAAACATGAAAATAACATAATATAAACATAAATTTTCTAAAAAAGAGCAAAAACATTTAATAGCATCACAGAAATTTCAAGGTAGCAATAACCAATTTTATTGAAATAGCATTAGTATAACTTTTTTGTTGCATTAAAAATCCATAAAAAATTATTAGGCCTCAACCATACCCCTTTTAAAAAGTAGAAGATATGCTCAATAAAAACAAAACTGCTAGAAAAAAATAAAGCCAAAAGAAAAACTAAAACAAACAAAATGATTTAAAAAATTAAAAGGAGTGATCCATTCTACTTTATTTTTAATAAAAATGTTATATATAAATTGCTAAACTATTTCCATTCTTACTTCAATTGTAATATAATCTTAACGATGATTATTTAACTTGATTTGATTCTTTATGTAATATTTCTAAACTAATAAATAATAATTCAGTTCCAGATCTTTCTTTTATGACCGCGTGCATTTTGAGAACGCGCTTTTTCAAGTTCAGAAAAGCCTAGTAACTAATTAAAACTGCTTTAAAAACGAAAGCGAAATGACATTGAACATTGAATTTTTACAGCATTAATATTTAGATTATATAATATACTTTAAAAACCACCCTTTAATACCCACCAGAGAAAGAGAAATATATATTCAAAAGATTATTCTAAAAATAAAAACGGCAGTGATATAATAAATTGAATAAATCAAATGTAAAATTCTAAATAATAATTAATTAATATACACGTAATAAGATGATATAAAAATATTTAATTTTTTTTTTTTTTTTTTTTTTTACATCTTTATTTTCAATAAAGCTGCATGCAACTACTATAAGAGTTGGAAGTTACTGAAAGAGAAAAGATGAAGTTTGTAGAGCAAGATATCGATTAACAGACAACTTAAAAGATAGCAAATTATATGAATCAGGAAAGCAAGATGAAGGAAGCAAATTCCAAAGAACTGATGTTCGAGGAAAAAAACTAGATGAACAAGAGTTTTTGGAGAACTTAGGAACAGTCACAGAAAAAAATAAGACTTAATTGAATGACGAGTATCACGAGAATGAATTTTAGTAGATGGCACAAAAGACACTAGTTCTTTAGAGCAGTGCCCATTATAATATTTAAAGAAAAGACAAAGAGAAGCAACATTACGACGATAAGATAATGGTTGGAGGTTGGCTGCAAAAGCAGGTCCAACTATGTTTTTAATGCGTTTTTGTACATTGTCTAAAAGAAAAAGGGCATCATTCGAAAATCTGCCCCAAATATGGCAACAGTATTCCATAAAAGGACGGATTTGAGATTTATAGAGATAAAGAATAGAATCTGGAGTAAGAAAGTGTCGAGCTCGATAAAGAGATGCAACCTTAGCAGATGCTAATTTTGCAATGGATTTGATATACGGTTTAAAAGAAAGATCAGAAGTAAGAGTTAATCCTAGAAGATGAATGGTAGATGACTCATCTAGTACATTACCATTCATAAATATAGGAAGATCTAAATTATTACGATAACGATTGACCGAATAAAATTGAGTTTTATCTGAATTAAAGTTCACCAGCCACTGTGAGCCCCATGCTGTAGCAGAAGTGAGATCCTTTTCAAGCTCAGATACCCCCTCCAAGCAATCAGAGAGTGTAGGCTTCTTATCATGACAAGAGTAAATGGTAGTGTCGTCAGCGAATAATGCCACCTTAGATGTCGAGCTCAATAAAGAGATGCAACCTTAGCAGATGCTAATTTTGCAATGAATTTGATATACGTATTCCAAAAAAGATCAGAAGTAAAAGTTAATCCTAGAAGATGAAGAGTAGATGATTCATCGAGTACATTACTGTTCATAAATATAGGAAGATCTAAATTATTGCGATAACAATTGGCTCAAAAAAAATTGAGTTTTATCTGAATTAAAGTTTATTAGCCACTGTGAGCCCTGTGCTGAAGCAGAAGTGATATCCTTTCCAAGCTCAAATGCCCCTTCCAAGCAATCAGAGAGAGTTGGCTTCTTATCATGACAAGAATAAATGGTAGTATCATCAGCAAACAATGCCACCGTAGATGTGAGGATATCTGGAAGATTGTTAATGTAAATTAAAAAGAATATAGGGCCAAGAATTAAACCCTGAGGAACCTCTCAAGTTACTGAATATAAAGAAGAGTGTTGTCCATCGAGGACAAGTTTTATACTACGATTGGAAAGGAAGGATTCAATAACCTTAAAGATGTTACCAGATACACCGTAAGGAGAAAGCTTATGGAGAAGACCAGCATGCCAAACTCTATTAAAAGCCTTAGAAATGTCAAGAGCAATGGCCTTAACCTCTCCACCTTTATTCAATGTACGATAAAACCTATCAGTTATTACTGTTAGCAAATTAGCTTTAGAACAAGAAGATCGATATCCATATTCATGATCAGAAAGTAAGTTATTAGATTCAAGATGAGAGAAAAACCTTACTTATGATAGGAAGAAGACTAATTGAATGCTAGTTAGACAAATCAGATCATTCTCCAGAATTTTTAAAAGTTGGGATAACAGATTCCGATTTCCAGCATGCCGGAAAGCAAGATAAGCACTTGTTAAATAGTTTTGAAAGTATGGATAACAGCTCCGAAGAATACTCCTGCAAAACAACAACAGATAAGTTATCTGGACCACAAGCTGTAGAAGAGTCTAAGCAGGAAATCACTTTTGATACAGAAGCTGGAGTGATACCTATGTCAAGCAATGGATCAACCTGTTTGACGGCTATATCAGGTAGAACGCAACTAGTGGAATTAAGAGATGATATTGATGAAAAGTTCTAAGCAAACGAATAAACTTTGTCTTTAGGTGAGTTAACAAAGTCTGAACCTGAATACACAAGAGGTGAAATAACAGACTTGCCCTTAATATTGATACTGTTAAAGTATGAGATTTTATGATCGGAGAATAGCGAGCTTTAGCTTTAATTATAAGAAATTGGGGTTTGCAGTGTAGTTGCAAAACCACTTTTAATTTTGTGTTGGTTTCATATTCATCTTCAATAAATGAAATAAATGTTGCAGACGGAATTTTATTTTTGGCGCTGTCCAATCAATGTATGCAGCACTGAAGAAGAGTAGAAGAAGAAAGAAAATAAGAAAAAGACTCTACGCATTCCCGGAAGACAATTTAATTTCAGGTGGAGGGGGGATAAGGAAATATTTTGACAAATTCCCAATTTTGTCCTAATGCTGTATCAAATTTATTCCTGGTTAACATCCTTTATATATATATATATACATATATATATATATATATATATATATATATATATATATATATATATATATATATATATATATATATATATATATATATATATATATATATATATATATATATATATATATATATATGTGTGTGTGTGTGTGTATGTGTTATGTTAGTATATTTAACACAGAGTGCTCAATGTTCTTAAAGAACAGATAATAATTTTGTAAAAACATTTATCTAATATTTTTGCTTCAACAAATTTTTACTTCATCAATTGGTTCATCAGGAAGATGAGCCTTTTGATGGAAAAATAAGTTGTTGAAAAAGTTTTTGCCGTCCTAAAACACTTTTAAGTTGGTAATTAGGCCGACCCTAATTCCAAGGTTTGATATATATATATATATATATATATATATATATATATATATATATATATATATATATATATATATATATATATATTTATGTATATATATATATATATATATATATATATATATATATTTATGTATTTATATATTTATGTATATATATATAAAACTTAATAAAAACACTTATCTAATTTTTATTCTGTAACAAGTTGTTTTGCCATAAGTAGGCAATTTCAGTTATTTCATCTGACATTTTATAGGCATTTATTTTCTAATTATTTTAGTTGTTCCAAAATTATTAATAAATTCAGTATTGTATATAAACTTTATTTTTTATACAAAACTAAATTGAATTTTAACACATGGCTGCGTTAATAAAATACGTCTTTTTTTTTTGAGTTAATTTGTTCTTTAAAAGACGCCAAAGGGTGGCCTTTAATTCAACCTAATTTTGAAATTTTGTAAATTGTAGGTTATGGCGTTTTTGATTTTCAACCAACAATTTTTGATTTTTTTTATTTACACGTATTTAAAACATGTACTACTAATTTTCTAACCTTTGTGATAAATTGAATTTTTTGCGAGAAAAAGTTATACTTTTTGCGAAAGCCATAAATTGCTCCCGTAAACCGTTTGAAGAGAGTGTGGGCAAGAGAGCTTCTTGCCGAGGCCTGTTTATATATATATATATATATATATATTATATATATATATATATATATATATATATATATATATATATATATATATATATATATATATATATTTATATTTATATTTATATATATATATATATATATATATATATATATATATATATATATATATATAATATATACATATATATACATATTGTTTTTGAATTAAATCAGATTATTTTTATATACAGTTACATCAAATTATCAATTACTTATATATATATATACTACTTATATATATATATATATATATATATATATATATATATATATATATATATATATATATATATATATATATATATATATATATATATATATATATATATATATATATATATATATACACATATTGTTTTTGAATTAAATCAGATTATTTTTATATATAGTTACATCAAATTATCAATTACTTGGAGAGAAAAAAATATGTTAATAAGTTCAAACCAATAAGTAAATAAATGATTGAATAAATGTTTTTAATGTAATCAACATTACTGTGCTAAAAAAAAGGATGTCATACAACCCAATGAGAGAAATTAAGCTCTGTTTACTCGGTGATTCTGGTGTTGGAAAATCAAGTCTTGTTTTACGCTTTGTTACTGATCGATTTGATATTCAATCAACTGCAACTATAGGAGCCTCATTTATGTCTAAAACAATTTCGTTAGGTGAAAATTCATACAAATATCAAATATGGGATACAGCAGGTCAAGAAAAGTATAAATCGCTTGCACCCATGTATTACCGGGGTGCTGCTGCAGCTATAGTTGTTTATGATTTGACAGTGGAAAATACTTTTAAAAGTGTCAAGACTTGGGTGCGTGAATTGCGTGAGCTTGGTCCACCTGGATTAGTAATTGCAATTGCTGGAAATAAAAGTGACTTAAAAGACCAACGAGAAGTCTCATTAGAGGCAGGAGAAAATTATGCTTCTGAAATCGGTGCTGTCTTTGCAGAAGTGTCAGCATTGACTTCTCAAAATGTAGCTTATATATTTCAAGAGATTACCAAAAAACTACCTGAAGAAAGTTCGCAGTATATACAAAACTTTGACTTGAAAAATCAGACTATAAAATCAAAGGGGGGGTGCTGTGAAAACTAATTTTAATTGTGATTTATTTTGTTTCTTATTATAATAGTTTTAATTTTTTTTATCTTTATCTTAATTATTGAATTTTAAGCTGTTAAAAAAAATAAAAAATAAAAAGTTCAATTTACATATTAAAAAAAAAAAAGAAAATTGATTGGCTTTTCAAAAGAGTCGACTCTGTAGTTTGTAGAAGTTTGTCTAGTAGTTAATCATGCTATAAATAAACAAATCTCTTTATTAATATTTTAAATTATATATAATTATATAAAATATATTATATATAATTAAAAAATGAAGCTGCTTTTTTATTTGTATTTGTATTTTACTGGCTTTTTAAATAACATCAGAAATCTTTTTATAAGCTATTATTTATAATGAGGGACTCGAGTCCCGAGGCTTGCTGGCCTGGTCTCCTTTTTTACTTTTATTTTGTATTATAAAATTAGTTTTTATAGTAAATCTGAATTTTGTTTTTAGTAAATATAGTTTGTTCTTAATAAAGTAAAAAATATTGTTCTTTATTAACCAGAACTTCTTTATAAAATAAGCAGCATAACAGACATTGAACTTAAAGAGTTCTTCTTCACTATTGTTGAATGTTGAGATTTGAAAAAAAACATTTGTTGTAAATTTTGATATATTTTTTTAAAATCTTTATATATTTATTATTATTTTTATTCAGCTTTTTATTGTTATAGAAGACGAATTGTGTTTTTCTGTTGTAAAACGAGTTTTTATCTTAAAAATTTTTTTCTATATTTTTTTTACCCGTAGGCTTACTATGTGCGAATCTGCATAAATGCGTTAAAGTTGCAAAAACTAAGTGCAAATCTGAAAGAATGTGTAAAATCTGAAATAAGTGCGAACTTGCAAAAAAATGCAAAACAGTTGAATAAACTTGAACCAAAAGAATTCGCGAAAAACAAATGTATTGTATAAAATTTTAACGCATTGAATAAAATTTAGCATGAAAGTTTTAGCACGATTACTCCGTGTATTCTTAGCATAAAATAAAAATACTTACGTGAAGCATTCTTGCAAAATAGTTTGACTCGGAAAAGATAAAATATGGGGTAGTCGGTTAAATACCGACCTACCTTTGGTAAAAAGTCGGTAAAATGTGGATATTTTTTCATGGTATTAGACAAATAGCTTATTAAGCACAATTAACTGATTAACCCGAATTTCTTTTTAAGGGGGAAGCCCCCCCCTAAACATAAGTACTAAACATTTTAAACAACATCAAGAATATAAAACATCAATATAATATGAATAAACAAAATCCTTGTAAAAAAATACAAAATGGTTTTTGGTTGCCATAGTTACCACAAAAAACACATAAAAATGGGCAAAAAATGCATTCACACCGGCCGTAAAAACTAAATAACCATGCAAGATCTCTGAAAAAGCTTTCACCAAATGCTTCACAAAAGGTCAAAGAGTGTTTTAATAGCGGCATTTTCCTGTAACTAAAAATCTGAGCGATGTGCACATTTAAAGATGGTGAAAATATTTTTTATTCAAAATATCAAAAATAAAAAAATCTAAACCTCAATTTAAAAAACTGTTTGTATTAAACCACAGTTAATAATCATAAAAACAACTCCAGAAAATTTCATCAAAATTGGTTAAACGATTCTTGAGATAGAACGGCCGGCGTGTGAATAAAGACTATTTTGAGAAAACGCGAAAAGAAAAAAAAATTAGCACATAAAACTTTAAAACTTTAAGTAAAACACATGCTATAGTTAAAATATCTAATAAAAAGTATTAGAAACCTCCTGCTTCATACAACATAGAATTAGAATTTGGAGTTTATGATGCAGTAGCTAATTTTAACATTGGTCGAAAAGCCTCAATTTTAGTTTATGAATCTTTGGACATAATTCCAGGAGTATATACTCTTGAAGGTTGTAAAAATTTAAACTATAAACGACTGTTACATTCTAAGTACAGAAATATTAATAAAAACAAGTTGCGACTCCCTTCTTTTTCTTTTTCTTTATCATTTTTGTTATGTTTTTTGCCACAAATTATTTTTCGTCGCAACTTGTTTTTATCAATATTTCTGTACTTAGAATGTAACTGTCGTTTATAGTTTAAATTTTTACAACCTTTAAGAGTATATATTATACTGGAATTATGTCCAAAGATTCATAAACTAAAATTGAGGCTTTTCGACCAATGTTAAAATTAGCTACTGCATCATAAACTTCAAATTCTAATTGACTAAATGATATAAATTTCGTTTTAGGTAAACGCTCCCAGATAGTACAATTAAAACTTTAGTATTTTGTGTCTTACCATGTAAGTACTTTTCCAAATGTTGGTCAGCACTGAGTTCTGCAAAGATTGGTTTGATTTTATAAACAATAGAAATTGGTAAACCTGGTCCAGGTTTATAAGTATTTGTTCTATTGGCTTCATCTGAATTATATTTGCACCAACTATCAGCTCCTACTGGGCAATGTGGAAAATGTAGATTATTCTCATTATTGGAGGCAACATGATAAAGCGATGCCAGAGTACCAGCTTTCATAGATGCTAAATCTCCTACATTAGCTCTGATCGCAATACCAAAATAACTTTGCAACCGATCAATTGTCGCATCTGTTAATTTACCTCTACCACCAAGGTTTTTAGTTTTTTTCTTCAACTTTCTTAATCTTGTACCGATACGTTTTTGATAGTATCCAACACACTCAAGTTTTTTTACTTCCAAACCAGGGTAGACATTCATAACATTTAAATAGCTCTTACTGTCCCCATCACCTAAATAGTTTACATAGCGAAGCTTGCGTTCTGTAATAGAACGTTCAAATATTTTTTTCATACCAATTGGCTCCATACCCCCAGCAGACCCTTTGTAGTCATATGCACACTTATGTACATTTCTCCACTCAGCAAAATGTAAAGGTTCACTTTTCTTTTTTGGTTCCATTAAAATACAGGCTTTACAAATTCTACTCATTGGTTCTACGTCCAATATCTTTCCACTATCAATAGATATTGCAGTCATTACGCCATTATATGATGAAAAACCTCGTCGTTGCCATGTCCCATCACATGAAACACCAGTATCAACAATATCAGTATTCGAATTGTGTCTGATTTCCGCAGCAGCATCACACATAGTTTCTATTGCTACTTTTTTCACAACTTTAGAGATTGTTTTAGCAAGCTTGTCGTAGTTATTTCTAGTCATTGGCGGAGGAATATTCATTAAAGAAGTGAATTTTTCAAGTCCTGCGTGACCATGACCCAACGACCGCATTGTGTAAATAGCTCGCTTATTTATGTCGAATCCCTGCTTACCACTTTTTTTTGAAGTACAAAAATTTTTACGAAATAAACAATCTGAGCATTTTAAAACTAAAAAAGAGGCAAGTCCATGTCGATCTTTTAAGTTGTCAGACAACACAAGAGAGTCTTCATTGAAGCACATTGGACAAATGAGTTCTTTAAAAATAACAGATAACACTTCTATATCTATAATTCTATATCCAGACAGTAGAGTAGAAGTTTCAACTACATCAATTTGTCGTATTTTTGAATGTGATGCTGGAATATTTACGATATTATCAGAAGCGTCATTTTTATTTTCATCACTCAGACAGTGAACCACAGTGTCATTATTAATTAAAATATTTACAATTGGAGTAGATTCTTTATTTACACTATCAACAACAACTTCTTCTTCATAAATTAATGATTTTTTAACTGGAAAAGATCTACACCTTTTCCTAGCAAGATTAGTTCGACGTTTTACTCTACAACTTTTTGGCATTCTTGTTAAATTAAATTAATCTGAGTGCGTTTTGTCTCCTAATCTCGCTTACTTTTGCTTAGCTGAACAAGAAGTATAATAGAATGAAGCATCCTAACCCAAGTTAGGCATTTTATATCAGCTTTTTTTTTTTTTTTTCAAATACGACAAAAAAATTACACTTTCAATATATCGAAACATCAACTCACCATTAAAAAACCTAAAATTTCTGCACTTTAAAATGATTTTTATGAAAAACAAATTACATAAATGAAATATATGGTAGTTTTTATATCTAAAAACGGTAATACTAAATTTTTGTTTTTTTGATGATTTTAGGGGAGTTTCCCCCTTAATTAATTTAATAACAATTTATAAAAAAAACTTTTCGTCTTAAATTCGGTTTTTGCTGCACAACTAAAAGTATAAAAATAAATACTTTCATACTTCCTATTTTATTATTTTCATACTTTCTGTTTAACAACTAAAAAAAAAATTTCAAAATCTGTTCTCCATGCAGAATTTTTTGCGCTTTGGAGGAAATTTAATAATAAAAGTTGTTCTTTGCCGGAAAACTTTTTGCGGAATTTGATCTCCATTCTCCTCGTGGAAATTTTAAGTGTTTTTGTTGTTAAGAATGGCTTAACAACAAAAACACTTTTTTTTTACTAAAAAAGAAAATAGCTTTATTACTGACATTGAAAAAGCAATCTATTGAAAAAATCCTTATAACATCGACGAAATTTCACTAATAAAAAACAAAAAAGATCAAAAGTTTTCTCTGGCAGAGCCTAAAATTAAATAGCGCAATAAGTTTAACGAAAATGGCCGCGTCAAAGAACTTTATCCCCTACTTTTTGTAAATAAATTTAGCGTTGCGTAATTGATGGACGATCCCTAAAGACGTGTGGTTTCAACTGCTGATGTTTAGCATTAATGTATCTTAAAATTTAAATAAATTTTAGAGTGAGTCTTAAAACTTTAAAAAGAATAATTAAATAGGTTAATAATAATAAAAGAAACACGTGGAGTAGTTTAGTGAAGAAAAAAAAAGATATTTATTAGCACCATCTCCCAAACAACAATAGCTTAAAATATCTTCAGAATTTCACAAGCGATAGAATTTTCCTTATTATCTTGGTGCAATAGATGGTAAATATGTAATTATTGAGTCGCCAGCTCAAAATGTTTTAACGTATTGAACCAAAAATATTTTTTAGCATTGTATTTTTAGCAAGGTGTAATGCAAAATATTAATTTTCATTGTTTAGTATAGGTGGCTTCGGGTCTCAAAACGACGGTCTTATCTACAACCACTGCAAAGTTGGGTCCGCTATCAACAGTAATCTATTAAACTTTCCTGATCCATCATAAATAAGAAGTCGCATATGACGAGGCCCTATCCCCGAAGGACCCGTACGAAAATTTCCCATGGGAATTTTAGAAAAAAAACCCATGGAAAAACCATGGGTATTTGGAACACGTTCCCATGAAAAAACCATGAGTTTTCCATGAAAAAACCATGAGTTTTCCATGGAAAAACCATGAGTTTTCCATGGAAAAACCATGAGTTTTCCATGGAAAAACCATGAGTTTTCCATGGAAAAACCATGAGTTTTCCATGGAAAAACCATGAGTTTTCCATGGAAAAAACATGAGTTTTCCATGGAAAAACCATGAGTTTTCCATGGAAAAACCATGAGTTTTCCATGGAAAACACATGAATTTCCCATGAAAAATCTTTAAGTTTTTCATGGAAAAGTGTTCCAAATACCATGGATATTCAATGATTTTCCATCCATGGAAAAACCATGGAATTTCCATAGGTATTAGGAACACCTTTCCAATGAAAACTTATGGATTTTTCATGGTAAAAAAGCATGATTTGTTTTCAAGTTTTTTATCTAATGTTATTTGAATTGTCATATTAAATCATAAAAGCAAATTTTATCCCACTATTATTGAGTTCTCTTAATCTATGAGATCGCTTTCTTCAAATAAAATCAATAAACAAAATAAAATTTAAATCTTGTTAAATCCTACAAATCTTTGAAAAATAATAGCTATAATGCACCTAAAACATCAAAACTTGACTTCCACACAATATTTTATGCATGCATATGTATAACATACTGAAAATAAATAAAACAAAAAATTACAAGTAATATAATACTATAAGTGAGATACATAGTGATAAACAATTGAAATTTATCAAGAAAACAATTTTTACAAAAAATAAAACAATTTACATGTTTATTATTTTATATTAACTATTTGATAAAAATAGTATATATAAATTTGATAATAACTTCAAGTTTTAACAAGTTAAAAAGAACCATCAATACAACATATTTAATTCAAAAAAACATCAAGCCCATTTATAAATGCGTCTGTACTGTATCTGTAGAAACAGGTAGATGTTAAACAAAGTACCATTCACATATTAATATTCATTTTTTTTCACCCTAGTTAGTCTCATTCTCCATTTCACCAATCTAGACAATACATCATACAACTATTATATACATTCTAACTAGTTTTCTTTATTTACTAATTCATTTTACTTATAATTATTATCTATTATAACTTACTTTATAATTAGGCATTATACACAATTATGAATGTTGCCAAATGTTAGGTATATAGAAAAAAGTAGCAATGAATATATCATTATTTATAAATGCAAATTATTAGATTGTTACCTCTTTTTTGCCTAAGCTATCTGCATTATGTACAACATCGTTTATATTTCCAGTCAAACATTCCTGCCTATAATGTAACTTTATTAAAATGATTTATTCAAACTAATACATATATAAATGTTACCTGCATGTTAGAAACATTTATATAGAACAAGGCAGCAACAAATATTATATTATATATTTACTTTTGTAATTAAAAAAAAAACTTACTTCTTCTTCTGAGCTATCTGCATGATGTACAACATCATTTACAAACCTGTTTTCTTCACGTCCTTCCATTTTTTAATATATTATAAAGCACAGGACTTGTTAATGAACGGCTAAATAAATAAATTAAAAATTTATATTTAAATGAAATGATAAGGTTAAAATGAAAAGATTTATACACATATATAAATTTTACCTGCATGTTAGTAACATTTATATAGAATAAGGCAGCAACAAATATAGTATAACTTATAAATTGTAATTTTAAGTAAAAACTTACTTCTTTGTCTGAGCTGTCTGCATGATGTACAACATTATTTATATTGTCAGTCAAACTTACCTGCTTATAATGCAGTAATTTAAATAAAATGATAAAGTTAAAATAAAAGAACTTACGCACATACCATTAAATTCAAAAATTTATTATATTTTTACTTCACTATTTAAAACATAACAAATATGTAATTTATAAAGTATAGTAATGTAAAAGCATAGTAAATATCAAAGTGTGTGCAAAAATTAATTTATTTTAACTAAAGACGAGCACTTTACATCAGTTAAATATAAACAAATAAAAATAATTGTATTATAATAAATAATAGTGTATTATTTATAAACATTGCTTTTATATGCTTATATTTAACTATGAAGTAAAATCTTGTGCATTAAGTAAATTCCCTTACTGATACTTATAAAATATTACCACAGTTTTCCTTCTCCAACTAAGTGGTTCTTGGAACATCCTTACAAGTTGAATCCCAAAGATTACGTTTATATCTTTTCTGGTTTAAACTCAATTCACCATTTTATTTTGACAGCTTTTGAACTATTTTTAAAAATATTAAATGCATATAAAAACTGACGATGTTATAAACAATATAAACGATGAACAACATTATTTATATTGCCAGTCAAACCTGTTGGCTTATAATGTAGTAATTTAAATGAAATAATAAAGTAAATATAAAAGAATTTATAAACATTATTTATATTACATTATTTACATATTCTAATAATTCTAAAGAAAAAACTACAACAAAAAGACAAAAACAACTTAACAGAACTAAAATTGAATAGAACATTTATCATAAAAAAATGTTTTTTAATACTTAATGAACATTTACGATACAATAAACTTCAAGCATTTTTATGTAATCTAAGGCTATTATAAAAAAAAAATAAAAAAGATCATACTAGTTATCTTTTGTACATTAGTTATCTAATCTTATTATCTTAGTTATCTAATCTTATCTAATATACTGCTTGTATATTAATATTTTAAATAAGTTTCTTTAATACGTTCGATAAATTTTATAATAATAATTATACTAGTTTGAATGTACATTAAATTACACTATGTACATTAATACACTAGTTATTTAATGTAGATTAAAACTAAACATTTATTTGTTGTAAACCAAATAATAATTATTTGGCAAATAATTTGCCAAGTAGGCATTAAAATTCAAACTGGTTTACTTGACATACTTGCTATACTATTGCAAGTTATGCAAAGTAAGCAAAGCTACTGGAAACAGTTAAAATAAGTATATGCATAAATGATATATAATAAAATATAATTAAAAATAATCCCTTTTATAATGCATTATAATATGATAAATATATCTAGTTGTTTATGTCTGTATGTTTAGTTAAAACATATAAATGTATTGCATTATAAAAAACATATAATTCATAGCCTTATTAAACACAGAAAAACAGAAGAATGCAGTAAGTATTGTTTTCTAATTTAAAAATAATCATAACTCTACGAGCTATGACGCCATCTTTAAAAGCGCATTTGTAACAACCATGGCGCAGCTTAAGCTATGAAAAAAAAACATGGTTCACCCATGGAAATTCCATAGGATTTCAATTTTCATGAAATTTACCCATGGAAATTCCATGGAATTCCCGTTTTTCATGGGAAAACCATGGTTTACTCATGGAATTCCATGGGTTTTCCATGGAATATTTCCGTAAGGGGACTAATCTTGGTAAAACACAAATAGTGTTTTTTTAATTACTGCTTACTGAGAGGTAGAAGGAAGAAGCAGATTCCAAATATGAAATCGATGTTTTTAAGATATATTTTGCGTTGCGTAATTTATGGACAATCCCTATGATACTGTATATGATATTTTAACGCTTATAATATTATTACACATACTAATAATAATAAAAAAAACATGTATATATATATATATATATATATATATATATATATATATATATATATATATATATATATATATATATATATATATATATATATATAAGGTTATAGCTAAACATTTATCACATTTTACAACTAAAGTATTCCTAATCTAATTAGTAAATTAATAGTCCGTTTACTACATCTATTTGAGCATTAATATTTTAATTAAAAAGCAAACTTTTGAACCTATTATCATTCTATCCTAAGTATAAATAATGATTTCGTAATTTTTAAGTCTTATGTAAACAAAAATTATATTTTTTTACGATATAAATGGTAAAAGAATTTAAGTTTTACCATATTTTTCTTCAAACTTCATCACTAGCTTTTTGACTAGCACTAGCATTTTTTTCTTCAAATTTCATCACTAGCTTTTTTATATACCATCGTAGGTCTTTACGTATCATCAGTTTTTAATTTTTTGTAAATCTCACTCACTATTGTATATATATATGCAGTTATTAAGTGAAAATATATTGATTGATTGATTGAATTTACAATTTTTGAGTATGCTCAAATAAATTTTTTGCGCGGAAGTTTTTTCCAAAGTGCAACAAATGCTGCATGGACAACCAGAGGCAATTCTACAAATAAAATGAGGGAAGGGGGTGAATCCTCAAAAAGATATTGATCCTCCAAATGATTCCTGATGTTTATTCTTCCTAAAAAAAAGTTGAATTATATTGTCTTTGCAAAAACAAGTTACTATAATAGCAAACATAAAACGCTAAAGTACCATCGCAGCCGCTTTCTGCAAGTATTTTCTTATGATGACCTGCAAGAAGTTATCAAAATGGTTGCCTTGGAATTGGAGAAAAACTGTAGCGGACATTAATACAAGAAAATGATAAAAAGTATATTAAATTTTGCAAGCTTTTACAAAAAAAATGCTGATTGCTTTCATTATCCATGTCAACTTTGAGACGCTAAACATACGTTGAAAAACAAAGTACGCAAGAATAAGGTACGTGATCACTGCAGCATTACCGTATCATAGCGTTATACACAACAAATGCAACCTTAGGCTAAGCATAAATCCAGAAACACCAAAAAAATATTTTTGATTAAACCTGTCTAGAAAAGGAATAGAAACGGAAGTCTATTAACAGACAAGTGCAAAACATATGAAAGATACTTAGTTGTAAATCGTTTAGCAACTATCATGGCGCGTATCTAAAAACTAATGTGACGCTTTTGGCAGACATCTTAAAAAAATTTAGAGTATGTGATGCGTTACCACATTCTTAACCGAGCACTACTTCAACTCGCTTAAAATGCTGTGGTATTTATTATTAAAAAAGACTGAATTTAATGTTAACTGCAAATTGGCATTGGCATGTACCTGTTGTTCAAGAGAGAACTAGGCAGCGGTATTTCAACGGTATCAAAAAGTTTTGCTAAATTTAACAATCCTGTGAGTCTAGCAGCAGCTCAAAGAAGTTTTAGCTACACCTGACAACGCATCGGAACGTTATGTTCTGGAGTATAAAACTGAATGCCCAGAACACCTGCATGACACTCAAAATGACTGTTCGCTAGTTCCGGAAACCCTGGTCATTCCAGAAAAATGGTCAAGTGAGCATCAGCAAAAATTAAACGAAATGTAAATTTACTGAGTGTGAAAATTGGTTCCAGATCCTCACAATAAAGAGCGTTAAATTGTTTGTCACGGCAACCTAAAGCTGTATTAATCCTTCTTAATGAGTATAACTTAAATTTGTAGAGTTGTAAAGTTTTGTCAAAACGCATATATGGTCATACATCAAACTAAAGACCGAGGAATAAAATGCTACTTCATACTTTTTCAGATAAAGACAACTTTAAACTCATGAACAATTCTATCTTACGTGTTGACATCGTTCATTTTTGCAAGGTAAACAGATCACGTAAATTAATTGCTGACCTAATGCACTTACTGCATAAACTGCCTGCTCTGTGTATATAGCTCTATTCAGCTAAAAATCAACAGGTCTATATACACAGGGCAGGCAGTTCTTGAATACTTAAAGCATTTAATGTATAATTTCTGATATAATAAGTTAAAAACTATATATTGCAGGAAAGTGCAACTGCTACACGCAGATCAAAATATTGTGATATATTTAGTTCCCAAGCTCAAGTCACCACAATATTTTGCAAAACATTCTCATTTGAAATTTGATGAATATACTAAAGTTCAAAGCTTGCACAATGCCTTAAATCGTATTAGCTGAAACATAAAAAAATCATGTTTGCCCTAATTTCCCGTTTTTGCTACTATATACCTATTAATTCTACATAAAAAGTTGTTCAGCTTTATACAAAAATCTGTTTTTTTATTAAATAGATTTTTGTTTTAGATTTTATAATATAACTCATAAAGTAACTGAAACAAAATTCAAAGTCAAACAATTAAGAAACAATTAAAAAACAATTTCTATTAATTGGAGATATTAGTGATCATTTAAGTATAGATAAAAGAAACAAATGGGTGTGTTATTGCATATTTTACATTTTGTACAATGCCAAAGACATTTTTTTTTTTTTTTTTAATTCTTTATTACAATCATTATTACAATTTCTATTATAACTTTATGTGAATAAAACGTAAGACATAAAAAAGAAATAAATAATATTTACAATAAAGATTTCGTTAACAATAGTAATATAACAATAAATATAACAATAAAAATTAGGAATAAAGAATGCGGAAACTCGAAGAAGTCCTTGAGGTCTTGTAGTAGAGAACCGCTGGAATCAAAACGCTTTAAATGAATTCATTTTTATTGATTTTTTGTAAATGTTTATTCGCTTTTCACGGTTGGCCAAAGAGACCGCCAGGTTTTATGTGTCACTCATACAAATTTTATTTTCTTTTAGAGTATTAGTAGTTTACTTATAAAAAAAGGGTTTTTTAAAATCTGAATACGGTGCAAAGGGTCAAAAAAGGGCAAGAAAAGGGCAATGCAAAAGTTTCTAGCCTCATATTTTTATAAATGATTATAATAACGAATTTTATTCTGATTAAAAATTGTATAGAAACATACGCTTGAAATTTAATGGAAAGTTCTCTATTTTACATTTGAAACAAAAAAATTATATATTCAAATGATGAAATTGGACATCTTTTTGAATATCTTTTTTGCAACTTACGTAGTTTAACCGAACTTCTTACAACATTTAAAATACCTGGTTTTTATTAACATCAATTTTAAATTAATGACTTACAAATTTATTAGAAGAATTTAAAAGTTAAAATATTTTTTTAAATAATGAAAATAATAGCCGCTTTGTATTTTTTATTTATATGTCAACATAAATTAATAATAATAAATCAAGCAACTTTTTAAGGTAAATTTTTTAATGAGAAAATCAAATCCAGGCTTCATAATTATAAAAGATTTTTAAATTGTTTTTAGTTAAGCGTTAACTAATTTTTGCTGATCTAGTAACTTTATATAAAAGGAATTTTGCATTAGCTTTTTTTTAAGATAGCAATTTAAATTAAAGTTTTCTCAAGTTTAAGTATTTTAACTTAATGGTATTATATTAAGTATGCATTTTTTTGGATATAATTCACATTGATTTCAATAAATTTAAATGGCTGGCTTGATTTTTCTATCCACAAGTCTAGGGAGCATTCAAGCTGAACAAGTTGCTTCAGGTATAATACAAAATAAAATAAGTGCAGACTGCATTTCAACAGGGACAACATTTTCTTTATCAACTGGGGGAAACCCGTTGAATGTAACTGTAGGATGTCCTTCTAACAAGGTAAATAGAAGATCAGTAAAACGAGTATCCTTACAAGTTGTAAAGGAACTTCAAGTCGTATTAGAGCTTTCTAATAAAAAGACCAAACAATTAATTTCTACTCTTCGGAAAGGAATAGGGAGTAAGACTGTTGTAGAAACTAACATTTTTGGCAAGTTAAATGATCTTTCGGAATCCATATCACATTTTTATCATGTAGAAAAGGTAATTTATATTTTAAATATATTCATATTTATATATTATTTATAGATATCTAGTAATATATTGATCAAAAAATTGCTCTTTTATGATGTTAGATTTTCTAATATAAAATGATATGCAAAAAAGAGAGAGATCCTTCACTGTAAATAAAACATCCTTATTCTATAGTAAGATAGAAACTGATCTTATATTAGATCAGACAAGGCTTTTTTAACTTATTACTTTGAATACTAATCTTCATAGTGGTTGTAAAATATATTCCTAATTTTCATAACAGGCTAACACCAGGAAAGACATTAGGTTGTAAAAAAAGTTGCTTTAACTCTTCCATAAGCCATATAAATATATAAAATGCCATTAAAAAAAATATGTCCTAGCCAAGCAAGTGTGTATTATTTATATAAGTATTATTTGTTATGGCTAAACATGTTTATTCATTACAAAATGTACTTATACAATGTGTAACAATCAATATATGTACAATATTTTTATAAAATAGTGAAGCTAATTTAAAGTTGAATGATATTCGAATTAGATTTTGAATAATTTACATAAATGTTTTGTGTTTTTTATTAATCTTTAAGTTTTCTTAGTAATTTTTATATACAATATAATGACTCTATATGAGTGTTACAAAATAATGACACTTATCTATTTATACATCTTTACAGATAGATTTCCTTGACAATGAATTGGGAATTGTTGAAAAGGATCTTGTGTATGTTCAAGAGTCATCATCTTTCACAATGGATTTGATTAACCAACGTGGTTTAGACGTTCATTCTGCATTTGTACGAATATCTATGGATAGTGGAGGATCCTTTTTGAAAATTATAATCAATGTTTTTGATGTAAATGAAAAAAAAAAGTCTTCTGTAATGTACATGAATAGTGGTGTTCAACGTTGTCAAATTCTTGCTATTGTTGAAGATGTTCCTGAATCAAATCATAACTTAAGAATTATATATGAAAAACTCAAGTTACAAGATGTCAATTTTTTTGTAGCATTTGATTTAAAGTGGGCTAATGCTGTGTTTGGTCTATCAGGTCATGCAGGAAAAAGAGCATGCCTGTGGTGTGAAGGTTTGAAAAATGGAGAATGTGGAAAGTTAAGAACTCTTGGAAGTCTTGATTATTGGTATGAAAAATACAGTGTTGAAAATAAATTTAAAAAATCTAACATGCAACAATATATGAATGTGATACATCCAAGGATTCTCTATCTAGAGAAGAGTCCAGATACTTTAATTCAGCATTTGGTACCACCTCCTGAATTACATCTTTTGATTGGAGTTGTATTTACTTTAGGATGTCTATTTATAAATATTTGGCCTGAATTTGATGACTGGCTGAAAACTAAAATTGTTTATCAGAGAGGGTATCAAGGTAGAGGTTGGGACGGAAATAATTCTAACAAGATCCTGAAAAACCTGGATGAACTTGATAAAGTAGTAGCATCTCAGGTTCCTTAACTGAGACCAATAACTCAGTGTTTGAAAGACTTTAAAATAGTAAAAGATTCCTGTTTTGGTCAAATTCTTTTGACAGAGTATAAAATGGCATTTACTGTGTTTAAAAATTCTTTCCTTTCTACCCAAGAGCTTGCACAGGCTCTAGGGAAAAAATGTTCTTTAAGCTGGAAGTTTCACATCTTGCTGTGTCATGTTCAACCCTTTGTCGAACACCATAACTGTGGTCTAGCTAAGTTTGCTGAACAGTGTGGAGAGGCAATTCATTCTAAATTTAAACCTACCTGGAGTAGATATAAACGTGCAGAAGACCATGCTCAACATGGAGAACAGCTGTTATCCTCTGTAATAAATTTCAATGAAAGAAGACTTTAATTTATCTTTAACTTTGACATGTTGCTTTCTAAAGTGCAGGAAAATGAATTAATGTGTATTTGGATTGTGTAACAAATATAAATTAATATTGTAAATATATATATATTTTTTTGTTTTACTTTTTTAAATTGCTTAAAGTCTTTATTTGTAACAGGCATCTAAAAAGTTTAAATGGACTTGTGGCCCCAACAATTTAACCTTTTTGCTTTATTTGTGAGTCTTAGTTCTTTGTTTCGATTTTAAAACACTTGTGTCAATTTGTAGAAGACAAATATCATAAATTAACAAATTTTTCTTACAATGGGCGTCTAAAATACTTCAATGGGGGTAGGGCCCCTCAATCTTATTTTTTTGTGTCCTTTGTGATCCCTAGGACTTTGTTCCGACTTTTATAGTTTAAAAACTTTATATTCTATTTTTATAAGACACATATTCTTAATTAATTTATATATTTTTTGTAATGAGCGTCTAAAATGGTCAAATGGGCATCAGGCCCCTCAATTTACCTTTTTGCCCCATTTATGACCCTTAGCACTTTTTTCGGATTTTAAAAATGCTAGATTCTATTTTACCATACCAATACTATACCATCATACCAATCGTGTAACGGTATGGTCGTGTAACGGTATGGTACGGTATGGTAACAAATACCATCATACCAATCGTGTAACGGTATGGTCCAATAAATCTTGTAAATTGACTGCAATACAAGTTTCAATAAAATAATAAGATTATTTATTTGGATAACAATCTACTTTTGCCTTTTGCAGGATACTATAGCAAAGATATAATGTTTTACAAGAACTTCTAACAATTTCATGTTGTCTTCTGGAAAGTCCTGCTTCTACAAACATGGCCAGTGGAATTAATACCGTGATTTTTTTCCTGTAAAACGCTAGAGTATGTTATCTTATGCATTTTTTCTCACTTTGGTGAGTAGATAATGTCCTTTAAAATTTTTGAAGCAGTTTTTTTTCCTGTCACACCTAATTCCACCTGAGCGGCACAGATCAAAGTTTCTGAAATTGTGGTAGCGCGTATGTTTTCTGTTTTTCTTCTGTTACTTCTCTCGCTTAATTCTTTAAAGTTTTTTGTTGGCCTACCCCCTTGATGCAGTACTGCAGGTATTGCAATATTTCCATCTAGCCAATCACTGTTTTTTATTAAAAACAAATTTTTATCCCTCTTTGCTATTGACCATCTTTGTTTTAACTCGTAACTAAAGTGCGATAAACTATGTTTTACTTCTTTTATTTGTTAGTCTGAGTAATTATCTTTTGCTAATACGTAATGTTCTAAAAATATTAATTTCTCATTCATGTTTGATACAATTTGTCTCTGCATTAGATCAAAAAACATTTTTCGGGTCGTTTCTCTTACACTGACGAACCTAAGATAAACTCCGTTAAAAATTAAAATATACCTGAACATGAAGTTTAGTATTTTTTTTATTAAATAAATTATTTTATAGTTTCGATAAAATATATATTACTAATCGTAAACCTTTATTTAAAAAAAAGTAAAAATTTACTTTCTTTAAAGTACACAGAGAAAAAAAGAAAAAAAAAGAGAAAAAAAAGTTTATACAAAAACAACAACCCGCCTGGTCTTTTCCTATCATACACTTAAGAACAAGAAGAATGAATAAGCAAATACGGAGAACAAAATGGCAAAAAATGGCAGGTGATTTTTACATATCATTGAAGTCAAAACCTTAGTCTATCTGTTAATAAAAAAAACAGAAAACTGGAAATTTTTACTAATTTCTGAAAGTTTGCAGTGAAAATTGCAAAAAACGAGAGAAAGAAAAGAGTTTTTACAAAACCAACAGAATTATATATAATCACAAATAAACTAATTAAAACTTTTTAAATGTATTTACTTTTACCAACTTCATTAGAATTCATTACAAAACACTTTGAAATATATTTTATTAAATTACAAAATATTAAATAATATATATTGATTAAACTTTATTTGAAGCTGATAAATGCTTAAAAAATAAGCGACCAAAAGAAAACGCGTAGACAATAAATAATGATCAACTTTGTATATATCCTGCCGATTGTTGTTAAAACCATTTGCAGTTACTTAACGTTTATAATATTCACTAACCATTCAGCATTGCTAAAATAACTTTTTAAATTTATTTTGGAAGTTCTGAAAATTGAGTTTTGGCCGCCTTAATCAATCAAATACCCCACTGTGCGCCGCACAGTGAGTCAAAATCCATAAAAAACGGCAAAAACTCCCCATAAAAAACTATTGCTAGAAAATATTTAATAAAATTATAATGTAACTAAATACCACTAAAAGACAATAAATAATTTTTTTTTGAATAATTTTCAAGATTTCACCAATTTATACATCTTTTTCCGAGACTTAAATATTTTCAAAAAATTGTCGCTTTAGTGTCAATCTTTTTAGATTGATACGGGTAAAAACAGTTCAAAATTTAATTTGAAGTCATATGTTTAAGATTATTGGTAACTATTAATAACATTTTTAACAATAAATTTTATTTTCTGATTTTCATTACTGAGATCTCAAAAATGTGTCATAAATTGAATTTTTAAAATTAGTATAATTATGAGTTTAGTTCAAAAACTAAAAGCTTCCACTAGATTCCATGGTAGTTTTAATCTTTTCTCATTAATAGGTATATATAAAAGCAGAAAAAAAAAAAATGTTTGCCATAATTAAAGTAAGACCTTTTAATACTTAAATACTTCGTTTTTTTTTTGTATTTTTTTCCCCCGTTTTTAATTATAAAGGATGATATTACACACTAAACATTTAAGCCTCGAGCTTAAAGGTTCAGTGTGACCTTTCTGATAAACAGTATCAAGGCAAACCGGATACGACTATTACATTTAAGTTTAAACTAGATTTAACCATGTTTGATGGTAAAGTGGTTAATGCCCTTACTAACACTCTGTCTTCCCAATCATGTAATGTTTGCGGAGCTAAGCCCAGTGAACTTAATAACCCAGAATTGATCAGATCTAAACCAATCAATGAAAAAGCTTTATCTTTAGGCCTTTCTACTCTGCATTGCTGGCTCAGATATTTTGAATATATTTTACATTTAGGATACAAGTTAAACACTAAAATATACTTTGCCAAATCCCCTGCTGAATAAGCATCAGTAAAAATTAGAAAAAAGAACATTCAACTGAGGTTTAGAGAGGAGCTAAGTCTTATAGTTGATATGCCTAAGTAGGGTTTTTCGGCAACATTAACAACGGAAACACTGCCAGAAAGGCATTTGAAAATGCTAAAACTTTCACTGATATTACAGGAGTAGATGTAATTATTAGATCGAGAACAATTCTAGTATCAGTATGTTCCTGTTGAGTTGAACTCTGAAAGTTTTGGCCAGTAATGCTATGAAACTACAGCTCTTATACTCAAAAACTATTGATGGTATGTGGTTCCCCCAACTGTTCACAAATGCTTGGAACATGGTGTGCAAATATCTGAGGCATTAGAACTACCAATTGGTTACTACTCTGAAGAGTCACAGGAGGCTCTAAATAAGAAAGTTCGCAAAATTAGATTAAACCATACAGCCAAGATATCTAGAAAGAATCTTATGAAAAACCAATTCCCATATCTGTTGATTAGTGATCCTGTAATATCCAACATTATTTTCAAAAAATGCAAGGTTGAAAATGAAAAAACACCAAACCCTAAAATTTTATCTTTGTTAATGCTGTAATAATGAAATAAAGCTTTTTTATAAATTTTCTTTTTTGTTTTCTTGAAAGAAAAATCAGGTAAGATAAATATTTATTTTTATTTAACATTTTTTAATATTGTTATAATACTAAAATATTTTTTGAATCCAATTTTTCTATTTAATTAGTGTATTTTTTGGTTTGAAGAATTTAATTTTTCTAAATTAAGTCGTTCTTTGTGCGCGTAAAAGACACTAACACGTAAACGCGTGTGTAGTACAAGCCTTAGGCACAAGAAAAATTTTCATTAAAAGTATATGGTACTCTTTTATATAGTATTTTGGATCAAGGAATCCGACTTTTTTATTTAAATCATATTTTGCGCGCGTAAAAGACATTTACACGCGAAAGCGCGCGTTGTGCGCGTTATAGGTACGCGTAAAAAATATTTTCAATAACAAAATTATATGCTATCCCTATCCCCTATGAGCGTACGTACTTTATGGACGACCCCTAATAAATATTATTGAACATTAATTGTTAATTCAAAACAAAGGTTTGATAGCTTTTAATTTTCTACTTTAAAAAATATTTTTAATATATTTTTTGTTTTACATAAATACCAACGCACAGTGGTCTGAAAAACTTGATTTTTGGCCAAAATTAAAAAAAAAAAGTTGGTAATTTTTGTTATTTTTGTTATTTTTAAACACAAAATTGTCCAGGGTATTCAAAAATATATAGGTTTTATATTTTTTTTTGAAAGAAAAGTCAATAACCGTATCCAAGAGCGATTAAAAACTTTTGAATTTCTTGCAAAATTACAACATTTTTCATTTGTGCATAAATTTAAAACTATATGCATATATAGATTTTTTTTAAACAAATTTTATAGTATAGAGTTTAATTTGAAATAATAAATTTTTTTTATTATTGTATATTTGCATAAGTTATCATTGCTTGAAACTAGCATAAAATAAATTTTTTTTCAATTTCAACTTCTTTCTAAAACTAAAGTCCGCATGCATTAACTTGATCGATGTAATTTTATTAAATCCTAATATCCATATATTATTCAAAAAAAAATTCAGCTGTAGATAAAATTATCTAAGCCAACTATAAAGCTCCAAAAATATATCTTTTTTATGTTATCAAAAATACTAGTGTCTCTATTTTTGTTTTATTTCTATAAATACATGTTCAACAACTTTTTTTTTTTTTTATATACAATCGTACTTGCTACCTAAATTGTTAAAAATAGTTCGAATATTCATTTTTATTTTATTTTCATAAAATATTCCATATATTTAACTAAATGAAAATACTTAAAAAAATGCATATTTTGGTAAATTTAAAATCTATGTAAAATGCAAAGTCCGCTATTAAAACATTTTAAAATATATTTTGAACATTTATAGTTTATTTTGAACATCTATTATCGCCCAACATTTTCTAAAAAAATCAGCTGCAGATAGATTAAATATAGGAACTAATATTCATTGCAAATTATACCGTATTGATACGTTGTGTTGCTTTTATACCACATTTTTAATCATATCTTTGTTATTCTGTATTGTACGTATACTTTTTATATTGTGCTTTTTAATGTATTAACTTTAGATTGATTATTAAATTGAAAATTAGAAATATAGCTTTTCATGAAAAAATAAATACCCAATTTATGACAAGTTTTTCATCAATATTTTAAAATAATAAATAATAAAAACCACATGCGAAAATTCCTAAAGTAGGAATTTTTGCATGTGGTTTTTATTATTTATTATTAAAAAATATTGATGAAAAAATTGTCATAAAAAAAAACGAAACGATATTGAAAAAAAACGAAACGATATTCGTCACCTACAATTTTAACTAAAATATTTGATATCAAAAAAATTTTTTTGGGAAGGAGGGGGCGTTGCTTTTGACACTCCTCCCTCCTTGCTGAAACCCATTTAAGCATATATATATATATATATATATATATATATATATATATATATATATATATATATATATATATATATATATATATATAATTTTTTTTTATTATTTATTTATTTCAGTGATCAAATACAAATGCAATAATCCATTTATAATTTGATGAAGAGGTGCTACACCAGGCCCCTCTATGCTGACGAACATGGAGATACAGACGCTACAGACAAAGCAGCAGTTGTATCTATAAAGTTACTTTCTTATGTTATTTTTGAAAACGTTGATGGATTGAGCGTTCACTGCTTCTTGCGAAAGCGCATTCCATGGGGCGACAATTCTGTTTGAAAAAAAGTTATATCGCTCCTCACAGTTTTTTACCATCTGACGTTCTAGTTTATGGTCATGGCCTCTTAGAATATACTTATCTTTACTTTTTGAAAATTTTTGCGGGACGACAAAACTGACAAGCTCGAGTTTACGAATGATTTTGAATTGCTCGATAAGATCTGCTCTTTTGCGGCGTTCTTCAAAAGTTGTTAAACCAAGCCGTTGGAGTCGATCTTCATAACGCAGGTGTTTAATAGTCGATATTGTTTTTGTTGCTCGTTGTTGGACCTGCTCGAGAATGTTAATGTCTGATTTTAAATTTGGTGACCAGGCTTGTACAGCAAACTCAAGATGGGGGCGAATGTAAGTGAGATACAGAGTGCGCCATAAATAAAAACTGCGACTGCGAAATGTTTTTTTGAGTCGCCCTAGAATTCTATTTGCTACAGATGCGGCTGACATGATATATATACGGCTGATATATATATATATATATATATATATATATATATATATATATATATATATATATATATATATATATATATATATATATATATATATAAATCCGATATTTTATGAATTCACAACCAATAAAATAAAAACTTTTTCTCAAATTCTTGACTAAGCCGTCAATGAGATATCTGAACAACAAAACTTTTAAATCAAAAACTGTTTTAAATCAAAAATTATTAGTAAGTATTAAGCCGAACAAATTAAAAAACGGAACAGAAGCAATGGAAGTTTCGTATTTAGTTTTGATTAATTAAGAATAAGTTAATTTTATCAAATCATTGATTAAAACAGTCATGATTTTCTATTGAAACATTTAACGCATGCGCATCTCAACATTCTATTATGTTAAAAAAAAGGTATTATTTATATATTTATTTATTTAATATTGTATAAATTTATTTTTAATAATATTGTATTAATTTATTATAATTTAGTTGAATTCATCTTAATTTAAAATGGATAATATATTTGTTTTAAATGAATGCAAAACCAGGAAAGGCGTTCACACATATAACGATTTTTCCACTTATTTAAAGTTAAAATAAATTCCATTAAATTGAAATAGATTAATATAATATTATTAAAAATAAGTTTTTATAATATCAAATAAGTAATACATAAATATTCATTTACACTAAACAATTACAGACCTATCTCAGTTCTTCCAGTGTTTTCAAAACTTTTGTAGAGAGTAATATACAATAAACTGTAGAAATATCTAACAAATAACAAAATCCTAAATGAAAAACAGTTTGGATTCCAGAAACAACATTTTGTTGATTTATCTAAGGCGTTTAGCACAGTAGATCACGCTATATTAATTAGGAAAATGGAAAAATATAGGATAAAAGGTGTAGCGCTAAAACTGGTTCAAAAACTTTTTACTAGACAGAAAACAATGCGTTATTGCTCATGAAAAAAAAAATTTCAAAATTACTCAAATTAAAATAGGGTGTCCCCCAAGGTTCCATTCTTGCCCCTCTTTTGTTTTTGATTTACATAAATGATCTTCCTAAAGCCTCAAGTAAATTGGATATTAAAATGTTCGACGACACTAATTTATTTTATGCATTGTCATCTATTACAGAACTTTATGAAACTACAAATTCTGAACTTGAAAAAATAAACAGTTGGTTAAAATCTAACAAATTATCGCTAAACACAGAAAAAACAAAAAACATTCTTTTTCATTCTAACCATATAAAAATACCTCCCGATTTACCTTCGCTAAATACAAATACTAAAGAAATAGGGAGAACCCAAGCAAATAAATTTCTAGGGATACTTATTGATGAGAACATCTTATGGAAATCACATATAGATATATTAAATACCAAAATATCAAAAAATATAGGTATCCTTTACAAAGCTAGTTCTATACTGTCTCCTGATATTTTAAAGCTCCTATACTTCTCGTTCATTCAAAGCTACTACATATACGCTAATGTTGCATGCGCGAGTACTCATAAATCCAAACTAACCACACTATATCGGAAACAAAAGCATGCTGCTAGAATAGTTTTTAATAAGGATAGATTCTCGCAAGCTGAACCACTTTTTAAAAATTTAAAAACATTAAATGTATATCAAATCAATATATTCCAAAATTTGTTGTTTATGCTTAAATATAAACTTGGACTTGTTCCTTCTCACTTTTTAAAGAATTTCTTTCAAAATAGCAAAAACAGATACCATACCAGAGGAACGGGAAACTTCAATGTACCTTTTAAAAAAACTAATCTCTCACGCTTTTCTATTTCGTACCGTGGTCCTTGTCTATATAACAAATTAATATCCAAAAACTCTCACCTGGAAAAATCGAATAACTTAAATACTCTGAAAACGTTGTTAAAAGATTTTATTTTAAACACTAACAACTTTGAATTTTTATCAACCAAAAAACATTTTAATCTATGTATAAAACTAACTTTCTCCGAAACCAATGTAATCTCTAATAACTCTAAAAAATTTTAAATTACTCAAAAACAACAACAACAAAAAATAATAATAAATAATATGCTTATTTATCAACACGTGAACTATATTACCTATTGAACAAATCGTCTATCTACTTATATTTATGTGTATTGTAATAAAATTAAAAAAATTAAAAACTTTTTGTCTCCATTCTTTGTTTTTATTTTTTGCATTTTGCATTTGTATTTTTATTCTGCCGAAACTCATAACATTATTTTTTAAGTATAGACTTATTTTAAATTGAAGTATTTAAAAATATTATTAACGCTTAGTGGTTTTTTGATGTCAAGACTATAATCTTGACATCAATAAAATTGACATCATAAAATAAACTGTAACGTATTAAAAAGAACGCGGAAACTAGCAGAAGACCAATAGTACTATTGGTCTTCTGCTAGTTTCCGCGTTCTTTTTAATACGTTACAGTTTATTTTATTCATTCTTTGTAAAACGTATTTTTTTTTTAAATTTTACTATATTCTGCGAACGATTATATTATATATTACAAATTTGTAAACATTAAAGAACAAAAAATTGAAAAAAAAAAAATAAAAATAAAAATAAAATAAAACTTTTTTTCTTCGAATAATATAGAATGTTGAAAATGCGCATGGGTTAAATGTTTCACTAGAAAATCACGATTGTTTTAATTGATTGTCACAATGCACAGTGGAGTATTTGTATGACAAAACCGCTCAAAAATATTATATGGATATTTTTTCAATTTTTTTAGTTTGAAACACAGTATTATATCAAAATTAAACGTTAAAAAAATTTATTTAGAGAGTAATTTATTATTAAAAAAAGGACTTATTTGGTTTAAATTATTCTCGTGTCAAATCTTCATTCTGAGATAATCATATTGACTGCTTTTTTTGAAAAAGGCAACTTTTTTTTGTGCCGTTTTGATCTAGAACTACTTATGTATGGGTATGAACTCAATAGCAGTCTATTTAATATGTCTGTATTACAGCAATACGAGAAAATTTTCGTCTAAAATTTTGTCTGTACTTCCAAAAGTGTTTGTTTCTGGCTCCAGCTGTCTCCTCAGATAGCTGGCCGATAGGCAGTATTACATGAGTTATTACTTCTGCGCCTTGTATCAAAACTTTATGCATAGTTAGAAACATGGGATACCAACCATACAGGTTGAATACATTTTAGCAGTTTCATGAGCAAATACGTTCTATTTAACAGCATCAATTTTATATCCACTTGAAATGACTTCAAGAAAAACGTCTATACATTTTATTAAATTCAAGTTAACGCCAGTTATTTGTGAAGATAATTCCGGGTTCGAAAAAAATCTTCTTGACGCATTGCCGTCATTGGTATTTCCAAACTCTGCTTTAGGTATATCTACTAGTTCTAGTTTTTCTTTGAAGGATGTTTGAACTTTCTTTTTCGCTTCTTTGACAATTTTTTTTTCGTCGCCTGGTTGAGCTTGCCAATTTTGATAAGGCGTTTTATAAGCTAAATGAAGAAGCGATTCAAAGAAGCGGATTTTTGCATTGAGATTTTGAATTGAGAGTCCAAATGAGAGGGCTTCTGTATTGATTTGCTCTTTTTTAATAAATTTATTAAAATTTTTTGATTTTTGTCCACAAATGTAGCACCTCATAGTACATATAGTATCAATTGCAGTGTTGCACACTTTACTATATACCACTGTAAAAAGTAAGGTATGCTTTATTTTTCCAATTTGATTGGGCAACCTTTTTTCCCTTAGATTCATTATTTAGTTTTTTGCGCGTTCTACATCGTCCATTGTTATGTCTTTTGATTCACTAATGAAGCGTATTCGAATGGGTCTGCAGAACCTTGGAGAAGAGGTGACTGGATTTTGCCATTTAATTTTTTTGCTGTTACCACCAATTTTAATAATCATTCTCAGAGTTATTAAAATTTGAAAAATGTTTGCATCACTGCTGGTATTGTTTTGAAATTTTTGCTTAAATTTTGCTTGTTGTGATCCATCACAGCCCTATTTTGATAATAAAACCATATTCTTCTGTTCTTCTTCAGAACACTTTTCTACAACCTCTGAAACATACTTATATAAGCGCAATGTGGTGTGTTCAAGTAATGTTTGTTGTTGAATTTCCGCTGAAGTTTCAGTCACTTGTATTGATTCCTTATCAGGGTAACGTTCTTTTTTGGCTTGTTGAATTATTGAGTAGCAGGGGTAGACATTTTTGTTTCTACTTTAAATTAGTTCCCACTATTTTCTGGTAAAATTACCTTCTACAAACAGCTCCAGTGCCTCTTGAGATGTTAATTTATTGACAGTTTTTTTTTCATTGCTTTTTGAAGCAGAGTTAAATATTTTTTGGTATTTCTTTGCTCTGGAAGCGTTAGCAGTAATTTCTTTAATAAATTTTGCTCTATCAGTATTTCCTGAAATGCGCTGACTTACTCTGGCTGCATACGTAAACTCATCAACAGATACCTGCTCGCGCAGATTCATAGTTTTTTGACGATTACTGCAATCACTAAGTTCTATAAAGGGTTTTGATGGTCTTTCAGGTTTGTGTCGAACGTTTATTGACCAATAAGGTAATTCGATGTTTGATTTGAGTAATTGTTTGTTGTTTTTTATAAAACTTTTGTTTTTATAACTTGCAGCTATTCATCTTTTCTTGAAATCGCTCTTAAAGAATTTGAAAATTCTTCTTATAGAACTTTTTTGATTTCTTGAATATTTCATAACTGCTAAAAGTTGTTCTTCCAACAACCAGGGCCGCCGAGAGCAGGAGGGGGGCACAGGGACAGTTTGTCCTGGTCGGCAGATATCGAAGGGGCGCTAAATGAAATGTAGGTACCTAAAAAAATTAAAATAAAATAAAAAAATGAAAAAAGGTCCTTCATATATAATATTGGAAAAATTCAATAAATAACGGCGCCAATGATGATTGCCGTCCCAAGCGGCGTGATAGTTCGCGGCGGCCCTACCAACAGCGAAAACTTTTCTTTAAATTTTTTACCTTTACAACCTTTCTTTATTTCATATAACTCTCTTCGAGTGAACAGCTTTTTTACTTCAGACGAATCTACTAGATAAATAATAAAACAATAGATACAAAGCTGGGTAACGGTGTTCGTAACGATTGACAAATAAAACATATATAATTTTTTGAGATTTTATAGTTTAATAGTTAAATATATTATCGATTTAAGGTTTGTTTACGTAGTTTAGTTGAGCTTGTGTAAAACATTTTAAAAATCACCCCTCAAGAATTTTTTTTATAGCTTTTTTAGTACTTTTTACTGATTGTGTATTACGTAATGGTTTGCACACTATTTTTAAAGCTTTAAAACAAAAGGTGGCAGACGTTGGCGAATAATTTTTTTTTTCTTGTTATTTAGGTGCCCCAAGAAGACCTAACGGTCTTGTCACAGAGCACTGCGGAAGTGCATTTAACCAGGACGTTCACGCCTTTTTCCTTATCGTGACACGAAAATATGTCCAGAGCTCGTTTCAAATCTGAATCTCCTGCTTATAAAGCAAGCACTCTAACCACTGCACCATGGCCGCAATGTAACAATAATTTTAAAAAAGTATCTGATTGTTAACAGACAATATTTATTGCTTGTAAATAAAATTTAACTTAACAAGACCATACTTGTCAACAAAAACATTATTGTCTTATAATTTTATGTCAAAATTAAAACTCAAATAGGCCATCGCAAATGCGCTCTATATTATGCACAATAACAACAAAAATTTAAAATAATTTTATTTAAAAATGTAAACCTTCTTTTTCCATAATTAGAAGTTTAATTTTTCAAAACTGAACAATATGATAACAATAGCTCGAATAACAAATGTCACAAATTTCGAATTTATTTTTTTGAACGGCAACGCCACGTTCTGAATGAAAATGTGACATAAGGAAAAAGCGAGGAGAATTTCTTTTAACGTAATGATGCAATTATCTAGCTTGAAAATTATAAGGTTAATAGAATTTTTATGCTAACTTTTTTTTTGACTTTTGAGCGATTTTGTTATATAAATTTTCCACTGTGCAATGTTTTATATGAATGTCACGATTGTTTTAAATGGATGTGATGTTTGTTATATATATATATATATATATATATATATATATATATATATATATATATATATATTATATATATATATATATATATATATATATATATATATATATATATATATACATATGTATGCATTTGTATATATATATATATATATATTATATATATATATATATATATATATATATATATATATATATATATATATATATATATATATATATATATATATATATATATATATATATATATATATATATATATATACAAATTTGCAGTCTGGTTTCATTTTGTTAATTGACTTAAAAATTTTAGAAAAATGATGGTGCAAAATTATAACCTCATTA
>NC_061167.1:3328919-3478919 GCF_022113875.1 Hydra vulgaris | reverse complement strand
TCGTAACAATATTAAAAAAAAATCAATAGTTGCTAATAAATTTAAAACAATTATTTAATAAGTATTCTAATTAAATATACAGATAAAAAATGTTTAAAAATATATACAGGGATGCCAGCAGAGTTTTTTGATGATTCAAATATATCTTTCAGGCATTGTGTTAATATAAATATTCCAAAATATTTGCCACCCCTATCCTAAATATGAGAACAATGGTTTGATAAATTTATTTTTATACAAATTGAAAGTTACGGTAACTTAAAAGTTACAATCCTCTCCATTTAAAACGAATGGAAATTTTAAATGTTCATACCCTTTGAACTCTAAAAGATTTTTAGATGAAATTTATAACCTGTAAATGAACTTAAAATTAGTATAAATTTTTAAAATATGTATTTATTTAACTTACTGTTCTCACACTTAGTTTAAGGATAACAAAAACTTTGATTTCATTTCAATAACATTTCCAACCTATTCTCATTTGATATGAGCAATCATAAGTTTGGAGTTTGCGCAATACTAGAGAATTACATTTCTAAAACATCAAAAAATTCTGCCGCGTCGCTCAAAATGTTTTATTAAAATTACATCAATCTTAACAATACAACCAGTCTTGGTGTTGTTTAGGTCTACAATTTAATGGGCAAGTTGGAAGGTTGATTTCACTATCCGGAAGATTTGCTATCATTCCAATAAATCTATGTTTATTTTTTCTTTTTGATGGAAATGGAACACTACCATTAAATTGAGAACACAGGTACGCATCGTGTTGCATAACATCATCACTTATCAAAGGCCATATATATTGTCCTAAAACATCTTGACCATCTCCCCAGGGTGCTTCAGTACCAATTATACGTTTTTTACTTTTTTCAATAACTAACTTTGCAATAGTATCACCAAGAAATGGCCTTTTTATGTTTCGAAAACACCATGTTCCTCCAAGTATATAAACCCCATGAAGGGGATGGTCTCTCATTACATGAAATAGCTTATTACTATTTAACCATTCTCTTACAGCATCTTCTTCTCGTGGTAATAAAAGTGAGTCTAAATCTCTACTGCACATTACGTCAACATTGTGATCGCCAGCAGCAAGAAACCGCCAAGTCATTCCATTTACATGTGATACATTTCCGAATTCAGGTATAAATCCCACATCATAAAAGAAAAGATTTTTGTATTTTTTTTTCAAAGAACTTTGTAACGATATACTAAACATCTTACCATCATGGTATAATCGAACGCTCCAGTTTTTATAAAGACTACTTCGGGAAGCAGTAAAAGCAATCTTTTCAACAGCACTACCATACCTTTCCCAATTGTTTCCAAAAAGAGAGTAAGACAATATATACGAGGATTCCTTATTTTCTTGATAAAAGTTAGAATCTGGTTGTTTTATATGAGTTTCTAATAAAATATCAGTTAATGTCTCTTTGCTGACTTTTTCTTCTTTCAGATTAGATTCAACATACAAATAAGAAAAACCTATAGCTAACAATATTATACGTGTACATATCATTCTCAATTTATTTTTCATTGTAGCCAATATTCTAAAAAGAAATTTATCTTATATTTTAGTACATAACTTTAAAATTGCAATACTTTGATTTTCGTTAATTAAAGATTATGCCGTACTTTTCTTTATTCGCAAAACAAAACCCGGAAGTGATTTTGTAAAAAATTTATTTTACGCAGTTACCTACGTAAAATTAATATCTTTTGTGATACCACTTCTGTAACGGTTGAATAACGCTATAATTGTTGTTACCAATAAATAACATTTATATAGTCAACAAAATTGTTTCCGTTGTTTCAGTAATAAATTAATCATTACAAGTCTTTAAAAAAAAGTACAATACTAATAAATTTGTTATAAATTGGTCACTTTGTTTAAAAAACTTTTTTTTAAAGTTATAAAATTTACATTACTTAAGTAATTTATAAACTTACAACTTTTTAAACAAAAGTTAATTCTTTGAGTTACCATAAACTGCGTCATTGGTATCAAATAAACAAACATCAAAGAGCCCACTCTGCAGCGTCATTACTTTTATGTAAAAATTTTTTTAAACAAATTATTGTCTGCAAAATTTACACTAAAACTAACATGAAAAAAAAAATTATTTATTTTAATAAGGCTAATAAATTGCTATCTCTGAAGTCATTCTCACCTGGATATTTTTTTAATATCACGCAGAGTCCGCCTCTATACTCAATACAACCCTATTTTATAATATAAAGGTGATCCCCTCTCTACAGGCACGAACAAAAAGTTAATGGGCTTAAAGCGAATATAAAAAAAAGAATTTGAGTATACTTTTTACCCTATGAAATTCACAATCAATCTCATCTGAGATTGTGAAAAATGTTCTCTATATGGAAGCATTATATAGAGCTTATGGAATACCTTTTAGAAATCTTTTAATTTTGTCTGAACCAATTTTTTGCAATTTAAACAACCCCTTCGCTAATCCAAAAGGAGGATACGTTAACTCGGTTGCAATTGGTCACCACTTCAAAACGCAAAAACATTTATTTAATGAATTTTTTAAATTTAAGAATTTTTTAAAATTTATGTTGAAGTATACAACATTAAATACTCATTTAGTAAAAAGTTTAAATAATGAAAACAACTTTTCATATGTAAAATTTTACATTTATACTTTACAATTTTACTTTTATACCTTAAACATAAAACCGTGAAAATGTTGAAACGATTTTTTCCAGTTTATAGACATTTACCTTACATGCAATTTGGAGAAAAGGTTTTTTTTTTGTGTATGTGCTTTGAGATTCTTTTAATAACTTCAAGACATAAGTCAAATTTTAAAAATTGTGTGTTCTGATTACACAAAATTAAGGTATATTTAAATTTAACCATAAGTTATGAAAAAAGACACAAAACTAAAACATTTTTTTAATTTTTTGTTTAGAACACATTTTTAACACAAAAACTTGCTTTTAAACAACTCAAAGAACATAGCTCAAATCTTTAAAAAACTTTTATTTTGTTCATTAAGTTGTTTTAAGTTTTATTTTCAACTTGTATATTTATTTAATGAACAATGTATGTATCTTTAGTAATAGTTGTATGTATTTCTAACAGACAGAGTTTTTCACGTTTAAAAAATATGTGTATATTCTACAAGTCACTTTTTTTTTTTTTCTTTTTTTTATATTTAATTTTGCCGTAGAAAGTTACAATTTATAAAATAACATAAATAATAAAACAAATGGCTGGAGCAAGAAGAAGACATCAGTTTGTCTTATCACCGAGCCCCATAGTGACTTCATTACAGGTCGTTTTTTACAACAAAATATATAAAATCGTGATAAATTGTTTGTGATAAAATATGTAAAAATGTGAAAAACTACGTTTTACAATTGATATAACTGTTTATATATAAATTCATTTAGTAAAATAAATTTAGAACAAGTAAAAGTTAAAACAAATAAAAGAAATTGTGCTAGTTTATTTTTTTACTAAAAAAGAAAAAGAAAATTTAAGTCCGTAGATAATAAAAAACGCTTTGATTCAGATTTGAACTGTTCAAGTGTATTTCTTTTGATAGTAACAATCTGGCGAAAAATTTTCCACAAATAGGGTCCGCGGTGTTGGATTGAGTATGAATTTAACTTTAATGTAAATTTTGGGATGACAAAAATGTTATATGAGAGTCTAGAGAGTCCATTTTTTATTTTGTACATAAACTGTAAAACAAGATGTATGTTAATTTTGTATATATTCAATGCTCCAAGTTTGCATAAGAGAGGTTCACTAGACGCTTTTTTACTTACTCCGAAGACAATTCTACAGACATGTTTTTGTTTACTGTAGAGTTTTTTAAGCTTAGTACAGTTTGTGCTTGCCCAGGCCATGTTACCATAGCTTAGATGACTATGTATTAATGAAAAGTATAAACTTCTTAAGGAAATGATATTTAGGAAAAGTTTTCTTTATACATTAATGAAATATTTCTTGAGAGCTTTCTCTCTAAAGTGTTTATATGGAGCTTCGACGACAAATTTTCATCCAAGACCACACCTAGAAAGTCTATAAAATTTTCTCTTTTTATATTAGTATTATTTATTTTAAGATCAGGTAGTTTAAGAGGAATATTTTCGTTTTATATGGTTTATGAAATAGGATGAACTTGGTTTTTTTGACATTCAAAGAGAGTTTGTTACACCTAAACCACTCGTTTATTTTATGTAATTCTTTGTTAAGTATGTTAAAAAGTGTCCTAATGTCTCTATGCGAATAAAACAAATTGGAGTCATCCGCAAACAAGATTAAATTTAATAAGTTTGATGTTGAATATAAATCATTTATATAGAGTAAAAATAATAATGTTCACTTGAAGTCAAAGAAAGTTGAAAATTAACGTCACTTTTTTTTCTTATTAAGTTTTGATAAAAAAGTAATAAAAATAATTTTAAACGTTTAAAGCAAAATTATTTTTATGTAAAAAAAAAAACTAACTTAACTTTTATTATATAAATAAAGTTTGATTTATTTTCAAAAGTAAATTATGTAAAACTAGATTTAGGGCCGTCCCGAGGAGGTCTCTCGTGGGGGAAGAGGGGTGCCGTATATACTTTTTGCCAACTAGAGACACCAAAAAAAAAAAAAAAAACCTGAGTAGATTACATCAAAAAGTTATTTATTTTTACATGTAAATGTCACAAAAAAGAAGTTTAATTTTATACTTCAAGGTAAATTACTTTTTTAAATTACCTTACATAATATAATTGTTTCTTAGAACATCACTTTCACATTTAAAAATTAATTTATTAATAAATATATATTATCGTAGTATCGTAAAAAAATATTTTATTAATAAATGAATTACATAAAAGTAATATACCACTAATTGCTATTTTTTTAGACGCATTATTTTTTAAGTCAAATTAAATGGTAATAAAATAATTTGTAATAAAATAAATGGTAATAAAATAAATGGTAATAAAAATAAATTATATAAAACCAATTACAACCACAAAAGCTTACATTTAATATAATTTTTAGTTACGGTTAAAAGAAATCTTTTTTTTTAAATATATATATATATATATATATATATATATATATATATATATATATATATATATATATATATATATATATATATATATATATATATATATATATATATATTTATACATATATTTATATATATTTTCACAACTACATATTATATATATTTTCATAACTACAATTTTTTTCACATCATAATATAAGCAAAATAAACATCCGTTACAAAAGATTTTATTTTAACCAACTACTGCTAAAATACATCTAACAAAAAACAAAAACAAAAAAACAGTAAAAATAGCACTCAGAAAAAAAGAAAAAAGAAAAATTAAAAAAATAAATAAAAACAAAACGATTTTCAGAGCCTACGACACGGGTTTTAAAGTCGAGGGGGGGGGGGGGGGAGCACAATCATCAATTTGTGAAAAAAGCCCTCTATATCAAGATTTTTATTAAAAATATTTATTATGGGGACACATAAACATTGTGATTCTTATGCACAAATATTTTAAATAGTATTGTCATAAAATTTTGTTTTTTCTAGTTGTATTATGATTTGTGTATGTGTGAATTTATTATTATTTTTTAATGTTTTTATATATATATATATATATATATATATATATATATATATAAATCTGACTTTTCTCACGTTGTAGGTTGTTTTAGTTCAGGTTTTGATTCACCATCTGAACTAGAACAATTCTATGTAAGTATCTATACAAGTATTTTAAGTTTTTATTTTAAAGAAAATATATTGTCAGGAAGAGTAATTAAGGTGTATTTCGGAATTAATTTGTAATATAAATAGGGGCCGCGATAAGAGAAAGCGAATTGTCAGGGTTAGGATATATATATATATATATATATATATATATATATATATATATATATATATATATATATATATATATATATATATATATATATATATATATATATATATATATATATTTATATATATATATTTTCACAACTACATATTAATTACAATTTTTTTCACATCATAATATACATCTGCTACAAAAGATTATGTCGGCAAGTAATTATTCATCTTCTTTAAAAAAAAATTATACTAAACAAAAGCAAGCGAGCCGGTTAATTTTGAATGTAGGTAGATATGCATGCGCCGAGCCTTTACTTAAAAAAATTAATGTTTTAAATATTTATAAACTAAACATCTTTCAAAATCTGTTATTTATGTTTAAAATTCATAACAAAATGCTTCCAACATATTTTCAACCTCATTTCACCTTAATTAATCACAAATACTCAACAAGACATTCCATTGGTAACTTTCTCATCCTTCCAACATCCCTTAGAAATACACACTTCTCAATTTCATGTCGAGGACCACGTTTGTGGAACTATTTCCTTAAAAGAGACATGAAAAACATGACTTCAATTGAACTATTTAAAAGAGCAGTTTAAACGATACTTATTAGATTTAAATAATAAAAACATTCCTTTGTATTTTTAAAAACATTTATATATCCATTTGTTAACACGTATATATGCATCTTATAACTTATATATTTTATGAACTGTAATATTTTATAGTATGTACAAAACTTGTAACATGTATAAAACTTATATAACGTAACTTAATACGTAAATCTTATTTGATATTTTGACGAACTTAGGAGCAGGGTGATAAGACGCATTGTCTTCTACTTGCTCCTGTCAGAATATAAAGATTTAATTTTTAATTTTTACAAAAAATATTGTAAAATGATTGTTTATTGACAAAATATATATAAATAAAAAAATTAAAAAAAAATTGTGAGTTTTTAAGAGGTACTAATTGATCTAGTGTTCAATTTATTGGTAATTGAGTGAAAGAAGTTTTCTGTAAATCGTGACGGAACTAATTCCATTTTATATTTTTGCATTAATAGTTTATAAGCTTAGATATTAATTTGACAAATTTTTAGCGCTTTCATTTTTTTTAATAGAAGTTTAGCATGTGTATGTTTGTTTTTATGATATATTATTGTAGAAGCATGTTTCTGCCGCCGTTAAAGATTAGTTTTGTCTTGTGTGTGCTTCCCTAAGCAATCTTAGCGTATGTAAGATGACTATGTATAAACAAAAAGTAAACAATTTTTATCCAGCAAGCACAATCAACCCAACGGGCATTTGTTTTTAAAAGTTACGTTCTAAATGTATTTTAAATGTCTTTTAAACGTTTTTTAATCATTCTTCCGTAAAGAAAGTTTAAAAGACGTTTAAAAAAACATTTCAAAGACTTTTAGAACGTAACTTTCAAAAAATAATGACCGTAGGGAACGTTGAAACAACGTTGAAATTTGAAAAATGATTGATTTTTGGGGTAGCAGAAAAAAATCCCCCCGGAAAAAATCCCTCCGAGAAAAAGTTCCCCCGGAAAATATTCCCCCAACATAATTTTTTTTTTTAATTAAAAATTATCAATAAAATAATTATATTTATTTATTTAAAGTAGTTTTATAAAATACTTTATTTTTCAAGTTATGCGCTATTCCTTGGTTGTCAATAAAATGCGAACTGCGCACCGCGAGCTGCGAACCGGTACATTGCGAACTTTTTTGCAATCTTTTTTGACTCTCCAATTCTTAATTATCTATTTTATAGGGTTTATTTAAAATAAATTTTTTATTTTTTAACTGTAAAACATGCACGGAGTGTTGCTACATTGACTACCTTATTGCCTGACTCGCAACGGAGTGCTGCTACATCGACTGAGGGTTTGGTTTGGGCAGGTAGTCTATCAAATAATTAAAAATATATATATATTTTTTCATGTTGTATTCGTCTAGTTTCACTTAATCTCTTTTTATTTTTTATTTAAATAATTTTTTTGCTTAAAAGTTCTTAAATTATACCGCTAAATTAACTACGATGGTTCGCAAAAATATTCGCAGGTATCTAAATTATAGAAATTGAAAAGCAATTATTGAAAGCAAATAAAACCAAAAAAATAATTTATGCATTTTTAGAACAAAAACTTATACAAAACTAAATTTCTTTTCAAATGATCTTGATAAAATCTTGATATTGTTATCTTCAACGCCAATATCAAATTAATATGTATTTTTATCGCCTTCTGTCATCAGACTCATTTCGATTTGATGCACAATCCCATCAATATGGTGCAAACTTCAAACAGTCTAAATTCTATCTTTTTGCATTGTGTCTTTTTATTTAAGAACATCAGGTAACTGCATCTAAATAAAAATAACTTTAAAGTAAGGTACATTTGTACATTTTACAAGTATTATTATACTTTACTATACTTTCACATTTGCTTGTGATTCACAAATTCATTGTTCACATTGTGAACAATGAATTTGTGAATCACAAGCAAATTTGAACATTAAGCGATCAATAGTAGAAAAACAAAACAACCCATTACTGATCCGTGCCTAATTTACTTCATTATTGACCAACCCAATCAGCAGTATATTAAAGGGGCAGAACTGGCAAGCCAGGTCCGGCAAAACACACGTGATCCAGTTTAGGGCCTTAGCTAGCGAACCAGAACTGGCTAGCCATTGCCAGACCATAAGCGTATCATTAATGGCTCGCCAAAGGTACAAAAATGCATGGCGCAAAATATTTTTAATGTAGATGCAAATTTTACGGAGAGAAAAATATATTTATGTTTTCATTCAAGTATATAATTTTCGTTGTATCACATCCCGTATATTTAGTTATCTTGGTTTTAGTTATAAGCTATTGGACTGAAAGAAAAAAAATTCGAGAAAATAAAATTATTTTATTTTAACTTTTATTATATTAATAGTATTTAAATAAAATTCATTATATATATGTATTTTTTATACTATATTTTATATGATCTCATCATCATTGTCATCATACCCCACCTTTATTTTCCTTTATTCTATATATTTATTCTACCTTTAATTATATTTCTTTATAAATTCTTTATTTTTAACTTGGCTTTGAGTAAAACAAGTACTTCACTAAGTTTTAATTATTATTTGTTGACTAAAGTATACACTTATTAACTCTGTTAATGTTTAGCCTTAAAATTACTTTTACTGAACATCGTAATACCTTAAGGTATTATTTTGTATTTCATGTATACTTTTTAATGTATACTTCAAGGTGTTTGTAATATACCATAAAAATTTCTATAAACTATATTTTAGCATTAGACTTATGTGTTTAGAGTACAGAAGTAACATGATGAAAATTATAATAGTGACTCACAAGATTTTAATGAACATCAAGAATTAAAAAAGTCTTGTCTGCAGACACCTGTCTCTGTATTAAATAAAAGTAAAACGAGATTGGAAAAAGTGATCATAATTACCTCTGTGATTAAGGTATTTTGACTACTAATTTGTAGCCTATTGCAAAACTTTTTATGAATTATAACAAATGTTAATAAAAAAAATGAACTAAATTGTTTTACTAGTGGTAGCAATTTTTTTTAAGGTGAAGGGAGTAGCAGCAAAACGGAAGTAGCAAAAAAAGTCTTGTCTGCAGACACCTGTCTCTGTATTGAATAAAAGTAGAACAAGACTAGAAAAAGTGATCATAATTACATCTTTGATTAAGGTATTTTGACTACTAATTTGTAGCCTATTGCAAAACATTTTATGAATTATAACTAATGTTAATAAAAAAAAATGAACTAAATTGTTTTACTAGTGGTAACAATTTTTTTTAAGGTAAAGGGAGTATCAGTGAAGAGAGTAATTGTTATCAATTGTTCCCAGTTGTTAAAAATTGTTACCAATCGTTAAAAATTGTTACCAATTGTTAAAAATTGTTACCAATTGTTAAAAATTGTTACCAATTGTTTAAACCTACATGAAGCACCAAAAAAGAGTTTTTACTATTATTTCTTTTTCTTTTGAAATATATAATACAAAAAAATATTTTAACTCATATTCCTTAAATTGTTAATTTGATTCTTGATTGGATTTTCAAATCAAAACCTGCTCAATTTGAGATACAAAAAAAAGTTGTGTTTTTTCAAAAGGATTTGCCTTTATAAACCAAATCGGAAATTTAAAAAAAATTAAAAAGGTTTAGAAGGGGGTAAAAATACCTAACAAACTAACTATAAATATCTATTTAATTTTGAGAAAATACATTAGTAGAATTCTAAATTTTTAGTTATAGGCATTAAGAACTTGTGTCAGGGAAGGAACGATAGGTTCTTTACGTGACACAAATTTTGATGGCTATAACAAAAAAGTTATTATTCCACATGCAATATCTTTACCTGAAATCAAATAGGTCTTTATAGGTAGCATGTTAGGTATTATTGCCCTCTTCTAAACGTTTTTTTTTTTTTTTGAATTTCCAATTTAGTTTATAAAGGTCATTTCTTTTGAAAAATGAAATTTTTTAATCCTGTCTATATGTATATGTATATATATATAAAAACAAAGAGAGAGATACAGATATAGACATATACAGATATATACAACAGCTATATTTAGCTATACTCTTATAATTTTGTTCATAAAAACACTTGAGATGTGACTGCGTTATGTTTATAGCAGCAAAAGTAAGCAGTAAAAATTTGCAGACCAAAGATACCACATACAATGAAATTTAAAAGGCAGTTGTGGCTTTTTTTTCTGGAGCTCTAAACAGAAATAGAGGCAGAAAAGAAGAAGCAGAAAAAAAGTCCATCTAAACAACAAAAAATCGTGGCTATACTGCCCAATCATTGACATTGAAACCTTTATCTGGATTTTCATTACCACGATTTGAACGCTTTATTTTTGATGAATCTGACCAAGTATAATGTTCTCAAAGTCTTGCATGATCTGTTTTATATGTTATGTTTTATATTAATTGTATATTTGACATTATTATAAGCTTTACAAGTATTTATATTATTAATGATAAATTTAATGCATTTATTTTTTATATATTTTTAATGCAAAGTTATTAACTTGAAAATTATTAACAAACAATATATTATATGAATTCAATAATTGATTTTTATTTTTAACTTATGTCTATTTTAACAAAAAGTAAAAAAAAGCAACATAACTGACAAACATAATAGATATAATAATTATTTTTATATAATTATATAAAATTTATATATATATATTTGCATATATATATATATATATATATATATATATATATATATATATATATATATATATATATATATATATATATATATATATATATATTAAGTAAAATTAGTAAAAATTGATGAAAAAAGTAGTTTAATTGGACAATTTTGTATAGTGGGTGTTTAGTGCAACGTTCGCTGATTGCCAGCGTTGGCCCTAAATTGAATCAATGCTGGCTTGCCGCTAGCAAAACGTTGCTATGCCAGCATTGGCTTGCGTATACTGGCCCTTTGAAAAACCAAATGAGCAACCCGGCGCTGGCACGGCGCTGGCGTGCCAGGCCTGGTACAGCTCGGCAGCCGAGCCTGGTTCGCTATTGGGCCAAATAGTGTCTGCTTACTGGGAAGGTATCAACCTATTTTTTGTCATTTTTAGTCATTTTTACGCTGCGGCGCATAAAAAAAGGCTGACAAAATAATGCAGCCCCCGGCTCTAAAAAGTCCAACAAGATTCAACCAATAAAACTAACGCTAGATGATTTATTTATAAATAAGTTTTTTGAATAACTGTTTTATGCTTCGTGTAGTTTGAAAAGTTTAACACATTTGAAACTATTCTTCTTAGTAAAATGAAAAATGAAATAATTAAATCATCGAGTTACTGTAGAAATTCAATTGGCTAGATAAAAATTAACTAAAAACGTTAAATTACTTTGTGAGGAGGAAGCGGAACTGCTTCACAATACCGCTGATGATGTTTAGTGAGTGGGCTTTATAATTTTAATTAGTATTTAAAACAGAGAAAAGTAACTTTAAGTATAACGAGTTTGTAAGAATGGCTGAAGCAAAAATAATTGAAGTTAGTAAACTAATTTCTAAGGACTCAAAAACTTTTTTTTTTTGGGGGAAAGAATCAGTTATCAGGTACACTGAGGAAAGTGGATTAGTGGTTAAAATTATTTGTATTAACTTTGATGTTTATTAATAGTTTCATTGAAATTACAATTATCAGGGGTCGTCAATAAAGTACGTATGCTCATAGGGGAAGGAGGGAGGTCTTCAAAAAGCGTACAAAAGCGTATGGGGAAAGTGGGGGTGGGGGGTGGGGTGGGGGAGGAGAAGGGAAAAGGGTTCAATTTAAAAGTACGTACTTTAATTTTCTAATTTTACACAATTAAATAGCTAGTCAATAGAAAAGTTAAAATTCTGAAATCCCTATACAAAACATCTTTTTATGTTAGCTTGCTAACATAAAAAGATGTATTGTATAGGGAGTAGAAGGTATAGTTTCTCTCTATACACACACATGCATGGGGACCCGAAGGATTTTTTGATGTTCCAGATAAACCACTTCCACACATTGTGCAAACTCCAAACTTAAGTATGTTTATACCTATGCCATTTGAAGAGGCCTTGCAAAAAAATGTTATAGCGGTAGATTGGAAACAAAAAAGCCCTAAAATGCTTGCATTCCCTCCTCTGTCCAAACGTGAGAGCACTAATGTAATTAAGTTTTCCAACCCCCACCCCCCAAAAAAATAAATAAATAAGGGGCTGTACAGTTTGTATCAACATTTACAATATTTTTCAAAGAAATTTAAATTCTGTCGACAAATTTGAATTTAGTTTTAGATCGTTAAGTTAAAAACTTTACTACATAAGTGCCCTCACGTTTGAGCAGGGGGGCAAGCGCTTCAGGGCTAGTTGTTCACAGGTCTCCGCCATTCCAATTTTTTACAAGATCTCCTCATTTGGCATAGGTGTACAAAGTTTGGAGTTTGCACAATGTGTGAATGTGTCCTATCTGGAACATCAAAAAATCCTGAAGGTGTCCATGCCACCCCTTACATATTGGCCCTGAGTATACTCAGAGCCAGTATATAAGAGGTGGCACGCGCAAAAAATGGGAATTGCGCTCGGGTCTCCGCTGTCACTGTCCATAACATTAACCACTCCGCCAAGCGCTCTCTTCGATATTGCATAATTTAATTTTATTTAAATTAATATTTGTATATATATTTGACGACGTTTTTTAATTGGGATCCTTTGCCGCTAACAAAGGGTTTTGGGGTTGTATAAATATTTTATACGTTTTTTACTCCCCGCCTACTTTTTTTTTTTTTATACAAAAATTTATTAAAATAAAAAAGGTGGAGGAGGTACCCTAGATACTTTTAAAAGTACGCATGGAAACAGGGGGGAGAGGGGTGTCAAATTTCGGCGTACGTACTTTATGGACGACCCTTATTGAAAGTATTTTTGTTTACAAAATCAATCGCACAAATTGCTTAAAAAGATTACACTTGAATAAAATACACATACTTAAAATTACATACATAAAAAATACATACATAAAAATACATTACATACATAAAAATACATTATATACATAAAAATACATTGCATACATAAAAAAGTACATCCCTTATATATAAAAAATAAGAATATCCTAATAAAACCTATAATTTACAAAACGTTGACAAGTTAAAAAATATATATTTAAAATATAGTATATTCTTAAAACAATTTATGCTAGAAATCTTAACGAAAACATAACAAAACTCAGATAATACAATTTTTTTTTCGTGATTTCTTTTGCTCATATAATAATAATAATCTGCATTAAGGTATCTCAAAAATCATAAAAAAATCAAAAAATTTTTTTTGTGTAATTCTGACACGAAATTTATCGCTGAACTCGATTTTGAAAACCACTTCTCAAAGTTCTTGAGATATAAATCAATTTCTTCAACCGGGTAAATTTGATTTGCCTAGCAACAAGCATAGCAACAGTTTGAAAGTGTCAATAATAGGTTTCTGTCCAAGATCATATTCACAATTAAAATTCTCTCTTTACCTGATCGATCGTTCATTTTTAAATGTAAAAACCATTATTTGGGCTAATGTATCTCAAAATTATGCAACCTCTTGCAACCCAGGAAACATGCTGGTAGCGGACCATCATCTGAAATACCGCTGCTGGTATTTTAAAAGCGGTCCATAGCTTAATTTTCCTACAAAATGCCACAAAAACAGACGCTAGGGCACGTTGGTCATACATTTGAACGTAAAAAATTTGGAATATTTGTGTTGTTTATAATTTGGTTATATATATATATATATATATATATATATATATATATATATATATATATATATATATATATATATATATATATATATATATATATATATATATATATATATATATATATATATATATATTTAAATATTGCTTTATATTAAATATTTTTGTTTATTTTTTTAATTTTTTGTTATTTTTTTCGTAACATAAATTTTGGCGGTATTTTCTTTTTGATAAAAAAAAAAAAAACCTTTAACTTTTAAAAGGATCCCTAAACTTGTAAATGAATATTTAATAAATTAAATAAATCTTAGTATATAGCGAAGCGAATGAATCAAACAAGTTGAGCATAAGTTAAATGAAAATTTAAATTATGTTCATCTTGTTAGGAGTTTAATGTACCGAGGTTTGACTTCGCAATATTATATACAAATTTTTTCGTATTCAGTTGTTTTAAACATGACAATTTCATTTCTGTCAGTAACTATTTCAAGCATTTTGATAATATACTTTTAAAAATTACGTTACTTGACGTCTTTATATAATTGGTTATTCATAAAAATTACGTTACTAGACGTCATTATATTATTAGTTTTCCATAACGTTTTTGAATGGTTTTGAAGAGAACATAAAAAAGATTTTTAGAAAGCGTCATTGGACGTAACTGTCTACTTATGTTATTAGTTAGGGAATTTGCTTGTTAAGTTATTTTAGTCGGTTTGTTAAAGGATCGTCCATAAGTTAAGCAACGCAAAATTTTATTAATAAACAAAACAAAAAATATCAAAAGTTTTCCCTCGCAAAATTTTGAGTTAAATGCAAAATCAAAAAAGCGCACCAAGTTGAATAAAAATCGCCGCATAAACGAACTGAAGTTTTTAAAATAAATTAAGCGGTTTGTACATTATGGATAATTCCAAACGAAAGAAATTGTTACATTTTTAAACAAAAAATTTTAACGAATCAAATCAATTTGAATCATATAATTTGTTTAATTTTTTATTTTCATGAATGCTTTTATTAACAAGCCGTTATTTATATTCTATTACAAATTATAAGTGTTATGTAAAGTGAGCACTTAGTGGTGTCCATACGAAGGAACTTTGGCTATGTTACTAACTTTTAATTAAATATCATTTGTTTTATATTTACGTTGCCACACAGCTGCTCAACTTCTCTCTCTCTGAGCGCCTTGTTCATCTTTAAAAAACATTTTTGTTTTGGATTGCTCAGAAAAATCCAAAACTAAGTTTTATTTGTTAATTAATTTTAGCAAATTAAAATAACTTACTTGGGCTGAAAAAATTATTCAAATCCGTCTCACCTTTTAACGGATTTTATTCGTCTAGAGAGCATGCTCGTAACCATAGATATAGAAATTACTGGATATGGTATAGACAAAAAATATGGAAGACTTAATCTTTCAAAAAAAAAAGTTATATTTTGCATTTCATAGGTTATATAGTTATTTAGAAGGCATTTCAAGTTCATAAATAATTTTTAAATATGAGTTAATTTTAGTTACACTGAATTAGGTACGCGGAAATCGCGATTTACGGAAACACTTATTATGCTTCAATTCTAGAATTTTAGCATAAAAAAACGTGGCACAAGATTCTGTGCCACGTTTTTTCGACAATTTTAAAAGGTAGCGTTAGGTAAATGTATATTTGCGGTGTTTCTTATTAGAAACATATATAACATATAAATATATATAACATATAACATATTTTTGATCTTGTTTTTTATACGACATTTATGTATGGTTTCTAAACTTTTTTATTGATTTTTTTGCTCATTAAAATTTTGTTAAGGTTCTCACGTTAAATTCTTGTCGAAGTAATGTTCAGCAATTTTTTAAACCTATTTGGAAAATTTTCTACATGCATTTTATTTGCATTTGCCAAATTTCAGCGAAAAATATATACTAGCAGACAGTTTAAAAAGTCCAGCACTTTTGGTACCTAATATCTGTTTTTCTGAATGCGGTAAATGCGGAGTTATAGGGGGGGGGACACTTACCATCCAAAACAATTTAATATATTATTTTCGAATTTAAGAATTAGGTTAAGGTATATAAAATTAGATTAAAATTTTATTAGAGATATGAAAAAAGTACTTGGCCCATATTAAATGTAATATCCTAGCGGGCATGCGTCGTCCGGGCGACGTCTCATAGACGTCCAGATGTCCGTAAGACGTCCGAATTGTGAGTTATTATTAAATATGATCAGTACTTTGCAAAATTATTATTTGTATTATTTTGATTTATTTTGACTTTTATAACTGTTGTCCTAATATGGCTCATGTGTACAGTTTCTAGAAATTTAATTGGCATTATTGAGATTAAAACATTAGTTGTTGATATGATTATTACAAATGTCACGTGACAAAACTTCCTAGTTGATGCAACTATTACATGTTGTAAAAGGTATTTACGGTATTTTTTATGACTATTTTTTATAACATATTTATAATGTTATACTATATGCTGTATTGTTATTATAACGTTATCAATTGTTTAACCGTTTATTGTTCACTTTTCTAAAATTAAAATATATTTAATGAACTGGTTTTATATACTTTTGTAAGGAATTATGGTTCCAAAAAAGAAAGGTGGGGTGTTTTGTGTTGTAGTGAAAAATTAGTTAGCAGTTAACTTCACTTTGCATGGCGAAATAAATACATTCTGTAAAAATGGACATGTTATCTTTTTATTTCTTACTAATGGTAATTCAGTTGTTAAAACTCTTAAAGATATTCAACTTAAACACTACTAAATATTAAATTGATAATGTTCATAATGTTTCAAAAAAATAGGCTTTTATAGTCATGGCGATATGCACTTCAATTTTTCTCGACTCTTTGTTTAAAACCGAATGCAATGAAAAAAACTTTTTTCCTAGACTTATATCTTGTTAAAAGTACCAACCTCCAGGTAAATAAAATGTTATCTGTATTTCAAGACATATTAAAAAGCTTTTATAAAACAACTAAAAAAGTTGAAAAATAGTCAACAACTAGTCGTAAAAATAAATTCTTAATGCAACAAATTTTTGCAATCGAGGAATTTTAGTTTACACTGAAAAAAATGTAATATTAAAAAACTTGCACATTTGATAACTCAATTATATATGAGATTGTTAAATGTTCACTAAATTTTGTATCAATCTTTTGCGAACCATCCAGCAAGCATAGCAATGACACAGTCAATGCACCTTAATCAATGTAATTCATTGATTCCTATTTCAGAGTCTTCTGTTGTGTCAACCAATGAACGCATTGCTATTTTACCTTTAGTTAATAGCAAACGTTTCTCTTTTTTAAATTCTAAAAAAAATAAAACAAGAAAACATGCATCTAGAGAAGAACTCACCCCTAATGAAATAAAACTCCTTAATAGGTCATCATATTTATCTTTTCAGTTAGCAAGCTCAACCAGAAATCACCAAAAATCAAAATTAAATAACATGACATGTTAAAAGTATTCAGGCAGAATATCAAAAGATAAGAAAACATTTTCTTAAGAACAGAAATTAGAAACCTAAAAAAGCAAATAAAATCAAATCATTACAATAGGATAATTTGTGGATTATTTGGAAATAATTGTACGGCAGACAAAATAGTTTTAAGTATAAACAAGATGAGATTTAAAGATGTCAAAGGTGATCCAGAAGGATTTGCAAATTTTTAGATAATAAAAAATTACCACGCGGTATTATTTTAAGATATAGTGGAAACCGTCTTCACATTTTTTTCATACTTTATTTATTTCTATGCAGCATTATAATGATTTACAACAATATCTGTCCACTGGAACAGTAAAATGCTCTAGGTTACTACCACTTCTACAAGCATTTTGTAATGCAACTTGTTATAAAACAAATTAACGTACTTGCCCTATATGAAAAACTTCTCACTTGGCCATGGATGGATGACAAGTAAAATATTTTGAAAAACTTTCCACTTGGCCATGGATGGATGACAAGTAAAATATTTTGAAAACTTCTCACTTCGCCATGGATAGATGACAAGTAAAATATTTGGAAAACTTCTCACATGGACATAGATGAATAACAAAATTTTATGTATCGGCTAAAAATGCAAGTTGTGATCACGTCACTGGTATCCAGGAAGTAAAAGAAGATGATCCATGAAAAGAACAATTTATACAAACACTTACCTGCAAAGCAACATAAAGATTTAGACGAGGTAACATCTGAAAGAATTGTTGGTAGAAAACTCTGTCACGCATGTTATGATACTGGCTATTTTAGGTCTTTCATTTATGATGGTAGAGCTGCAAAAGTAAACGAAATATAACAAGACAGAATTTACACTGTTTTTTACTAGAAACAAGATGAAACTGATATTGAAGCTGTCAAACATAAGATGAAAAAAATCCAGCTAGCAGCTGGTGTTGCATTAGACGAGTTAATATTTTCTTAAAATAAATACAAAAATAATGCAATAATGCTTGAAAAATAAGTACAGCAAGTTTTGTGGCTCGCAAATAGGTACCGGATGTTTCGTGACTTAAAGAATGAGTACCGCAAATTTTATGGCTTGCAAATATGGTACAGCAAGTTTGGTGGCTTGCAAACTTTTTTGATAGACGGTTCTAGCTAACCTTGACGGAGTGTTTATTGTCAAAAATAATTTAATTTTATTCATTAATGGAATTTTAAAATTAAATGATTCACTAAAAGCAAATACAAAAGTTAATTACATTTTATATTTTAAAAGACTTTTTTTTTTTTTAAGGTCAGAGTCACTGATCTATATAATAACTGGATAGCGCATCTCCTAATAAAATTTTCGATATTTTTAAAGCCAAAAGACGCCATATTGGAAAACCCCAGAATTTATAAATCCGTAGTTGCGTTAGTCTTATATGCGCTTAAAACACAGATTTCGCTTGATAAATAAAAAATGCAAAAACCTTATAAATGCATTGATTATTAAAAACCGAGTAAATCTGATGTTATATGTTCAGGTTATTTCATGGAGAGTGACATAAATATATATATATATATATATATATATATATATATATATATATATATATATATATATATATATATATATATATATATATATATATATATATATATGTATATATATATATATATATATATATATATATATATATATATATATATATATATATATATATATATATATATATATATATATATATATATATATATATATAAATTAGTAGAAAATCACTTAGCAAAATTTTTTCTCATTTAACACTGTGTTTCATCAATAAAGACTCATCAGAAAAAAAAAAAAAAAAAAAAAAATTGGATGTACTTTTATAGTTTTTTTTTTTTTTTTTTTTTTTCACTTACAAGAATTAAATTCCCTTACTTTTTATATTTTTCCCTGACTCAGTTATATTTTGAAGTGTGAATTTTTAAGTTTTGTTGTTTAGGAGTAAGTAAAAAAAAACCTTTAAAAAAAAATTGAATTTTCAAAAAAGACATTTTTCCCTGATTTCCCTGACTAGAAAAAAATTCCCTGACTTTTCCATGATTTCCAGTTAGCTGGCCACCCTGGTATAATATTGTTATAATAGCATGCAAGTGTATATTAGTATGCACCTTTTGATTCTTAATTGCCCTCTGCAAAATGCCTGAGGCTTGTAACATATTTGCAAGGTAACAAGCTTACAAGTTTGCTGTATGAATCATTAGTTAGGCAATGTGATTGTTACACAACCTAAAGGGTCCTTAGGCAACATATAGCAAATCTTTATATTTACTTTTAATAATTCTGTTCTTGCGTGTATATATATATATATATATATATATATATATATATATATATATATATATATATATATATATATATATATATATATATATATATATATATAAATTAACTTAACGCTTAACTGTCGAAAAATACTTTCAAGACATTTTTGTAAATGCCATTAGACATTTTCACTACACCAGAACATTTGTATAAGATATTGCAATTACAAAAGAATTTGTTAAAGAAAAAATATATAAATAAAATAATAGTTAGCTCTATCATCTTGAACAAAATAATCACTGAATAACTTGTATAAGCATTGAATAACAAAATAAACATTGAATAAAAAGGTATTATGTGGTAGGGAAAAGTAAAAAAGTATGTACACTTATAAAAAAAGTTGTTCACCTTTCATTTTGGTCTTTTATGTTGCTTATTTGTTTTCACAAGAAATATTTTTAATATTTATTAATTATACAACTAATATTTATCAGTATAAAACTGATAGATGTTAGCTGAATCATTATTATTTTACTTTAGAGTCAATAGTTGTAAAAAAACTTGAAAAAACCATGTCTGTTTTCATTTATACCATATTTACATATAAACAATCAACATGTATGTGATGCTGTTATTTAGTCTAAAACACTAAACACTCTAATGTAAAACTGTAAATAACTAGTTATCACCAAATATCTAGTGTTTTTTAAAGTTAGAGATGGCTTTTTCAAACCTTCACAAAGTGTAATTAAAGTTAGCAACAGAACAAAACATTGTTATTAAGTAATATCAATTTTAATAAAGTATTGCATAGTTGATGATATTTCATTTGTTGAACAATATAAACATGCCCTCAGAGTTTCAAAAATTAGAAAACGATTTACAAAAATGTTTGATACAATGTTTTTATCATGTTTTATACTTGTAAAGTTACTTTCCAGCTGCTATTGCTAAGTAAGGTCGCATCAAGTTGTTAAAATAAACACCCAAAAGTAACCAGATCAAATATCAATTTGTCTTTCAGAAAAGTTTTATTTAGAATATCATGAATTCAATAAATTTAACAAGTTCATAAAAAGCAGTACAAATTTTATTATTTCTTTATAGCAATATTTCTCTTCGTCGTTAATGTTTTGCGTGTTTTTGATTCCCTTTTATAATTTTTACACCTTCAAACATTTTAAATATAATAATATCATTGAAATATGTGACTTGGTCGAGTAGATATAAACGAAGTAAAAAGGTACATATTCAAGCGCAATCACTGTATTTTCGATATTCTAGGGCTTTCCAATATGGTGGCCGTACAAAATATTGGCTTCACTTTTGATAATAGAGATGCACTATCCAGTTATTATAGAGATCAGTGGTCAGAGTGGGTAATCTGTCCCTTTATATGACAAAACGGATACTCAGATGCCTTTTTTAACGTGGTAAGACAGTTTTTTATACTAATTTTCTCTGTTTAAAAAAGCATTTTAACATTTTTTTGAAATTCTCATAAATTTCTTTTTTTAGGTTTGGGGCGGATGAGAGCAGCATACGCCCCTTCCCATAAAGACAATTTAATAATAATACACCACTGGGTACTTAATAATACACCACTATACTTAATAATACACCACTGGGTACTTAATAATACACCACTGGGTATTTAATAATACACCACTGGGTACTATTCTTCAAAGTATTGAAATATTAGCTTTATTTTTTATAATAGATTTACTCATTTTAGCAAAGATTGAAATAATCAAAAGACTAAACTGTTGGGTGTGTTAAACCTTACCCACAACCCAACACCCAACTTTATAACAGACCTGTAATATTCGCTAGTGATGTGAAATAAAATAATAACAACTTGTTTTACATAAATTTTACCAAATTCATTAAAGAAACACACTCTTTATGTAAACAAATGTATTTTTGTGAGGTTTAGGTGGATTTGCACCCTTTCGGGATCCTTCGAGGCATCCTTTACCTAAAAACTAATCTGAAATTATAGTCCGTTTATACATCTATCTTTTAATGCCAAGTTATAGATATTTGAATAAGAATTGACAAAGTTATAAAAATTTATGTGCAAAAAAAATTTTTTGGACAGTTTTATCAAGAAATCTCATATATCAAAAATTTGCTACTAAAAACTTCATAATCTTTTATAGAATTGTCCGATTTCCATAATTTCACATTTAAAATACTGTATTTGAGGGGTTTCTAATGATATTTAACATTCTAGTATTTAATCCGTTTAAAAAATAAGTCCACGTACCTAATGTATGTATGTATGTATGTATGTATGTATGTATGTATGTATGTATGTATGTATGTATGTATGTATGTATGTATGTATGTATGTATGTATGTATGTATGTATGTATGTATGTATGTATGTATGTATGTATGTATGTATGTATGTATGTATGTATGTATGTATGTATGTATGTATGTATGTATGTATGTATGTATGTATGTATGTATGTATGTATGTATGTATGTTTGTATGTATGTATGTACTTATGTATGTATGTAATGTAGATACATACATACATTTGTATATAAATTTGAATAAATACCTTGATATTATTAGTTTTACAAATTTTATTTAAGTAAAACAAATAACTGAAAAGTTTTAAATCTTTGCCAATAAAGGATACACCAAATATTTATAATATACATAAACATAAATTTTTTAAACCATGAAAATAAATTTTTAAACCATAATAGTGGTTTATAATATAAATAAATATAAACCACTTTCTTCTGCATTTAATTACAAGAACTCCCGTCAAGGCGGAATACACAACAACTATCAAATAAAAATTGAAAGTTTTTTCCATTGTGCTAAAGCGATTGACCATTATACGGATGATACTACATTTTTTTACGGATAATTTTTTTTTTACTCTTGTATAGTTGAACACTTATCACTTGGTTAATTTTCCCATTTTTTATTCTATATTATAATACCTATTTCTTAAAAAAAAAAAAACAGACTAATTCTTAATCAATGGTCATTTCTTGGACCAACAAAACTCAATCGTGAGTGTAATAAAAATAGTTATGACTTTAAAACTTCAATCGTTATAATGTTAAACTTGACGTTATTATTAAAGTTTAACCATTGTTAATCTGATAATATGAATACGCTAATTTAATATTATTATTAATCGAGTTACGTCATTTTCTAGGCTTTTCTATTTTAAAGTAGTTTCTAGGCTTTTTTATACGCGGTTTTTTTTTTTAATTTTATTTACTAACAACGCGTTTTGCGGGTTGTTTACTGCTAGTTTAACATTATTAGGTAAATTTTGACTTAACGGTAAAGTACGTTGTTGACACTTAAAGCCATTTTGAAACTAGAGCTAAATTACATTTTTAAAAGTACATTGTTGACACTAAAAGTTCTTTAATTGAAGGTTACATAACTAAGGTTTATTTTTTAAAAGGTATTAACAAATAAACGTTAAAAGTGATTAAGTTTAATGTTACACCTTTTTTTTTTTTTTTTTTTTTTTATAAAATGCATAATAAATAATGTTCTTACTCGTTTGCATAATAATAAATTAATATTGTTTATTAATGCTCATCTGATAATAAATGTGAGTTATGCATTAAAATTGATACATAATTTAATTTAAATTAAATAATTTACATGGGACTTCTGTCTTAATAAACATAATTTAAATACGTTAACAAAACTCCCAATCTTGGTGTTGCTCTGGTCTACATTTTAATGGACAAGCAGGAAGACTCATTTTTTTAACTGGTATATTTCCTATCATTCCGACATATGTGTTGTGAACACTTCTTTTTGATGGAAATGCAGTAGTGTTATCATAAAAATTACATAAATACGCATCGTTTTGTAAAACGTCATTTTTTATCAGCGGCCAAATGTAATTAGCTAAAACATATTGATCGTTTTCTTTAGGGGCTTCATTATTAATGCTACGATTCGCACTTTTTTCAATAACTAATTTAGCAATAGTTTTCCCAAGAGACGAAGTATTTTTATTTTTAAAGCACCATGTTCCTCCTAGTATAATAGCACCATGCATTGGATGGTCTCTCATAACATGAAACAGTTTATCACTTTTTAACCATTCTCTAACTGCATCTTCTTCGCGTTCTAAAAAAGGAGAATCTAAATCTCTACTGCACATTACCTCCACATTACTGTCACCAGCTGCAAGAAACCGCCAAGCTCTTCCATTTATATGAGAGACGTTTCCGTATTCAGATAGGAAGTTGACGTTGTAAGAAAAGAAATTTGTGTACTTTTTTTTAAGAATATTTACAAAATCTTTATTCAGCATCATTCCATCGTGATACAAACGAACGCTCCAATTTTTATAAAAATTACTTTGCATAGCGGAAGCAGCCACTCTTTCGACAACGCTTTTATAGCTGCTCCAATTATTTCCAAAAAGAGAAAATGATAAAACAAAAGGAGGTTCTAAATCACCATAATAAAGTTTATTTTCTACAGACAAATTTTTTACGTTAGCGTTTTGAAATAATATCTTTTTGATATGTAACTTTTGTTCTCGATAAATTAAGAAAAAAAATAAAGATAAAACTATCATAAGTAAGCGTTTCTTTACTGTAAGCATTTTTGTTTTGTTTTTTATCTTTTTTTTAAATTAACGGCCTAAAAAAATAACCTGTTATATTTTACCAGTTACACAAACTTATATAGGGTCGTCTATAAAGGACGTCACTTTAAATTTAACTAATGGCAAGAAGTAGGAGAATGTTGGCTCCCGTGCGCAGAGGCTTTAAGAGTAATATAGCACCTTATTTTCAATGAAAATATTCGCGGAAGGGAGCCAATAAACTTCTACTTCTGGTTAGTAATTAAATTACAAATGAAGACCTTTATGAACAACCCTTTTCTATAAAGTTATGTTTTATAAAAATTTATTTCAATTAAATATAAGTTGAAAAACTCTAAATATTAAAGAAATGTATATTTTTAAAGATTATATATTTTAAAATAAAGATCATTAAGGAATACTCTGGTATTTTCTGACATATACCAATTTGTGGGTCTTGGGCTTATTTAGTGGAAGAATATTGCATCATTTATGGAAATCAAGGTATAACCTATTCTAGGGAAAGTAAGTATGTATATATACCAAATAATATACGGAAGTAAACAAATATATAAATACCATGTTATAGGATTTCATATAATTCAAAACGTTGAATTACTATTTTGTGTATACACCCAAAATGTATATATATATATATATATATGTATATATATATATATATATATATATATATATATATATATATATATATATATATATATATATATATATATATATATATATATATATATATATATATATATATATATATATATATATATATATATAAACAAATAACAAGGACTTATTCTCAATAAATGATTAAAATGAAGGTGATTAAAGTTTCTTGTGTAAACACAATTACAAATAAATAAAATAAGTTTATATTACAATACATTTTTTTTAAAAATAATACTATTTCGAAAATAATAAATAATTAAATCATAATTACAAATAAATAAAATAAGTTTATATTACAATACATTTTTTTTAAAAATAATACTATTTCGAAAATAATAAATAATTAAATCATAGTTAAAAATAATTAAAAATTAAATCATAAAAAATATTACTTCATACTTTAATTTTTTAGTTAATTTTTTTTTTAATTACACATTTTTTGTTTACTCTTTTCACAAATTTCTTGTTCCATAAAAAAGGGATGCAAAATTTGCTAAAACCTGTTTAAAATAATGTCAAAGTTATGATTACGCAAAATGTATTTATTTATTTTTTAATCTATTTTGAACGCAAATCGTAAAAAAAAAACGGGGGACGAATTGATTCTACACATATACGTAAAAAAAGAAAATTAAAAATATTAAGCTTAAATGTATTAAATGCTTTATTTTCAACTTATAGTGACTACGTATGAGTGTAACAATTTTAAAAATATTTATGACGTGCTAGTTGTTTCTGGTGACGATAAACAGATTTAAGTTTATATTTATTATTGCTACCCTAAGCAATGCTTGCAAATTTTATGTGACAATAAAAAAAATAAAAAAAAAATAGTATAACTGAAATATAGTATGCTTATTTCCCAGTGATGCCATATGACGTCATTGACGTCAAGTAATAATAAAAAAAAAAGGGCAACTACTGTTATAGTGTCAAAATTTACTCTAAGTCACAGTAATCTCCTCCAAGTCGATGACGCTGTATGGGTCAATTGGAAATTAAGAATAAAAAACATCTGATCTTGCTATAGAATTTCATGTTTTACTGATTTTTTTTTGTTTATTTTTTGTTTGTTTACAACAACAATATTATGAAATAGAAGAACGCGAGGACTAGTAGAGGAATGTAAGTTGTGACGCAAGGTATTTTCGTCGTGAACCACTAAACAGTTTACGTGTTAAAACTTTTTATTATAAAATATTCACAAAATAAATAAAGAAATTTACAATGAAAAATAAAAAATAAAAGAACTCAAGCTTTCAAACTATTATACTTGTAGATAGAAATATAATTTAAAATTAAAAATATAAACAATAATATAAAAAAATCTGTTTTATATATAAAGATGTGAAAGTACAGTTTTATAATTACAAAAAGTGTTAAATAACAGTTAATAATTTGCTAAATTTTAAAAGAAACTAAAAAAAAAAAAAAAAAGTAGATATATCACCTATTAAAAAAATGACTTTTTAAGTTTTTGTTTGAAAACGAGATAGCTAAACTTTTGAGAAAAGTCAATAATTTGATAAGCTGATTGACGGTTGTCGTTATGTTGTTACATTAGATGGTAAATTTACCATGTCATGTAACAACATAATGACATCGATGTAATGTAATGCAACAACACAACGACATAAAATATTTTTAATGTTATATGCTTGATGTTTAACTGTCAAAACAATCTATCTCTTGTTAAAATTATCTTTTAAAAGATAATTTTAAATATACTAATTTGAAATTTTTGCAAATTGTATTTAGCTTTTTCTTTTTTGGTATACAAATTATAAAAAAGTACAAGGGATAGATTGTTTTTACATTTAAACATAAAGCATAAAACATTGAAAATACTAGGCTCATATATATTAAAAACTTTTATTTTATTTAAAAGAGGCTTGGCATCTTCAAGTTAATGTGGCGTGCAACATTTTTTTTTCCATGTAAGATTTTCATTAATACAAAAGCTTAAAAAACTAAATGCCGTTGCTTTTTTTTTCTTATTTATATATTGATAATAAGAAGCAGAGACAAATTACTTGTCAGTATTATGTTTTTTTGATTAGAAGATGAACTTTGTTTTATGTAACTAAGTAACGCTTTTGTGAAAGATGATAAATCAGTAGCAAACATATTATACACGAGATTTTTAAAAATTAGTAATAGAAAGTAAGTGCGGAAGAGAATATAAACAAGGAAGAGATTTAGTAGATGTATTCATGGCGAAATGCGTAATAATAGTTTCTTGAAAAACTCCACATATAATACTTAACAAATTTGATGATGTTACATCAATGTTAAAAAATTGTTTACGATTAGTTAAACAACTACTTAATAATTTGATAAAACTTGCCGTTATTCTCTGTTATTCAGATTTTTTAGTAAAAACTTTATAATCAATTGTATTTGAATGCTTTTGCTAAATTAATAAAATCTCTCAGTGTGAATTGATATCTTTTATGAGCTCTTATAAGCTGAATAACTATTTGTTTTGTTGAATGTTTTTCTTTTTTTTTTGAATCCATATTACATGTTATATAATAAACGGTTTACAGAAAGATGAATACACATTCTATTGACCGAAATTCTCTCTAAAAGTTTTGAAAATACGGCCCCAGCAAACATGCTTTTATCTGATCGCTATGTTTCCACCGTCAGCACAATTTAATGGCACAACGCTGGTGTGTCGTGCTAGTACCGTTGTGTTTTGTTCATCGGTCATTTCGTATACTAGTCCTTTGGACTAGAAGAGTCCCCGATAAGAAACTTTTGTTGGACCGCCATTTTCCTGCCGTAAACTCAATATGCTGGAACAACGTGCCGGTACTCGTGGGCAAAATCGTCTATTTGGCGGATACATAAAATGAATAAATGTGTAAATAATTTAAAAATAAAAAATACTTTTTACTTTTTGATACGTTTACTTTTTGGTGTTTCGATTTTACTTTGATAAAGAGTTGCTGAACTTATTACATACAAATATTCTGTTGAATGTTTTAGCTGGATTCAAATAAATACATTAAATTGTCTATTTGATCTAACTTACTGTAACAACGCTGGTAATCTTAATGAAAATAAAAAAATCAATTTCATTAGAGCTTTAACATTTTCCAAAAACAATTTAGACACGAGTTTTTGCTTGCACTACGGAGTTTAAAATTTAAAATCCGGAATTTCTTTGTATATCAGATTGACACCCTAATGGGTACAAAACGTATTTAGAACGTCTAAAAAACGTATTAATACGTTTTAAGACTTATTTTAAACTTCTTAAATACGTCTTGTGCCCACTGGAGCAGGCTTTGTAAATCAATTAGTATTAAGATTTATTCTCTTCGGGTTAATTGTCAAACGGAGGCTTCCGAAGGTTCGGAAAGACAAGTTCAGCTTACTATTCAGCATCACAACCTGCTCAACAGACGAAAAGTAAGTGAGTTTGTAGAAGAAAATAAAAATTTATATTAAAAGTCTGAAGTAGTCAAGTTAGAAAGATAGCATGGAGTAATGCAGTGTTTTTTTACTGACAGACCGGTCAGTAAAAATAACACATCAAATATGAACGCATGTTTGATGACCTTTATAACTAGAACAAAAGTTTATTTTTTTCCGTAAAGTGTATTAAAATATACAATTTACAGAATTTTTAGTAAATTAGTATTATACTTTATTTCTTCATCCGGCTAACTGCCATACTGACGCCCTTATAGATTTAAAAGTATAAGTAAAATGCCGTAAAAATGAAAATTTTTTCTTTATTTCTTCATCCGGCTAACTGCCATACTGACGCCCTTATAAATTTAAAAGTATAAGTAAAATGCCGTAAAAATGAAAATTTTAACAAATATGTCAAGGAAAAAAAAAGCAAGGAAATCAAATAGAAAAAAACATTTTGATCATAAATCAAGAAAATTGCAGTAAAAAATATAAATATATAAATAAGTTTTCAATAATTTCCCTCAGACTCTGTTGAAGTATGTATATAAAAAAACATCATAACAATCAAAACATTTAATCAAACATAACAATCGAAACGTGTTAAATTAAAATAACGAGAGAAAGAAAAAACTAAACAAACGAAATAAAAGAGATTTATAGCTCAAATTAAAATAATTACGTATATTTGTTACCTAGCTTAGATTTCCTTTTAAATTAAAAATTTCTTTTTTTTTTTTTGTACTTGTTCCATGTGTTTTGATTTCTGATTATAATATATTCTTTCTCTAATAAGATTTCATATTTATTTTTAAAGCTCTGAAGCAAGTGTTTCTTGCGTAAAGTTTTTCATGATAATTGGTCATCCTATTAAATTATATTTCTACAACAATAATCTCTAATAAAATTTGCCAAACTCTCATTACACCATATTCACAGGTACCTAAATAAAAAAAAAAACATAAAGTTATTGCAATGTGAATATTAGTTAGGGTAAAGATGATCTGAAATATCAAGTAGATAAAGTGTTAAAGGTTGCACTTTTACACATTTATACATCATATGCGCTGTATTTTCATCTTTTTTATTGCATGGCGGACATATTTCATTGCATCCTAGTTTTATATTAAACATTTTTTTATTTATGGGTAATAAAAAAGCTATTTTAAAAGTAAATTCACTGACTTTGTTGTTTGTATTCAAATGTATACTTTTTGAAAAAAAATCTTTTCAGTCGGCATTGTTTAAACTTTTCATACTGTAACTGTATTTTGAGGCCCATTTTTTATACCTTTAACTAAGGTTCTCTCAGATGTTTTATTCAATAATTTTATATTGTTAATACAGTAAGGGATCTGTATCTGTACTTGACAATTTGCCAAGCAAATGAAAAAAGGAGCTTTTTTAAAGTCGTATCTTTGCGCTTCTTGTATAATATTATTTTTCCAATAAGCAGGTAGGGCGGTGATAAGTTCACTAGGTTATTGTGCTATGGTGAGATAAAACTGGTTGTATAGTCTGCAATTAAAACAATACCGTTAATTTTTACGTATATTAGATTGATATAGAGGTTAATTTGTATTTTGGATATAGAGGTTAATTTGTATTTGTATCAATCAAGCTTTTTATTTTGCGTTTTGTAGTTATATCTTTTTTATTTTGTTTATTTAGTATATTTTATTCATAACAACCTTTTATCATGGTCGTTTCGATATTAGGAAAATGCTCTATGTTTAGGTACGCATGGGTCAATTAATTTTAAAAAGTTTAGAACTTTTAAAATGGCTGCGGTCCTTGACTACATCGAACATCTTGACTACAGTATTTTATATATGAAATATTTCCATACTTAATATATTGTTATAATGTATAAGGTACTTACACGTATGTGTTAGTATGTACTGTTGCCAAACACAGTTTTAATATTAAGGTTGTATGCTTTTGGATGGAGTTACATAGTACCATTTATACTACGTTTTTTGATAAACAATTTCCACTTAAATAAATGTTTATTTACTTATAATAAATTATTTTATTTAGATAGCTCTATTATGATTTTCATTGTATATAGCTGTGGTTAAGTGTCAATAGATTCAAAAAATAATCGACTTTAATTGTTGATTGATTTTTGATTCTTTGACACTTAAATTTGAAAACTTTGTACAAAGATTCTAAAAAATAGAGAAATCAATTATGTATATGATTCGATCAACTATTTTTGACTACAAAGCTCAATAGGATACAAAGAAAAATAGCTTTAGGTTCTTGGTAAGTAAATTTTTAAAATTAACTTGATTTTGGAAATATTTATATATGCAGGTGCTGGTTTAAGGATGAACCAATTTAGTATAAAATCATCAATATTTTTATCATTTACTTTCCATATGTATTTTGACAGCATGGTGTCTTTTGAATACTTTTTATTTTTAATGGATCGCTTACGACTGGCAAAACATTTTTTCCATTCACTCTTTGTTGAGCTAATATATTGCTTATCAGGTACATTCTTAGAGGAAACAACACATTTACATACCATGTTTTTTGATAAACAATTTCCATTCATTAGACAATTGTTTTTTTGTTTTAAATTAGAGTTTTCTTCTTTTTTTCATTTAGGATTTCTTTTATGATTAACAAAGCGGCCGTGGCGCAGTGGTTAGAGCGCTTGCTTTATAAGCAGGAGATCCAGGTTCGAAACGAGCTTTGGACATATTTCGCGTCACGGTAAGGAAGGAGGCGTGAACTCTCTGGTTAAATGCACTTCCGCGGTGCTCTGTGACAAGACCGTTAGGACTTCTTTGGGCACCTAAATAACAAATAAAAAAAAAAAAAAAGCAATATTGTGACCTTTTATGTGCAACTGTATCTAACTTTATTTGTTTTTCGATTAAAAATTTTATGTAATTTATTAGAGGGCAGGAAATGCTTAGCAACAAATTTTAAAAACACTTTTCCTATGTTAGTGGAAACATTTTTGCTATATGGGAGTTAAACTAAATTACATTTCTAGCCCTCTTTCCCTTTTTGGTATTCTTTTTTTCAGGGTCAAATTTTAGGTAATATTAGTTAATATTAATATAGAATAATTCATCATTTGAGTTAATATTAATACACAGTAATTCATCCTTTAGTTTTTTAATAGGCCTATATGAATTTTCAGAGAGGTTAGATGTGACATTAGAAAATTCATATTCAAGCCTTATTAAACATTTTTATAGTATCTTTTCTAATTTTATCAAGCTGTGGACCAGATTTTTTATGCATTGCCACAGGGTTGCGGAGTCGTGAAAAAAATAATCGTTGAGGTTTTCACAGCACGACTATGAATTTTTTTAAAAAAATATTATGCGATAATTTGAAAAAATATTTTTTGAAAAATATATGGAAAATTTTTTGAAGGTTAAATATTTTGTACAAGCACACGCAATACAGAGAGGTTTTACTATTGGAGTCGGAGTCACAATTTTGTTTATCGGTTCTGACTCTGCAAAAAAAATGTTGCAACTCAAACTCCACAACCCTGGCATTACAATTAAAGACCTAGATCATTAATACGGATTATTTTACTTAATAAATTTAAAATATGGTATCCAACAAATTTACAAATATCTGCAATTTCCCAGCTAAATCCTTATAAATATCCATAATAACTGCCAATTCCCAGGTAACATTTAGCCTAAAAAAGACTTCTGTTAGGCGTATTGAAAATGCCTTTTTTTAGATCAAATGTTTGCTGGGTTGTTACATCACGGCAGTCATGTATGTTTTTCTTTTTCCTTATTTTTTAAGTTTCATTATTAAAATAAAGTAAGGTTTTTTCTGCAATGTTTTATTATACAGATTGTCTTTGGCAAAACAACTGTGTGGCTTTTAGCAAATTCAATTGTTTTATCTAAAGTATATCCAGTATACTGTATATTATTATTAATTAAAACCATTCACCCTAAATTCTAAAACAAATCCAAATTTTAATTAATAACCGGCTAAACCAAAACTCCTCTAATGAAAACGTACTCAATTCCTCAAAACGAATTTTTGAAAATTCTTATAAAAAAAGTGGTTTTCCAAAATTTTGAACTAAAATTTAACCCCAAAAAAAGAATACAAAAAAAGGAAAAAAAAACTAGAAACTAATTTATTTATCTAGTATTTATTTACACTAATTATTTATCTAGTATTTAGTTAAGATTTTCACAGTATAATTTCACACACACACACATATTTATATATATATAAAATTGAGTTATTACTGCCTGCTAACTTTATATGTCCTAATATAATAAAGTGTATGTAATAATAATAATAATATATTTAATATTATATACATGTAATAATAACAATCACATACACTTTATTATATTAGAACATATAAAATTAGTGTATAGTTACAACTCACATTTTTTTTTATATATAAAAAATTTACTTTGAGTCTAAATATGATTTTGCATCAAAAAAAAGTTGCAACATTTACCAGAAAAATACTTTCAAGATTGCACATATGTATTTAATGTTTAAACAGACTTTTTATGAATTCCTACGGTTAGATTTCTAGAAAATTGATTTCAAATAAATAAACAAGTCTTGGATATCAATAAATAATGATTTTATAAAATTTTTATCACGCTAAGATTGTTTTAATCTCTATTTATCAATTCTTATATAAAATTTAAGTAGTTATATACTGATCTATATAAAAAATAAGCTTTAAACATCAATTAATGAGAAGTAAAGAACAAAAGTACGGTTGTTATATAAAATGTTCTCTGTAGTTAAGAACCGCAGCCATTTTAAAAGTTCAAAATTTGTAGTTATTTTCTAACGCATGCGTACCTAAACATACCGCTTGTAAACGACCGTGTTATAACAACAATTTATATTAATAACTATATTTTTATTTTGTCAATAAAAAATAATACAATGCTGCGTTACATAAATAAAATCTACATGACCGGGACTAAAAGAAGACATTATTTGCCTTATCACTACGCCCTGACGTACTTTTATCAGCAAGCGTGTTCAACTAAGGACCGGCGAATATTCGTTAAAATTTGGATTACGTTGGAAAAGTATTTGGAAAGTTGACTTTGGCTTCGACTTAGGTGCCGAAGTTAAAATAGAAATTTCAGTTAAGTTTGGCAACAAAAACAAAACTTCATTTAATTTTCAATTAAATTCAAAAACAATTTTTTTTCAATTTATAAAAAAATTTTTTTTTAAATATATTACATGTTTTATGTATATTAGCATGTTTCTCCGCGCAGCGGCCTTGATTGTCAAGGTTGAAAAGAATCTCGGAGTTCAAGAGTTGAGAGAGGGTTGTAACCAATATAAGAAGTAGCTTCCTCGCTAAATGGCCCACTCAGCCTTGGGAACATGAGTTCAGTAAAATAAAAAAAAATAAAAACTTATTAGAAATAGATTTGTCTTACAGAGTCAATTTTTGAAAAGTCTATTTTAGGCACAAAGTCTATTCATCACTTATTAAATCTTATTTATCGCTTAAAAATCCTAAAAGTAAAAAACAAACGAATGTTTAACCTACGATCTTTTTTCCTTTATAAAATTGACGTTAAAATTTTTTAAAAAAACGTTGTTAATGTTCTTTTGTTCGTGTTTATTCAAAAACGTTAAGAGTTGTAAAGATTGCATAACTTAAATTTTCACTATTACTGAATTTTTAAATTTCTTATTCTAACGCAAATTATGTTTTTGTACGCGATCTTTTTTAAAATAAATTAAAAATTACTTTGCTTCACTTGTTCTTTGTCATGTTTTGAATTGTGATTAATTATATGCTAAAAAATAATTTTAGTTAATAAAAAATAAATACACAGCAACCGTAGCGCAATGGTTAGAGCGCTTGCTTTAGAAGCAAAAGACTTAGGATTCAAATGCAAGCTCTAGGCATATTTCGCACCATCAATAAGAAAGGAGGTTTAAACTTCCTATTTAAATACTTTTCTGTTGTTTTCCATGACAAAACCGCTAGAACTTCTTGTTGTACTCCGTGACAAAACCGTAAGGACTTCTTGGGCACCTGAAAAAAAAAAAAAAGTAAAATTTATAAAAGTTCTTGAAAAAATTCTCTTTTAATTAAATGTGCTTTTAAAATCCAAATTCGGCTTTTAGTTAAATTCGGTTTAGAAGTCCAAATTCGTCTTTTAGTTAAATTCGGGCTAAATATGCGGCCTAAATTCGTCTTTCAATTAAATTCGGTGTAGGCATATGATCTAAATTTGTCTTTCATTTAAATTCGAGTTCTAAAAGATTGACCTCGTCTGTCCTTATCTACAACCATTTAAAGATAAATAATTTCTTCGTACCATTTCAAAATTATATACAAGTATTTACAAGTATGTTAAAAGTAGTTAGTAATCTGTGATTAAAAAAAAAAGTAAAAAAAAAAAAATTAATATATATCCAAGTCTAAAAATTAGAGATAAGTTATTAAAAAAGTTAAAAAGAATGGGGAAGATAGCGCCAATAACTCAATTTAGTTAAAAATATACAGAAAGAAAACCAATGTGAATGTTTTAATTTTAAAACTGTCTGTGATTTTATTTATAACCTCTTCGAATTTTTTTTTTAAATTAAAGAAAGTTTTAAAAAAGAGTTGTAAGCCAGATTGATATCACCTAAAAGACTAATGTGCCCCCAATCAATAAGAGACAGTTGCTCCTTAAATGCTTTCAAATTCTTTTTATAGAAAATACGTTTAAGGTGATGTTTTAAAATTAATATTAATGGAAAAAAAAACAAAAAAAGGATCAGAAATATCACTTTTAATTATGTCTTTTTAAAAAGGTTCATTAAACAAATCTGTTGCTAATTTAATATCAATTAGAGAGAAAGTAGATTGAGTTGTTCTGGTTCTCACCATTTTCAAAAATGTCATTAAAAAACTTTTTAAAGTTTTATAATGACATTTTATGTGATAATTAAAGCAACATAAATTTAAGTCATCTATTAAGTAATTTAAATTCTTTTTGAGGTGGGTTTTTTTTTAACTATTTCATGGCGTAAATATGAACTAAAACTTTTAATTACGCCAGAAGGGTTTGGTGATAACAACAACTTATAATTGTATTTCTAGCTTTTTTAATTATCATTTCAACTGATAAAACCTCATTATTGCAATCAGATATTCATGTCATACCTTTTTAATAAATAAAATTTCAAGTAAACTTTACGTAAACGATTACGCCGTCATCACGCTTATCGTTTTTTCGTGCTACTGAGATTAATTCAAATTCTGGTATGTTAAAACTAGAGATGAAAACAAACGTCATCAGAATCACACCATGCTCTAGTTAAGGAAATTACACTAAAAATGTTAAAAGTTTCCTTGAATAAATTACGAAAATTTTCAAAGAATTTTTTCATACTTTTATATTTATGTGAATCACTTAAATTTATCAGGTTCAAGAAGTTCTTTTAATTCTTATGCATGTAAATAGGATAGCGCGAGGCATATCGGGTATAATGGGACAGTTTTGCCTGAGTCCTTATATCTCAGCTAAATTTTTTTTTTTAGAAAACGTTTTTTTGATAAAACATTTTAAATTATTGTGATTTATTTATCTAAAAAAAACTTAATTTTAGAAATACCAAATTGCATTAAAAGTACCAAAATGCGTCAGTAAGTTAGCGAGAAACAAAATTCGCGTATTTCCTTAAGCGATTCAACGACAAAAGAATTATTTTGAACTATTGCAAATTTTTTTTAATTTTTAATTTTTTTTTAATTTTTTTAACTATTGTTTATTTTTACCGTTTAATAATTTATACAGTTTCGAAGCATATAAATAAAAATAAATATTGGCGGGGAAAGAATAAGACTTATTTAGCCTTATCACCGAGCTCTATTCTCACGTATTTACAAAAACCGTAATATTTAAATATCAATAGTTAACAAACTATTTATTAAATAATATATTAATATATTAAATAATTATACTACTTATTAATTTATTAATAAAACTTATAAAAAGTTTTTGTTTTTCAGACAGTATTTTTTATCCTTTTTTAGAATATGGGTTTAAAAAAGTAAAAATTTCAAAGAAATTCTTATTTTAAGCCAAACTTCGATTATTAATAGCATTTAATGTAAACTAAGAAGGTAAGAAATTATATAAGAAAGATTAATCATCCAAAATGGGACGAAATCCAGTTTTAGCTGTAAGTAAAAAGGAACTTAGAATTAGAAAAGCTTAGTTTAGTGTTTCGTTACTTTGGCTGTCATAGCTTATTTTTAGAATTTTTTTTTGTTTTTTCATTTTCTTATATTAACGATTTTTAGGAAATTTATAAAATCAGTGTTAACTATGATTAGTTTATCCACAACGACCGACGGCCCTATACAACGACCATTTGTTTTTAAAGTGTCTTTATATCCCAAAACGACCATTTGTTTTTAAAGTGTCTCTATATCCCACGCTCTACCCTAACTGCTTTTATTTTTTAGAGTACCTGCTTCTCTAAAATAATTTAGGTTAGGGTCATTATTATTGTTAAGTAAAAATTGATTAGTTTGCAATAAATCAATTAAATTAGAATAAAAATCAATAGATTCGTTTGAACCCATATTTGTTATTTTTAATCCAGAAATAAAAAGAACAATTTCTGTAAATACTGAATATACTAAAATAATGATTTTTTAAACTCGTGAATTTTTATATTCTTTTTTTAAATAAAAAAAAAAATCAAGTTTTAGAAGAGATAGAGAACGAGAGATAGCGAAACCGCGTACGTACTCGCTTTCTTCAACAGCCTCCAACCCTAGTACACTTCTGTGCGTTTTTGAGTAACCTTCCTTCGTCTCCCCATACTTTTGTACGTACTATATGAAAGACCTTTAACAGCGTTCTTTCAAAAATTTCGATTGTCAATTATTTAATTTTACTTTTTTTTTTCAAATAAATTTGATTTTTTAAGGCCGAGGGGAACCATTTTAGTGTAGGAAACTACTCTTTTTTTTTTTTTTTTTAATTTTTTATGTTTTTTTGTATTCAATTATAGTGGTTACAACCTTCTCTCAACTCTTTAATTCCTATGGTATTTAATAAACTTTTCAATAAAATCAATCTCATTTACCCTTGTAGATGAGATTGATTTTATTGAAAAGTTTATTCAATATACAATAAGATTTAACTTAAAAACATTGAGTATGTGATGATTTTGAAATAGTTCTTAGTATGTGTGAATTGACTTGCTATTGAAATAATTCTGATATCGTGTTTTTGCATACTAAGCAGTTTTTTAATTTTACATACATTAGAGCTGCATCAAGCAATATTTGCATAGTTTATTTAACAATGTATGAGCGAGAAATATTTTTAAGCATTTTTTGGTTTAAATTGTTTAATAAACGCTTAAATTAAATTTTCTATTAAACCCAAACCGCTTAAAAATCTTATATTTCTCGCGCTATGTTTTTTGAAATTTTATTTTTTATCCTTCGTATGTGTTTTCTCCATGCCATGTTTTCGTCAAGTATAACTCCCAAAAATTTCAATGTTGACTCTCTATTTTAGATTATTTAGAGATTAATAATCACTATTTTTTTATTTTTAGCCAATATAAAGATCATGAAGGTTTAATGGGAAGAATTCTTCATCGTGAAGTAAAAAAGTAAACTTAATTTCATTTAAATTCAAGGACAATTTGTTCGCCTTGTTTGGCTTGAAAAGCCAAACAAGGCGAACAAATTTACACATCACGTAGAACAAATTTACAAATCCTTCTCCTCCCCTCCCCCCATACTCTGTGTACGTACGCATGATATTTCACAAAAGCCTTCGGCAACGCAAAATTTTTAAAACCATTCCGCTCGGTTTAAAAACTCCTTGTTTACTATTTTAAATAAAAGGTTGACATTTAAATCTAAAAGATGTATTTTACTCATCCACAATTACATTAGCTATTGCAGCTATTATAACTGAGTTTAAAATGTTTGAAAACTTATGGAAATCATTTACATAAAAGAAACAAACAAAAGTGGACCCGTAATTGAACCTTAAGAAATTACGCAATTTTAAGTCACGTAGTCATGTTTTTCTTCTTTATGTATTTTTTTTGTTGTTAATAATACTTTTGAGCCAGTTTAAATTTGTGCTTTTAATACCGTAACTTTTGAGTTTTTATAAGAATGTTATGGCCTACTATATCAAAAGCTTTGCTAAGATCTATGAAAACTCCAAGGATAATTTTTATTTTTGTCAAATGTTTTAAATATATCGTAAACAATGTTATTAATCTTAAAGGTCTTATTACAAATTAGATAAACGATTATTTTATATTAGGAGTTTTGATTGATCTGTCCAAAGCCTATGATACAGTAAACCATGATATACTGCTAAGTAAACTCGAACACTATGATATACTGCTAATTAAACTCAAACACTATGATATACTGCTAAGTAAATTCGAACACTAAGATATACAATCTTGCCTTGTTTCTCAAAGAAAATTGAGCGTATAATGTGCAACAGACTCTATGATTATCTGACAAAAAACGACATGTTGTATAAAAACAGTTCGGGTTAAATAAAGAGCATTCAACCGAACACGCAATAGTCGAGATTATAAACGAGATGTCGGACGCTCTATACAACGGTTATTTTACATTAGAAATTTTCATTGATCTGTTTAAAGCCTTTGATACAGTAAACCATGATATACTGCTAAGTAAACATAAACACTATGGCGTTAGAAATAAAAATTTACTTTAATTTAAAGACTATTTAACAAACAGAACACAACTCATTTGCTACGATTCAAAAGAAACAGTTAAACACTCAATAACTTGTGGAGTTCTACAGGACTCTGTTCTGGGGGCATTGTTGTTTCTACAGAAACAAAACCTTATTATAAATAAAGCTATAATTAAAAGAAAATGATCGGTAAACCTTTTAGACATTGACGAAAATTTAAGATGGAATTTTCAAAGATTTATTTGTAACAGTTTTATTATCAATGTTTAGATTTATACGAACTCTATTTTTGTCAGTGTGTTTTGTACCAACTACTTTTTAATGATGTTCCAGATATTTTGCCAAAATGTTTATGTTTTTTTAATTGTTTGGTATAGTAATATTCTTCGATTTTTTAATAACCAGCTCAAAATTACGTTTATAATTTTTGTAATTAGTTTTATTATTGAAAGATACTTTTTTGAAAAATTTATTATACAGTTTTTGCTTTTTTTTTGACGACTTCATAATTTCCATAATAATCCATGGATTTGATAATATATTTTTTATTACACATTTTGTAACTACCTATTGTAAATTTGATGTCATTCATCAAGAAACTTATCGTATGTCTTTTCTGTGCCTACAATAGCAAATAGATCATCCCAGTTTAAAACTGATAGAAGAGTATTAAAACTTTCAATGGATTTTTCATTTATTTGTTGCGTTATTTTTTTAATTTTTTTGCGCATAGATATCATCGTGAGATAAGAAATAAAAAGAAGCGATCTAAAATGTCGCATTTAAATATTCCCGTTTTTATTTTTGTTGCTCTGTATTAAGTTATTTATGTGTGTTTTATAATTAGTGGAATATAATCTTTCTGATAGATGACGTTGATGAAATTATTTGTTTTTGTAATAAAATGACTTATGTTCATGTCAAGGTTAAAATCAGCTACAAAATAAACGGCTAATTTATTTTTAATTATTTTTTTGATATGATTTTTGAATTGTTTTATTGAGCCAGAAGGTAGTCTCTATAAAACTTGGATGATAATTTTTTTTTGTGGTTTTATTTATTCTAATTCCACGAACAGTAATTTCTATATGCCAAACTTAATAGTGTTAGTGCTCCTTCGAGCGTGTTTAAAACGGAATCCTTGACAGCCATTGCAGCCGAGATAGTGGCGACAAAAAGTCGCAGCACTTTTATTATAAGAAAACGTGAACGAACTTCTATGCAAATATATAACGTACGTAAACTTCAAATTAAGTAATGTTAAAACATACTATAACATTTATCAAGTTTACAGCCTAACTTTTAATTGAAAATTGCATTACGGCAACACCTCCTTAATTTTGATCTATAGCATTTTTTTCGTCAAAAAAAATAATTAAATAGTTTTAAAAATTTTCGTAAGTCAACGTTTTAGCTTAACCAAGTGGATAGCGCGCAGAACTTCTGAACTTATAAGCCGTGGTTTGAGTCCTTCCACTGGCGATTATTCCTTTTTTAACTTTTTTCCATTATTTTAAAATACAAAACACTTTTGAAGTTTTATAGAGATTACAGTAGCGTGCAAAAGTAACCGGACAAGAGCATAACTTGAGATAACTTTGAATGAAAAGTCAAATTTCTTTCAAAATTTCACTGAAATGCGGAAAAATTAATTACAAATCTAAAAAAAAAATGAATTTTTTACTAAATCAATCTAATCTTAAAAGTTCATTTAAAAGTTCTACTAAAGCAATCTAATCTTAAAAGTTCATTTAGTTAAAATTTGCACGTGCAAAAGTATCCGGACAGAAAAAAAAAACTTGAATTAGATTTTTTTTAAAATTTTTTTCAAAGGGTGAGTCTATTTGCACGTACGTGTGAACAGACTCTATAGTCAACGTTATAAGTTTTGCAGATTTTTCAATTTTTTCGAATAATTTTTTTGTGTGAAAATAGTGGACAGTAAAAATCAAAGGAAGATTCCACAAAACATTTTTAAATTGTATATCCCAAGCGCATTACTAGAGAAAATAAGTAATGTTTAGAAACTTTTTGCGCTACCTTTGGCTCATGAATAAAAATTCCTTCAGCAGCATAAGACACTACAACTGGTCTTAGTAAAAAATGTTGATGAAAAGATTTTTTTCAGGAATTCGCTAAAATCTACAGCAATTAAAAATATTATACTGAACATTAACTTTATTTCCACAAAGTGGGTTGTAAAGTGTCTCCACACTTTATAATCCACTTTGAATCTTAGTCTATACATCATCTTGCCAAACCTCAGCTAAAGTTTCTGCAGCTTTAGCAAAAAAAAAAATTCAATTAATGTCAATTGTCTTTCAAGATGCTAAGGCACTGTCATGTATCAGATAGCTCTTGGCTTAGCATGGGATTTATGTATTCTTTATTTAGTTTATTTTAGTTATTAATAAAGCAATTTACAAAAAAAAACTACAAAGCTATGCGGTGAATAAAAAATTATTGGCCAAGTTAATATGTAAATTAGTTCGTTTTTTGTTGTTGTTGTGGTTGTTGTTGTTGTTATTTAGGTGTAATGGTTTTGTGACAGAGCACTGCGGAAGTGCATTTAATAAGGAAGTTCACGACTCCTTCCTTACCGTGGCGGTATTTTTTATCCTACTTCCTTACGGTGGTGGTATTTTTACCGTGGTGGTAGTTTTTATTTGGATTTGCATAAAATATTGATTTAAAATGAATTAGTTTACTAGTAACCTTGATAAAATTTTATTTTACCATACAGCTGTTTTGTATTAAATTACTTACTCGTGTTTTTTTTTAATATAATACAAGTTTTATCAAACAATGTTTAAGAAATTACATATCATGATTGGCACCACTCACTAGCTTGGGTCCCCCCACTAGCTCGGCCCCCTGTCTTCGCTTAATCCGCGTACCATATAATATGCCATATAAATTAATCTTTTTAAGGTTAAACGATATAAATAGTTATTTAAATTTTTAAATAAGTAAAGATTTTGAGGAGCAAATAGTTTGCAAAAGCAATTACTCAGAGATTACTGAAACAGAAGGAGAATTATTATTATTATTAAGGTTGAGACTTGGAAAGATGGAATTAAAGCAAAAGGACTTTAGATAAATATGATTAACACAAAAGTTATGCACTGTAAAGTCAAGAATGAGCAAGCAGAAAATACTGAGCCATGTGGAGCGCGTAGGAAGAGAGTTGGAGCTAACTTTATAGTTTCTACAGTTTGTATGCAATGGTCTTATAAGAAATGTAAATATTGAAGAGATGCTTTTCAAAGAATGTAGGTTTTGAGTGTAGAAAATTTACTTTTGGTGAGTATAGAGAAGAAGTTAAAAAAGAGATTGAAATAAAAAGTGGAGAAAAGATTGAGTGTGTTAGCATATTTTGTTACCCTGGAGATACAATTGGATCAGCTGGTGGAGCAGAAGAAGCATCTAAAGCAAGAGTAAAGTCTGCTTAGGCCAAGTTTCGAGAATTGTCTCCACTTTTAATAGCAAGAGGTGCTTCATTAATGAATAAAGGAAAGTTCTACAGTACATATATCCAGTGTTATGATGTACGGCAGTGAAAGTTTGGCAACTAAGGTTAATGATGCCCAGTTTTTGGAAAGAACAGAAAAGATGATGATTAGATAGATATGCGGTGTGACTTTAAAAGAGATAAAAGCAGTGATGATTTAAAAAAAATATTAGGCGTTATGAGTATATCTGATTAGGTGCGTCTAGGAAGATTTAGGTAGTTTGGGCATGTAAAGCATAAAGATGCAGATGACTGGCTATTAGTATGTAGAGAGTTGGAAGTTTTAGAAGAAAAAGCTGGAGGTAGAAGTAGAAAAACATGGAAAAAATGATTTTCTGATGATTTGTTACATTTATGGAAAGAAGATGGTTTGTTATACCCTTAAACTTCAAAGTTGAAGTTTGAAGTTTGTTGAAGTTTGTTGATGTTGCTTGATGTTAATGTTGATGTAGTTTTATTACAATTTGAGCATCCTACTTCATTTTTTATTACCTCATGTAATTTACAACAAACTATTCAAACAGCTAGAAAAATTTCTTTTCACTGATCTATCAAACAACTCACAATTGGTGAAAAAACTGTAAAACTTTCATCTGAAGCCTTAAAAAATGTTTTTGGATTGGTGAAGAGGCATAATTGCATGCTAGTTAAAAACTAGAGCAGAATGGAAACCAAGAGAAATGCGACCATCGCATACTTTCTTCAAAGTAACTTTGTTATCTTTTACGTTACAAAAATATATTGAAAATGACAAACATTTTTATAAAATACAGTTTGTTGTTTCTTCCAATAAAAAAAATAAAAAGTTTGTGTATTGCAGTAAGAAATACTAATAATTAGATAAACCAATTTTATCATCTTTTATGTGACAAAAAATAAGCTGGGCGTAAAGGCGTGGGATAAAAATTCCTCCATTAAACTAACCTAAATTAAATCAAAATCAGAATTCTTTTTGAACACTTTCAAATAAAAATCTTGCAAAAAAAAACGATTATATATTTTTTTGAGATCAGAGGCAAATATTCAAAAACACTTGAAGTGATTTCCCAAAAATACCTTGAGTCCAAAATTGCTAATTCATTTGGAACCGTGATACTATATATGTATACCGTAAATCCCAAAGTGAACCAATGTGTTCAGAAAGAAAAAGTTTAGACAGTGGCTTACTATATGCATTTAAATGTGTCTCAAAACGATCATGTGGCAAAATCAATCCTTATCAACTCAGCAGAGCCATATACTATTCAACCCTGTTATATGTTGAATAATGAGGTGCATAAGTTTAGACAGACATCTAAATCCCATTTAATAAATCTTGCAATTACGAATTGCAATGGTTTGGAAAACCTTTTATCACGGCCTCCGTGATATACAACAAATGATTTTAAGCTTCACATTTAGAGTACATGTGTGAAGCTTAATATTTTTAACTGAAACAAGACTCTCCAAACTACGGCTATGATTAAAAGCACTGCTTCTATCTTTCTTCTGCTATGCTACTATCATGATTTATAAATCTACCCAGCGGGCACAGACGTCAATCAAACGTCTTACGGACGTCTTAACTAGGTCCCAACGTCTCAGACCAAATTAGGACGTCCTAAAGACGTCCGGTAAAGACGTCTTTGTTAGGACGACCTTGTGACGTTAATATAAAGACGATATTAGGACTTCCATATTTAGACGTCCTATTGACGTCGCTAAGACCTACATAAGACGTCCTAATTACCTTAGAAATAAGTATAAAAATTAATATTATCAACTTGGCGCATACAATATTATGCGCTAACTCGGTTAATTAAATATGTCTACTTGTTTTGGTTGATTATTTTGAGATTATTAATTTTGTTTAGTTATTTATCGTTTAAAGATATTTTTTTTTAATTTTCTATATTCTATACTCTATGATCTATAAACTATAATCGATACAATATTTAAAGAAAAGAAAATTGAGTTTAGTTATTAAGTGTAACTAAGTTACAAGTATAATGAGGGAATTTTAACAAAAGACATCAAAATTGCACCAAGACTTTTCACTTCACTTTGTGTTTTATAGAATAGTAATAATATTTTGTGTGTCTGTGTTATATATATATATATATATATATATATATATATATATATATATATATATATATATATATATATATATATATATATATATATATGCTAAGATTTGTAATATCTTTGCTTTAGAAATAGGTAAATGAGTAAATAAATTGTATATATTTTGTTGTTCCTGTGTTGTTTCGTTAATATTTAAATAATTATTAAGATTATTACTTATGTTGACACCTAGATACTGTGTTGTTTCAATTAATTTGATGTAGGGGAGAGCGGGGTTGGTTGTCACGCGGGTTGGTTGTCACAAAGTTTATTACAGGAAATGTAAATAAGATATAGAAATTTCAAATTATGCAATGGAAATGTTATATAAAAAAAACATTTTTACAGTAATTTTTATCTTTTTTTAGCGTGCAGAAGAAAAGTTATTCGTTTTTAAAGGTTTTTGATATGAAAAAGTAAAATTTCGCCTACTCGCCTAGAAATTTTCTTTTACCAAACGAACATTATTTTATTGTGTTTTGAATGTAGATTTATAAAGTACTTTATTCATTTGAGTAACTTAATCCGTAAAAAATTATCATGAAATTCTCACGCTTTTAGGTAAATGTACAGTTGTCCAGCAACTTACTCAGAAGGGGTTGCTTGTCACAAAATATATGGGGATGGTTGTCACACTTGCCTCGACTCCATGCGCTGCAAATTAAACGCCGCTTGCAGATTTTTTATTGGCTTTGTTTATTTTCCGCATTATTGAGGAATATTTTAATGTTTAAGATATTATTTAAAAATCTAAAGTCAAAGTGTTATATTTGTTTAACTAAATATCTGTAACCTAAATTATTTTTATTTCAACGTGCATAACTTTAGATTCCGATCCAATGTTTAGTATAATTATAGAAAAAAGATTGCAGAAGTTCAACTGTTTATTGTTTTGTTTACAAACTAAACAACTAGCTGTTGTTTAGTTTGTAAAACTGTCTGTTGTTTTGTTTGTGCAATGTTTATATTTAGTGCATCTATTGTTTTGAATCATTTTCCAACAGCCGATCAAGAGAACAGTGAATTCAATGTCAGGTTTGCCAAAAACGGTCTCATGAAGAATGCACACCAGGCTTACAACAGTTTATTTGTGAATTGTGTTCTTTATCCAATAATTTTTAAAAAACCAAACCTAAAAACATTTATAGTGATAAACTAAATTTGTTAATTGTGTTATATTTAAAGTATATATATTTCAGTTTATAGTATTTTATTTTTATTTTTCTTAGTAAAACATAAACGAAATTAATTTGTACTCGTTTTACATTAAATTCTTATCTAAACTTGTCAAAATCCAAATGTGACAATCAACCCCGCACCATGTGACAACCTACCCCGTGAGCGGGGCTAGTTGTCACACAGAAGTGGTCTTTGAAAAATGATTTTACAGCAATAAATATTTCACTCAATGTCATAAAAATATTATAATAGTTACTGGAAATAGTTAAACTAGCTTTGTGCAAAGTTTGGCATTGATTGGATGAAAATTAAAAGCTGAGCAGCCTAAAATGCAAAAAGTGTGACAACCAACCCCGCTCTCCCCTATAATTATTTATATATACATGATTTATACATTATATTATAATGTTTATATGATGCATACATATTGACTATATATATATGCATATATATATATATATATATATATATATATATATATATATATATATATATATATATATATATATATATATATATATATATATATATATATATATATATATATATATATATATATATATTGTATATATATATATATATATATATATATATATATATATAGTACATATATATATATATATAATATATATATATATATATATATATATATATATATATATATATATATATATATATATATATATATATATATATATATATACATATCTTAATATGTATATATATGTATATATATGAGTGTGTGTGTGTGTATGTGTGTGTGTGTGTGTGTGTGTGTGTGTGTGTGTGTGTGTGTGTGCGCGCGTTTGGGTATAGGTAGCGATTCTTTACAGTTTTTTGCGTTAGACAAAAACCCTATAATTTTTTTGAACTTCACTTGTTTATGTATTCTTTTAAGGTTAAGCATGAAACTTGAGATTTTTTGCATTATTCAGTTTAAATCTAACTCTTCTCAACCATATATAGAAATACTATTTACTATTTACTACTTTATATTATACTATTTACTACTTTATATACTATTTATATGGCTTTACTTATATATTTTATTTTTCAAAGTTTCCTAAAAAATTTATATTCCAACTTGCTAAAATGAAAAAAAATTTTAGTAAATAGAACTGCACTGTTCTCTAATAATCCAGAAGAAGGTTTTAAACAACGTAAAAGTTTAGATAAACTTAATGTTTTGAAAAAAAAAATTCGCAAATGAAGATATCCAATACATCACTTTTGTATACATGAGTTTCATCTTTAAAGTTTGTATGTTATATATTATTACAATATTTATTTTAAATTGTCATAAACATTTTCAATGTTTCTTATACATTGTTTCTTTTTAGATAAAACAGTTATCATTAATTGGCGATAAAAATCTAGCTGATACAATTAAAAATAATTTGCTCTTGTAAGTATTTAGCAAAAATTTGAATTTTAAAATTTATGATTGACAGTAGAGCATTTATCTTCTTTTTTATATATGTAGACTGCCAACAGACACTATTTTGTCAGAAACATGAGTTGTCTAAAGAAGAAAAAAAAGTTTAAAGAGTTGGCAAGTCTATGTAACTCTCTCACTGGTAATCTTATTAGCTTATTAATGTGTTTGATTAAATAAAAATTAAAAATGATGTTTTAATTAAAAAGAAAAAAAAAAATTTTTTTAGCTCTGGAACATGACATGTATTCAAGTGTATATATGACATATATATTTTATTTTATAATCTTATTGAAACATGTTTTGTTGTTTTTATTAGAAGCTGCTTTAAAGTCAAATAATAACTTAACCAAAATGGATGCTATCCAACTTATTGGGAGAGTAATTAGGCATTCTTCTGACCGAATAAAGAAAACATCGACTAATATGGATTTCGATCAATGTCTGCTTAACTAACTGTTGTATTTTTTATTTTTATTTTCCATTTTTAAGCAATTTTCTTCTATTTATAATGCACTATCGATTATATTATACTGTACCTATAAGTTTTTTATTTGAAAAATGTAACTTTGTTTGAAAAATTATTCTTATTTTTTGTAAAGTTATTAATTTATTTTAAATATATCAAATTACACTTTATTTACATTCATTTCTTTTTATAACTTCCTTTGCCTAGATTAAGGCAAATCTAAAGTGTGTGTTGTAAATCATTGCATTTTTATATAACTTTTAAAAGAATGTCTTGGTAAAATTCAAACGTCTCTAGGACGTCTGAAAAAACGTCTTTAGGACGTCTGGAGTAGACGTCCTCAAGCCTTTCATTTAAGACCAACTAAGGATGTCTTACGGACGAGACTTAAGACGTCTTACGGACGTCCTTAGGACGTCAAAATGCCCGCTGGGTAATAGCAATAGTATGCAGCAGACGTCCGAAGAAGTCTAAAAGACGTCCGTTAGACGTCCACTCGACGTTGTTTGTTCAGAATATGACACTGTATATATTTATTCAGAATATGACACTGCATCAGCAAACTAGTGTGGCTTAATAATACAAACTTCATAAATTGACAATATAAGCTTATGTCTGGAAGCCAAATAGTAATTATGATTGGAAAACGTACTTAATAATCAAGATGTATCAAAATTGGTAATTATTTTGTTGCAGCTGCTAATTTTAATGGTATTTTAACTTTGTCGTCAGTACTTGTAAAAGTATAAATTTAGATCAAACATTGAACAGATTTCAACTATGTATTGACAGATTTGTTTTAAATTTATTTATTTTTTAAAAAATATCTATTTTATTTTAAGTTTGTCAGTTATAGATCCTGCAACTTTTGCTTTAAAACTTGTTACCCATAAGACACTTGTTGCGCTAATTAATTCAAAATGGAAATTCAAAACTAATTCAATTTCTTCGTTCATTTGTGATCTATCATCAAAAGTCATAACCAAATAGTTTTCATAAAGACAAAGGTTACACCTTTTTGTAGATGGGTTGTACAGTTGTTTTGTTTTAATTTTGTACTACTTAAATATAGGATTGTTATTCGTCTTTATGTTTTCAGATATTTTTGGAATGTTCTGTATCATTTCTGTACGTGGAATGTTCTGTATCATTTTTGTACGTGGAATGTAATAATTTCTGTTCATGAAATGTTCTGTATCATTTCTGCACGTGAAATGTTATCATTTATGTTCGTGGAATTGCATTGTGGTTGCATTAAAGGATTTATGGTAGAATAAATTTACTTTAAATAAATGATCTGTGATTGCATTTCTCAGTTGAACATGAAAAAGACTGATGTTTAGGCAGTAAGTTATGATATTTGTAAACACTTTTTCATACTATTTATATATACTATTTATCAACTAATGAATATTAGTTGGTATGAATATTATATATAAAAAAGAGACAAATTTTTATAACATTTTATCATACAAGATAAAGACTTTATTAATAATAGTTTTTTTTTAATTTAAATATTAAAAGAAACATTTTTTTTCAAAAACGACTGCCAATTTTCTGAAAATTATTATAAAGGTTATGTTGCAACATCAGAGATAAACTGATGTTTATCTTATACTTCATTTGTAAAAAAAACTCCACAAATGGCCCTTAGTGTGTTAGGTCAATATTTTGTTAGAGATTAAAAAGATAATTCATCATTTTAAGTTTAAAAACTGTTTGAAAATCAAAATGGTCAATTTTTACAAGAAAAAATACATTATCTTTAGATATATATATTAACTTTCAAAATCTCTCGCTAAAATGAAAGATATTAATACAAGTAAACAGATAAAGGTGTCAGAGTAAGTATAACAGTTATTTAGAACATACAAGAAAAAAAAGTGTGCAAATTAGAAAAGGAAATTTAAAACGAAAATAGTGCAGGTGAGCAGGATTAGAACAAACTATGATAGTTAGAAGATACCCAGCGGGCACAGGCTCTAACCAGACGTCTAAGGGACGTTTTAACTAGGTCGCGACGTGTCGGACCAAATTAAGACGTCCTAAAGACGTCCAGTGAACCCATATTTAGACGCCCTATTGATGTCCCTAAAGCCTACTTTAGACGTCCTAATTACCTTATAAATATTTTGCCTAAAAGGCGTTTAAAGGACGTCTTTTAAAAAAATTTAAATAATAAGTATATAAATTTAGAAACTTAGCGCATAAAATATTATGTGCTAACTCGGTTAATTAAAAATGACTGCTTGTTTTGGTTGATAGTTAACTTTAGTTGGTTATTTATCGTTTAAAGTTATTTTCTAATTTTTTATAAATTTAAAAAAAAAAATTTAATTTAGGCATTAAGTGTAAATAAATTTTTTTTTATTTTTGAAATTATTATAAAATTTTACTTATTTTGAGACCAACTTAATATGCTTTAAATAACTTTTTTTTTTCAAAATATTAGGGACCCGTCTGATGTTTAAGGATCTTGAGCGATCCCTAAAAATTTTTTTTATTAAAAAATTTTTTAAAATATGTAGAATTAATTTATTACATAGAACATATTTAGGGGGCCCACACTCTCGCGGAAAGTGTGGAGTTTTCCTCCACACCGGTGTGTAGCTATCACTCCTAGACACAAGAGTGGAGTTATTTAGCTCATTTTTGTAGAAATTAACTTTTTCTAACTCAACTTCTGCACCAAAGTGTGGAATTATTTGCACAAAATTGTGCAAAATAACTCCACACTTGTGTCAACGAGTGATCGCTACACAAACTCCACATTTTCCGCAAGTGTTTTTAAAATTACTCTAATAGAGGACAGTTGGGTTATGGCAAACGCGGAATAACTCCAATCATGGTCAAAATAGCATTATAGAATAATAAATTTTTTCCTGCTGAGAGGGGATCCCATGCTCAGTTCCAGACGTGCAGTAGTGTAATGAATCTGCAGATGTTGCTCACTTTAATTTGATTTTAACTTTTTCCGATGATTCTACACAACCTTTTTCTTAAGTAACATTTTGTAGTAGTTTCTATGGATATAAAACCACTCCTTTTTTGTTGTTGTTGCATAGTATAATTTTTACACTTAGCTATTACAATTAGAATTTTATTCGTAGTTACACAACAGTGTTTGTGATTGCCCCCCCCCCCCCCCCCCGATGTGTTCGGAATTAATTCACATACATAGGGTAACTCTGAACACCAATAGTTTTATTTTTGTCTTAAATTTTTATTTTATAATAAGATTTATAAAAATTGCTTTTGAGGGTTTGTGACTGAATAGTTAAACTAATTCTTCAATTCGCATTCTTGCTTAGGTGTTCGCCATTACCAAATTCTTCCCTATATATATATATATATATATATATATATATATATATATATATATATATATATATATATGAAAATGGTACTTGGTACTTGGCGGGAAAATAAAAATGGCAGACGTGTTTGAAAAGATAAATTATTGATTTAATAATCTTTGAATATATAGACAAGTATCAGTAGTTTCTTTTATAAATAAATAGATACTATCAGAAAAAAGAACTACTAATCTGAAATTTAATAAATAATAGTTAACCTAAAAATATTTAAAAAAATAATTTCAAAATAGACAAAAAAATTATCAACTTTTAAATTTAAAAGACAAAGTAGTTGCGAATTTAAATTATTACCATAGTTCTTATAGTTTAGAAGCTTAAAATCCAATCATTCAAAAGTTGAAACTCTATTTCATTAAAACTCGAAATTCATAACTTTAAAACTTGAAATTCTCAACTTTAAAACTTGAAATTCTCAACTTTAAAACTTGGAATTCAATCATTTAAAAGTTGGAAGTTATTGGGTAATTGATGCAATTTATTAAACAAAAAAATTGAATCATATAAGCAGAAAAGAAGCAAGAACAAGTAGAGAAGCTAAAATATCAAGAAGATTTTTTTTATGTTTTTTTTAAATTGCTATCTCAGAGTATTTATTTGTTATTTAAAACCTCTGACTTGTTTTTTTGAAAGTGTTTGCTTGTTAACTGATTTCTTATTTTATTTAAATTTTTTTTTTTTTGAACTTTCTTACTACTTAAGTACTTTTTGTTCTGGATTATTATAAGTGTATTTATATTAAGTATACTTTACTAAGTGTACCTTTATATTCACATATTTTTTTTTTTTTTTTTAGGTGCCCCAAGAAGTCCTTACGGTCTTATCACAGTGCACCGCGGAAGAGCATTTAATAGGAAGTTCACGCCTCCTTCCTAACCATGTCGCAAAACTTGCCCAAAGGTGGGTTTGAACCAGGGATCTTACGTTTCTGAGGCAAGTGCGCTACCACTGCGCCACGGCTGCTATCTGATCTTTACTACTTCCATGATAATTTGCTATGTATATTGGCATGATATTGTTGTTTATGTACTCGAATCACTTTTCTTTTTTAAAGTTTTGTTTATTGCTTTTTTTTTATTATTATTATAGTTATTGCTATATACTATTTGGTACTTTTTATTATAATTTTTATTGTATACTTAGTTGCTAATGTTTTTTGTTATATATTATAGCCACTGCATCATAATCTCTCATCTCATTGAATTTATTACTATTTTACATTAATGTTTACAAGCTATATTTCATCTAATAAACTCCTTTTTTTTTTCTTTTTTTTCTTTTTTTTAACTTTTAAAATCATATTAAATATAACCAAATTGTTTTACACTCCTAATACCTTATTATGCCATCTAAGAATATTCAGTTTGGCTCTTATTCTGACCTTAAGCTTGACCAAACATTATTGGACAAGAATTCTTATTTACTATATTCTCTTGACACTACATCATGTCCACGAAATTCAATTTCAGATCTAAATAATCCCCATGATTCAATTAATTTTAAATACTATGACACCATAGATTTCAATAAAAAAATTAATCCTCATTCAGATCTTTGTATTCATCTCAACGTTGCTTCTTTACCATATCACATTGATGATCTCTGCAGCTTTATTAGCACTCTGAATACATTACCTGTGGCAATAGGTATTACTGAGTCAAATTTGTATGTAAATGATACAAATACAACAAGCATATCTATAAATGGTTTTAACATTGGGCATTGCCCCACTGAGACTAAAAAAGGAGGTGCTCTTCTATATCTTAATTAAAATTTAAACTTAATTTTAATTAAAATTTAAACTTAATTTAAATTTAAAAAATAGTTCGCAACGACCTAAAGATCTACTCTTCCAAATGTCTTGAATCCATTTTTGTTGAAACTATAAAGCCTCATATAAAAAATAAAATATTTGGTTGCATTTACTGACACGAATCAAGACGATTTCACTAATAATTTTTTAACTTCACTATTAGATAAGTTAAGTATTGAAAAAAAAAGTATTTTTCTTATGGGGGATTTTAATATGGATATACTAAAATATAATGAATCAAATTCTATATCTAACTACCTTCACTCGCTTATTTCTTTTTCATTACATCCTTTTAAAATTTTACCAACACGCATAACAGCTAAATCACAAACACTTATTGATAACATTTTTATAAACTTAAATTTACCTGACCAAATCTCTGGCAATCTTGCTATTTCAATATCTGATCATATGGCTCATTTTATCTGCATTCCTAGAAAAACTAACTACCCTAAAAAAAGTATATATTACAGACGTTGCTTCAAGACCTTTAACAAAAATATATTTATTGAAGATGTTTCCAACATTAACTGGGATCTCTATATTAAAAAAGATGATGATATAAATCAATCTATCAGTTTTCTTTTAAAGCATTTGAAAACATATTTGATCAGCATGCTCCATACAAAAAACTAACTAAGCAGCAAGTTAAACTTAAATCAAAACCATGGATCACCAATGGCATACTTAAATCTTTTTCCATTAAAAAAAGACTATGTAAAAAATGCACAAAATGTAAAGATATCAGTACTAAAAATAAATTGTTCTCTAAATTTAAATTTTATAGAAACAGAACCAGCAATCTACTAAAAGTTAGTAGAAGGTCATATTACACAACCTATTTTAGTAAAAACTTAAACAATATTAAGAATATATGGAAAGCGATAAAAGAAATCATTAATATAAAATCTTCCTTCTATAATTCAACTCTCAATCTTTAATTGAAAGAAAATATTATCACAGATCAAACTACTGTATCGAATATGTTAAACAACTTTTTTGTTACTATCCAAAACAAACTTCAAAAAAAAAAATCATACCGTCAACATCCAAGTTTACTGACTATATCAACTCTCCTAATTATGTATTGTTCTTTATTGATCCTGTCTCAGAGAATGACATCTCTAATCTTATTAAAACCACCCATAGAAATGGAAAAAGCTTTGGCCCTAATAGCCTTCCTTCATTCCTTCTTAAACTTATTTCAGACATTTTCTAAACCTCTTAGTGTTATTATAAATTTCAAAATAGTTTATTCCCAGATGCTTTCAAAGTTGCTAAAGTCATTCCGATATTTAAAATAGGTTCTACATAGGATATGTGCAACTACCTCTCTTCTTTCAAACCTAAGCAAACTCTTTGAAAAAGCTATGTATAAGAGGCTCTATGCATTTTTGAATAAATTTAAATGCCTTTACAAACAAAATTATGGGTTTCGTGCTAATCATTCCACAACTCACTTACTTATTAAAATTACTGAGTCTATTAGAAAATCTCTTGACAGAAAAACTTTGCATGTGGTGTCTTTGTAGATCTACAAAAAGCTTTTGATCATTCAATCCTACTCAAGAAATTAGAATATTATGGAATCAGAGGAATACCTCTTAAATGGTTTACTTCATATCTTCACAACAGATCTCAGTTTGTCTCAGTCAATGACTCAAAATCTACTCAAATAAATTGTTCCAATGGTGTCCCTCAAGGCTCAGTATTAGGACCACTACTTTTTTTTCTCTATATTAATGACCTTAATAACTCAATTAGGTTTGCAACTTTTATCACTTTGCTGATGATACTAACTTGCTCATTATCAAAAAATCTTGATAATGAGCAAGTTCGCTCGAATTAGCTTTCTCTTAACTATAGCAAAACTGAATTGGTCATAATAAATGTAGTAAAACAAAAATCAATAAAAGTTTAAACTTTAAATTAAATAGCCAGAAAATCATATCTGTAAACTCTATCAAATATCTTGGAATTATAATTGATTCCAACCTATCGTTTGTGTCCCATATCAAAGACTTAGCCATAAAATTGAGCAGATCAAATGGAATGCTGGCAAAAGTTCGCCATTATGTCAATCTGGAAACACTATTAAATATAAATCATGCCATTTTTGGCTCACATATACGATATGCTTGTCAAATATGGGGACAATCTCAACAGCAAGCAGTTTTTAGGATATCTTATCTTCAAAACAAAACTTTAAAAATAATACATTTTCAAAATAACAAATTCAATCCTAATGTGCTTTAACTTACTTTTAAGATCCTTAAACTATGTGACCTTGTTCAATTCTTGAATTGCCAGTTTGTCTGGAATCATCAACACAAAGACCTACCTCTTACCTTCAACAGTTTCTTCATAAAAAATGCAAATAACCGTTACTATCTTCGATCAATTAATAATCTGAATCTTGCAGTCTTAAAACGTCGTTCTGTTACTTATGGATATAAATATATGTATGTATGTGTATATGTATGCATGGATGTGTATGTCTGTATATATATTTGTATACATTTATATGTGTATATGTGTATGTGTATGTAAGTATGTATATATGTGTTTGTGTGTAAATGTATATATATATATATATATATATATATATATATATATATATATATATATATATATATATATATATATATATATACATATGTGTACATGTATATATCTATATATATTTATATGTGTATATATGTATATGTGTATGTATATGTATATATATATATATATATATATATATATATATATATATATATATATATATATATATATATATATATATATATATATATATATATATATATATATATATATATATATATATATATATATGTATATATGTGTGTGTATGTACACACACATATATATACATTTTATATATATATATATACATTTATATATATATATATATATATATATATATATATATATATATATATATATAATATATATATATATATATATATATATATATATATATATATATATATATATATATATATATATATATATATATATATATATATATATATATATATATATATATATATATATATATATATATATGTATATATATGTATATATATGTATATGTGTGTATGTGTATATATATATGTGTGTGTGTGTGTGTGTGTGTATGCGAATATGTGTTGGTGTTTATAATATATACATATACAATATACATATATAATATTATTAAATGTGTGCATATGTATTCATGTTTGTATATGTGTATGTATGTGTTTATATGAGTGATATGAGTGTGTGTGTGTGTGTGTGTGTGTGTGTGTGTGTGTGTGTGTGTGTGTGTGTGTGTATATGTACGTGTGTCTATATGCGTTTATCTGTGTATAATATATACGAATCTACATATATGGGTATATATTATGTTTGTATACAATTAATGTATACATACCTGTATTGAATACAGCGGGATACAAGTATATGTGTTTATATGTATTTGTGAACGTATGTGTGTTTGTATGTGTGTATTTGTATGTGTCTGTATATGTGTGTATTTATGTGACTAAAACTAAATTACTTGTATTTTTTTTATGATTATTTTAGTTATTTTTATTTCTGTCATTTTTATTTTTATTAAAATCATTGTACTTTTATCATTGTATTGTTATTACTGTTACAACTACAACTTTTATTATTATCTTTATTAGTACTTTTACTCCTTCAACTTTTAATGGTCGTTTTGTTACTGCTGTGTATGATTAATATTACTATTTGCGTTAATCAATATATTTATTAGCTTTTATTTAAAAGGTTTTTACTTAAGATATATGAATTGAATTTAATTTAATTGAATATACAGGCGAAGTGGATCCCCATAACATTTGGGTTAATATTATCTGAAAATAAAAGGAAAATGTGTCTTTTTAACAGTTTATTTCAATAACCACATTAATAAGCTTTAAATTTCTACAATTAGGAAAAAAAAACAGTTTTTGAAAACGTTATTACACAAAAAGTACAGTTAGTGAAAAAAAAACGGTTTTGCCCCTATTGTAAGGCACAACCGCACCCTTACAAAAATCGTTGAAGGTGCACTTTTTATGGTACATTTTTTTTAAATTAAGAAATGCACAATTATATTCCTACGATATATAATAACATAATAATCATCAGTTATACATAGATATAATAAGATATCGATTTGTACTCTAACCATATTTTAATCAAAAAATCATTTATTAAAGTTAAAAAAAAAAAAAAAAGAAATCTAATTCCCAACATCTCTTAACAAAAAATTTCTATTCAAGTTTTTAAATGAAAGCATTCATGTGAGGTGATTGTATATATTGTTATTCGTCATACCTAACTTTGATAAATATAAAAAGTATGAGTTGTGCCTCCTGTGCGTCTATGCGGTTCTGCCCCAGAGGAGAGTTTTTAGAAAGGATGCAATTTCATAGCTTATTTATTAGGTTGTTTTGATATCAAAAATGGATTTCACTTAATGAAATAAAACTGATAACACATATTTTTAACACTAAAATCAAATATTGTCTAACCCACAAAAGAAAGGCCGAAAATTATGATGTAAATATAATATTTTTTATCAAAATAAACATTATTATACACAACTTCTCAGAAACGTATCAGGCACTCTTTTTGACATAAGTGAAATGAAGGAAACTGTTTTATCAACACGTAGTATGTTTTTTGCCATATTAGATATTATTTTTCATGGGGAAATGTTAAAAAACGGCCTGTTTTAAACATTTCTCTTGTGCCTCCATATACGGTTATGCCTCCACTTCCCCATATATAATATATATATATATATATATATATATATATATATATATATATATATATATATATATATATATATATATATATATATATATATATATATATATATATATATATATATATATATATATATATATATATATATATATATATATATATGTATATATATATATATATATATATATATATATATATATATATATATATATATATATATATATATATATATATATATATATATATATATATATATATATATATATATATATATATATATATATATATATATATATATATATATATGACAATATAGCAGCCGTGGCGCAGTGGTAGCGCACTTGCCTCAGAAACGTAAGATCCGTGGTTCCAAACCCCACATCTGGGCAAGTTTTGCGACATTGGTTAGGAAGGAGGCGTGAACTTCCTATTAAATGCTCTTCTGCGGTGCTCTGTGATAAGACCGTGAGGACTTCTTGGGGCACCTAAAATCAACATAACAAAAAAAAAATATATATATATATATTATATATATACTCTGTTTGTTTTAGTTTATATAGTTCCTTTTTGTTTATAAAAAGTAGTAGTAGTATTTTTATAAAAAGTATATGTAGTATTATTTAGTTAAGATGTTTTGACTTAAACAAAATATGATGGGGCAAGATGGCAGTTTTGTTATCTTGCCCCGACCAACTTGCCCCTATGACAAAGTTATTCTAATTCCATTAATAACTCTGATACACTACAACAGCTGCACGCACATTTATTAAATCAATATTGAAATTGACAATGTGTTTTGTACCAAATAAAAAATCTTACAAAATTCAAAAATTAGCGCAGGAATAGTAAGGACCAAACTGAAAAAAAAAATTTAAAAATTCGTAAAAATAGACTTTTGTAACCACGGGCGCAATGTTTAAAAAAACCAAATGTTATCTAAAATAAGACTGTTTATATAGGTATTTAATAATACCTATATAAACAGTTTTAATTGCCATCTATTTAAACTATTTTTTATTGTACAGTTTAGCTTGGCAGTTTGTTATCTTGCTGCCTTTGCCATGTTACCCCGTTCTCCCCTATTAATGTGAAGAACTTGTTTTAATAAAAAAAGTTAATAAACAAATTTCGTTAATCATTTTGAAGAAAATCAATCAAAAAGATTAAAAGTTATAAAGCTTCACAAGATCTTGAAATTTTAGAATTTTAAATTTATAAATTTTAACAATAATAAAAACTTAATATATAAAACATATTATACTCACAAGAGAAATTTACTTTGTTGGTTTTTGATGTTTTATATTTAGTTAACTATTATTTATTATATTTATAAAATTTTTTTTTATTATATTTATAAAAATTAAATATTTAAATAGTTGTTAAAATATTTTAAGTTAACAAATGTATAATTTCTGTGTGGTTTTTGGGGTCCATTAACAAAAAAATATATATACAGTTAAAAACTCAATATTAAAAGAGAGTTTTTCTTTTTCAATTAAAATTTATTTTTCTATTAACAACGATAGTTGTTTGTAAAAAAAAATTTGCATATAGCTTTATTTGTCTTTAAGACAGTTTAAAAATGTTTTTATACATCCTTGAATTTGCTTTAAAAGCAACAAGCAGTCATTTTTGTGAAGAGATAGTTGAGGGGGTCAAAAAGTGATGAAGATTTTACACTTGAATTTAATTAAATATTTTGTAACAATGTAACTCGATAAGGTTTTTATTTATTTAATTTTATTATTTTATCGTTTTTATTTTATCGTTTTTATTTTATCGTTTTTATTTTATCGTTTTTATTTTATCGTTTTTATTTTATCGTTTTTATTTTATCGTTTTTTTAGACTTTATATTACTCTTCAATTTCATCTTCAAAATTTCTTCAAAATCAGAATATTAATTTTATTTTAAAAATGAAAAATAGTATAAAGTAATATTAAAAAATAGTATAAAGTAATATTAAAAAATAGTATAAAGTAATATTAAAAAATAGTATAAAGTAATATTAAAAAATAGTATAAAGTAATATTAAAAAATAGTATAAAGTAATATTAAAAAATAGTATAAAGTAATATTGAAAAATAGTATAAAGTAATATTAAAAAATAGTATAAAGTAATATTAAAAAATAGTATAAAGTAATATTACTTTATACTCCGCTCCGCGTCTAATGTTGTTTTTTATAAATGTACCGCTCCAGCATAAAGTGATAAAAATGTGGACTGCAAAAACAAATTTTTACTTGTAAAAATATACCTAGGAGGAAAATCATCATACAAAAGTTTGCTGAGATTAAAAGTAAACATTTTAAAACATTATATAACTGTTAACTGAGAAGTTATAACTTACCGCTTTAGAATAAATGTACCGCTCCGCGTCTAATGTTGTTTTTTATACTTATTAACTAACCGGTTTTTAACAAAACCCACTACAATGAATCGATATTACACTATGTTACTACAGCGGTAGCCAGTATATTATTTCACTTCTAAAAAGTCTATTTATCGTAAAAAATTTACATAAATAAAAAACTGGCTACCTCTGTAGTAACATGGTCTAATCAATGAATTTTTAGGGACACACAAAAGCAATAATCCGAACTTTTTTTTTTTTCTTATCTTGGTTTTTCATTTACAAAATGTATCATTTATTTGATAATATGCAGAAAAATTGATGAAATTTTTGATTATCGTATCTAATATAATTTAGTGATTTAGATTTCGTATAATATTATTATAATTTAGATTTAGTGAAAACCCTTTTTAGTTTCTTTACCCCTGAAAATCCCGCACTTAAAAAGACAAATTTTAAAAAATTTGAAATAAATATTATTTTTTTAACTTATGCTAACTTGTTGTAGCTAAAAAATGTTTAAAATATTAAAATTGACTTTTTTTTTCAGAAAAGTAACTAAAATCCTATTTCCGCTTTGCGAAGCATAGTGCGCAAGAGCGCCAAACAGTTTCAACGTCAATTTAAACGTAAACTTTTAGCGTATAATTTACGATTAGCCCTGAAAAGATTACTACATAAAATTAAAAGCTGCTTATGAATTTAAGTCTATTATAAAATAATTTTTATGTTAAATCATTATTTAAATGACTTTTATAAAATTTTTTAATATTATTATGTTTATATTTTTTAATATTATTATGTTTATATTTTATACTTTTAGTCATATATATTTTAATGTTTTACAAATTTTTATTTTTATTCAGGGCACATATTGATAGCAGTTTTTTTATATAACTGAAATGTATATCCTGTTAAAATATTCATTTAAATGAAATAATAATAATAATAGTAATAATAATTATAATAATAATAACTATTTTAAATCACTTTGGGGAGAAGAAAGCATTTTTGGGCGTTCTGTTTTGCAAAAATAGGCAAAACTATTGTGCAAAGTTTTTCAAAACATTTTTAATTAGCATAAGCATGAACTTAATTAAATTTGGAGTTTGCCTAATGTTTTAAAGCGTATAATTTGAAACAGCTGTAAATCCTATTGGGGAACATGGAGAATTTCCACTAATATTCTCAAAAAGTTATTAAAAAATTATAAAATATATAGTACTAAAATTTTAACAATATTCCCAATCTTTGTGTTCTTTTGGTCTACAATCATATGGGCAAGTTGGGAGAACAACTTCACTATCCGGAAGATTTGCTATCATTCCAATAAATCTATATTTGTTTTTTCTTTCTGATGGAAATGGAACACTACCATTAAATTGAGAGCATAGATAAGCGTCGTGTTGCATAACATCATCACTTATCAAAGGCCATATATATTGTCCTAAAACATCTTGACCATCTCCCCAGGGTGCTTCTGTATCAAAAGTACGTTTTTTACTTTTTTCAATAACTAACTTTGCAATAGTATCACCAAGAAATGGTCTCTTTATGTTTCGAAAACACCATGTTCCTCCAAGTATATAAACCCCATGAAGGGGATGGTCTCTCATTACATGAAACAGTTTATTGCTATTTAACCATTCTCTTACAGCATCTTCTTCTCGTGGTAATAAAAGTGAGTCTATATCTCTACTGCACATTACGTCAACATTGTGATCGCCAGCAGCAAGAAACCGCCAAGTCATTCCATTTATATGTGATACATTTCCGAATTCAGGTATAAATCCCACATCATAAAAGAAAAGATTTTTGTATTTTTTTGTCAAAGAATTTTGTAGCGACATATTAAACATCTTACCATCATGGTATAATCGAACGCTCCAGCTTTTATAAAGGCTACTTTGGGAAGCAGTAGAAGCAATTTTTTCAGCAGCACTACCATACCTTTCCCAATTGTTTCCAAAAAGAGAATAAGACAATATATACGGGGACTCAACGCTTTTTGAGAAAAAATAAGTTTGTAAATCTAACTTTATTGAATGAGTTTCTAATATACTTGCATTAAATGTCTCTCTCTTGATTTTTTTTTGTTTCCGATTATATCTTATATATAAAAGTAAAAACCCTAAAGCTAACAATGTTATACGTGAATATAAAGTTTTCATATTTCTAATTGTAGACAAAAATTTTTTTTGTCTTTTAATTAAGTATGTAACAATGTAGTTGCAATATTTTAAATTGTTTCAGATAATAGTTATGATTAATGTAATAGTTATAATTACAGAAACAGATTATTTTTTGAATAAGTAATATTAGGCATACTCACGATTATTTACAAAGGAATCGTCTATAAATTACGTCACGCAGTTTTAAATATTTTTTGACCCCTCCCCCTCCCTTAGTAACGCATCCGTAAACACTTTATTGACCCTACCAATATTACGCAATAGTTTTGTACCCCTCTGCCTTCCATAAAAAAAAAAATTCTAAGTTTTTTTAGGGAGGAGGGATGGGGAGCAAAGTTTTACAAAATACAAAACGATTTTAAATATAACAATATATTTTAATAATAATTTTCTGAGCTTTTTTGAGTTAATTAATTAGTACTTTTCAGTCTGGTTATTATTTTTTTTTTCACTCCAAGTTCCGTTCCGTATAAATTTTTATAAATTAACATTGCCATTCTAAAGATTATAACAATTTTAAAAATCCATTCTTCCGATATATAATACATGCACAATATTATATATATAATATATAATAATAATATATTAAACATGCAAAAATAGTATTTTATAAATACAATTTTCTATTACATAAAAGCGTAAGCGTGGTTGAGCGGATTCTGGTTCCGGCTTTTAGACTGAGTGTTCCAGGTTCGCTTCTCGATATCTAAATTATTTTTTTTTTAAGTTAGTGCATAAAGGTTGTTTTTTTGTGCACCAACAAAATAAAATTCTGCACTTGAGCCATATAAATTCAAAGCGCAGAACATACACTGCACATACAGCCGTAACAATCCGTTAACAGGCTGTAACTACTCCGTTAACGGAGTGTACACATCGACTAAGTAAGATTTAGGCGTAGATGATTTTACAATCAATATGTAAAATATGTTCCCCCCTCGTAACAAATCGTCTACCCTCCCGCCCCCTAAGCGTGACGTAACTTATGGACGACCCCTAAGTAAACTAAAATTAATTTTTTTATTATGCTGCTTTCGCAACACTTTAAAAAAGTTGATAGATGTTACCGGCAAATTGTTTAAGTAATTCGTCGTTACTAAAATAAACACGTATTATAGCGCCTGAAAAAGCGTGCGTTATAGATGACTTTGCGTGCAGTCATTATAGATGACTTTGCATGCAGTCATTTTAGATGACGTCATTTTAGATGACTTAGCGTCACATTTTTTGAAAACAACATGCGTGCGCATACTTGTCAGCTAAAACTTGACAAGAATTCATTCTTAAGTTCATAATATAAATACACTTTATGTTTTTTCTATTTCTATTATATCCTTAAATAAAATTTTATCTTTTCTTTGAAAAATGATTGCAATAATTAGTTACATAAAAAAACTAACTATATAAATAATTAGTGACATTTGTTTATATATTGTGAAAATAAACTTTTTTTATTATTTTTATAAACTTTTATTGCTATTAAAAACTTTTATGTATATATTCTATGTTCTACTACAAATTTTATATTTAGATTGACTCGTAAAACTTCTACAAAAAAATTCTTATAAGCTTTTTCACTCCAATTACTTTTGAAAATCTTTCAAAATTTAATTACAGGGTTATTCATTCTTATAACGCATCTATTCATTTTTTTATGCGTGTTTATTCATTCTTATAAGCGTTTTAAAAAAGCAAGTTAAACAAAAAAAAAATCGTTTAAGAGATTTGTTTTGAAAAAATAATTTACTTTTTCGAAAACAAATTTTTCTTTTTTCCTGGTAAACGAGTTTAAAAGTACTTAAGACGAAGACTTTTTACATTCGATGATGGTTTATTTAATTAAGTATTAGGTCTTTGTTTAATTTTATTATTACAAATTTAAATAAATTAATCTAAGTAAATTTCTTGATTGATTAAATTATTATTTATTTAACTATTCGTTTACATTTAATTATTTATAGTTATTACTAATATATCTATGTATAAAAATTTAAAAGCCTATATATTGTTTATATTAAAATATATTAGAGATTTTATGGGTGGTTGACTCGCATACAAAAGCGCATAGGGTTAGGACTATTGTAATTGTAATGAAAACAATAACAGTAATAATAGTTATTGTTATTGTATTAACTTTTTTTAGAAACAATAACAATACTTGTGATTTACAACTACCGTAAACCGGGGTAACTTTGGCCAGCGGGGTAACTTTGGCCAGCGGGGTAACTTTGGCCATTTTTAAAAATTTTAATTAAACATCTGTAACTTTTAAACAGTTAAGTAACGATTTACTATTTTTGTTCCATTTGTAAATGAAATCTTTTTTGCTTAAATTTTGACCTGAAGTTTTTTTGCAAATGCTCTTTATTATAAGTGAAAAAGAATGAAAACTACATCTTGGTAAAACACAATCAAAAACTGTAAAACAAAATGTTGTCTGGGCGAAGATAAAAATGAAAGCAAACAACTCAGTTTTTCTTCTGTTTAAAAGACAAACGTTCAGATAAAATTAAGCGAAAAGTTTTTGGCTTAAGTAACAACATTCTGGTTTTTTTTACAGGGTGGTCAAAGTTACCACGTAGGTTTATACTCTTTTGGGGTAACTTTGGCCAAGTAAATATTATTCATTTTAAAGTAGTCTGACCGTTATTTATTATTACTAAAATATTTTTTTGAAGCATGTTGTCCAAATAATTTATTTTGAAAAACAGTTTTCAACATGAATGTATTTTATGGTTTTAAAAAAAGTATATTTTCTTGTTGTTATTGCTAAATCATAATTTTATTAACTTTAATAAAATTAAAAGTTATAGACTCTTAGTTTTAAATTTAATTGCAGGTTAATAAAATTATATAATAGTTTAATAAATTACTACATTGCAGTTTGCTTGTGTTGTTTATATTTACTTTTGTTTAAAGCATAATGCCTCATAAATATAACAAGCATATTGTTGGAAAACGTGTATACAACACTTGTTCTAATACCATTCTTTTGAAAAGGTGTATGGGTGCAGTTAATGAAGGTATGTTTATTCGTCAAGCCTCAAAAAGGTTTAGTATACCAAGAAGCACTATACATAATAAAATGAAGTCAAAGCATAAAAAATGCATTGGTGCACCAAACATATTTACTTATGACGAGGAGCAGTTATTTTTATCTAGAATCAAGGTTATGTGTGATTGGGGATTTCCATTAAATAAATTTGATGTTAAAATGTTAGTAGGTGGTTATTTAAAATTGCAAAATCGTACTGTAAAAATATTTAAAAACAATGTTCCTGGTGATGATTGGGTTTCAAGTTTTATGAAACGTTCACAGTTAACCCATAGAATTGCATCAACATTAAAAAAAAACGTGCAGATATAAACAAAGAATAATTAAAATTTATTTTGATAATATTAGACTCGAGCTTGAAGAAATTCCACTTTGGAATTATGATGAAACAAATTTGTGAAATCCAAAATCTTAGATTTAGTAAATACAATGAATACACAATTTTACTAATTAAATGACATTAGTAATGCACAACTTTGAGCTCCAAAATAGTTTTGGGAAAATATTCCTTTTTTTCAAAAAGTTATCTTCTTTATCAAAATTGGTACAAAGTTACCCCGGTTTACGGTATTGTAGTTCTGTAATACAATAACAATAAATATTGTATTGCAATTCATCTTTATAAAACAATAACAAGATCTGAAAGAATCATTTATTGTAATGACACACTACAATAACAATAAATATTGTATTGTAATTCGTCTTTGTAATACAAAAACAATATATTGTTATTGTGACAAAAAACATCATTTTAGTGTCAAAATTTAGTAAATATTTTAATAGTCATCAAATTGCCCACAAATGCAAAGTCCAGTTACTTTCGCGTTCGGCGCGTATAAATATCCCAGCGGGCACGGAACGTAAAAAAGACCTTTTAAACGTCTTTTGAACAGATTTGGACGTCTTTTCAACGTTCAAAAGACGTCTTATTTAGGTCCCGTGCCTACTGGATTAACACAATGAAAACTGGTTTTATTAAACAGTCAATGCATTGTTTTGATGCTCGATTCTTACTTGCTATTTTTTAATCTTTAAAGAATCAAAATCACTTATGTCTTTAGAGGACAAAAGTGAAACGTCTTTCCAGCCAACATAGCTCCGACACCTACAGTCGCAACTTTCAATACACCTTCCAGAACATGACACTAATGTACACACACAATCAATAATTGCTAGATTTTTTTAAACTGTTTTAGCTACTAACTTTTCCTGAGGAACTGAGAACCACCATAACATTATCAACGTAGTCAAAAAGATTAAAAATTAAATTTCTGCGGCTTTTTGTACCACTATGGTTTATGTATGTAGCACACAAATCTAAAGAATTCCTCATACAACTACGATTACTGTTTATAGTAGAAATAACAACAGTAAAACCTTTATTCTCTTTAATTAAAACACTAACAACCCCTTTGTTCTGTGCACTTTTAACATTTTGAACGGTCATAATGTTTGTGTAGCATATAGAGTCGGTGAAAGGTGCCTATGATGGCATAGCGCCTATCATGGCATACCGGTCATATTTTCATAAATATTGGTTATGGCAAAAAAGTGATTAGATCAACATGTCTATACTGACTTTACATTAGTTTTAGTAAAAATACGTCCCTTATGCACAAGTATTGCTTTTATAATTAACAAAAATCGATTTTGGGATGTGCTGTTGTATTTTTAATCCCTTCAGATATTTAAGATTGTGGTTTTATTATTAACTGTGCAAAAATAAAATTTTCATGCATTTTATTTCCAAGTTATGTGCATTTAGTGGAATACTTACTTTGATTTTATCTTTTGAACAAGGCAGACATAGCTTGTTTAAATGAAAATGACGACTTCATCCTATGATGGCATACTGACGAGTTTGGTGTGTTGCAATATTGACAAGCGGAAAAAACCTTTTTTTTTTCTTCATAAAAACAACAAATTTGTCAATGAAGCAAAAAGGAATTTTTACTTCGCTAAAAAATTTTTAGTTCAAAAAACACATAAAGCGCACTTTATCTTATTCGTACGCGCAAAATTCCACACTGCTGCTGTGTAGCACAAAAGGGTTAACTAGGATGATTAAGCGTAATTTCTGGCATTTCTGAGGGAAGAATCTAAGGTTAAATGAAATCGTCGAGTTACCCTTGATGCTAACCAGCCCTATCCTCCTCTACGCCATCATAGGAGCAGTAGTTGCCTATGATGGCATACTTGTGCTTTTTTTTAAATTAAAAAAAAAAAATATAAAACTGATAAAAACTCCTAGAGTTATTATTGTTCTACATGAAGCCAAGAGTATATCCATATCAAAACTTTTTTTTCTTGGTCTTCAGAACACTGAATGAAGAAGCTTCAAAGTTAAGTATGCCATCATAGGCGCCTTTTCCCTTGTGCTTGCTATCTTCAAGTGTTTTAATCTGTAAACAAAATAAATAAATTAAAAACTACACTCTTTTTATTTGCTACGGATTAGTTATCATAAGAACACTTGCAAACGTATGGCTAACGTAATAGTACCAATAAAATACCACAATGAGCGGAAACTAAAAACCAAGTGGGATAAAAGACGTCGAAAAGACGTCTTTAAAAGTCTTGTTTACGATGTCTTTAAGACATCTTTTTTTTATTCGATTATGTAAATCTAAAAGAGCAACCATGGCGCTGTGGTAGCGCACTTGCCTCAGAAACGTAAGATCCGTGGTTCAAACCCCACCTCTGAGCAAGTTTTGCGAGATCGGTTGGGAAGGAGGCGTGAACTTCCTATTAAATGCTCTTCCGCTGTGTTCTGTGATAAGACCGTACCCGAGAAAAAAAAACCCGCTAATACTACTAGGAATATGTTTAACTTCCTGCTAATCCTGTTAAGTTCCTGCTAATACGGCTAATCCTGGTAATTTTTCGCTTAATACGGCTAAGCCTATTAAGTTTCCCATTAGTGAAATGACGTTTATGAACTTCCTGCTAATCCTAGTAAGTTCCTACTAAGTACTTATCAGGATTAAACGAATTACTTAGTAAGTTGTGAGAATTACTTAGTAAGTAGCTGTGACTGTTCCTAAGTGCTTCAAAAACTCTTATTCTTCTAGTTTTTTTTCTCGAACATCAGTTCTTTGGAATTCGCTTCCTTCATCTTGCTTTCCTGATTCATATAATTTGCAATCTTTTAAGTCATCAGTCAATCGTCATCTTGCTCTACAGATTTAGTCTTTTCTCTTCCAGTAACTTCCAACTCTTATAGTGGTTGCTTGCAGCCTTGTTGGAAGTGAAGATGTTAAAAAAAAAAAAAAAAAAAAAGTTCCTAGTAAGTTTTCAAAAATAAAACAAGTATAAAAAATCGTCTTTGTTATACGCCATCTTTTATTTATTCACACGGAAGACAAGTCAGCCATAAAACAGCTTTTTTAGATTCAATAGTTTTGCTAATTAATATTTGTAATTCTATAAAGAAAAAGCTCAAGAACATCTGGGGATGATTGCGTGGTTTGCAGTTTATTTGATGAATATTTGTTAATGTGTTATAATGTGGTTTTAAATGTTAATTTTAACTCTATATAAATTCGAGCATTTTCTGTTGTATCAATTCGAGCATTTTCTGATTCATAGTGATATATATGGTAATGTGTTTTTTAAATTATATTTTATTTTTATTTCTGATTTTTTTATTTTAATTGTTTATGATTTTATATTGTTTAATAAACATAAAATCATAAATCATAAACAATTATATTGTCACTCTTTCTTTTTACTATTTCTTTTTACTAAAAAGAGTAAGTGACTTATCTTTATTAATAAAGATTTGTCACTTTGTTTTAGTATAAAGAAAGACTTTTATTTTTAATTTCCTTAAAATTTTTTTTGTAATTTTATTTAAAAAGTCAAATTTTTATGTCAAAAAATCACTCACTTCAAGCTTGACTAAAAGTTTTAGTCAGACTAAAAGGGAGTAAACCATTTGACATTAAAAATTGATCAATATTGAAATCACTCTCTCATAAAATATATATAAACATTTTTTACTAGTAAATATATATTTTTTGTTATCTCTTGTTAACAAGATTTAACATTTCTTTTTAACATGTTAAACAAACTATAAAATTATTGAATATTGTTATATTTTATATTATAATTTTTATTTACTTAACATTAAGATTTTTGTTATAAATGCGATTATATAAATTAATTTAAAATTTCCATAATTTAATTTTATGATATTTTGATTAATTACTACTGTATATAGTTATATAATGCTAGTTACTCAAGTTTTTAGTAATATATATATATATATATATGCACTAATATATATATATATATATATATATATATATATATATATATATATATATATATATACATATATATATATATATGTATATATATACATATACATACATATATATATATATATATATATATATATATATATATACTATATATATATATATATATATATATATATATATATATATATATATATATATATATATATATATATATATATATATATATATATATATATATACATGTATGTATATATATATATATATATATATATATATATATATATATATATATATACATTTTTTTTTTATCTGTGTGTATATGAATATATATATATATATATATATATATATATATATATATATATATATATATATATATATATATATATATATATATATACATATATTCATATACATATATATATATATATATATATATATATATATATATATATATATATATATATATATATATATACATGTTTTACATTTATACATGTTTTACATTTGGGATTTGGCGCAGAAGAAACAGTAAAAAAAAGTTTCTTTTTTCTTTTTCAGGGATGGATGTTAGCAAACCGCCAAATATACAAACAAACGAATTCTATTGGTTTATAAAATACGCTGACTAAGCAAATTAAAGTTCCAGAATATTCCTAAGAAACTTTCCTAAAAATTTTATTGAAGTTATCTTTGAGATATCTATTGTAAATTGTTATAAAAGTGTATTATTAAACGAACTTTAACTTTGAAAAAAAAAAAAAATTATTATACCCTTTTATAAATTGATTAATATTTGTCTAACAATAATTTTTATAAGTAAGTAGTTAAAGTTAGTTTTTTCGTTTTCTTTTTCATGTATTTGAATAAACTTATTATTAATATTATTATTATCATTAAATATAAAAATTTAGGTATATGTATCAATGCTATATTTTTTTTAAGTTTAAATTCTTTAAACGATACAATATAATGGACCGTGGTAAGAGACAGCGCTTGTCTGGATCATAATACAAGAAAATTAGGCTTCAACGTGAAGCAAATTCTGCCAAGCAGAAGAATGCTTTGTTGCACTTTTTGAGCAGGTCATCAAGCGAAAAAGCACTGGCACCTATAGTAGCTTCAACTTCAAACCAAAATGAAGTTGAAATTGAAATCGAAAGCGGTGGAGAAATAGAATATGCGGATAGTGTTAGTGTTAATGAATATAGAAATTCTGGAAATGATGATACTGCTAAAGAACCAGAAAATGTTGATGAAGTGGAATTTATCTCCAATTTAAGTGAAGTTGTTGTACAGAACGTCGATGATATAGGACAAAATGAAAACAATGAAGATCAAAGTGGTGAAGACCCCAAAACCAATAAAGATTTGCCTCTTAATTTTAATGATCCGGCAAAATGGCCTATAATAGATGGTAAATTTAAAGCATTGCTGATGAAGTATGGTCCAATTCAAAAATTGCCGTCTTTATTTCCCGAAGATGAACAAGGTAGAAAATTTTCAAGCTTTCATTTTTATCGCCGAATGTCTAATGGCGATAAAATTAAACGCACTTGGTTGGTGTACTCCATTACGAAAGACACTGTATTTTGCTTTTGCTGTAAGATATTTAGTCCGAATAAATTCTCCCTGTCATCGCATGACGGCTGCCGAGATTGGAGAAATATTTCTGTTATTATTAAACGACATGATACATCAAGTGGCCACACTACTGCATATCTAAATTGGAGAGATCTGGAGGACTTAAATCAGGGGCTACGATTGATCACATTAATCAGAAAATAATTCAATCTGAAACTCAACATTGGCGACAAGTTCTTGCAAGAATAATAACGTTAATTAGAACTCTTGCTGGACAAAATCTAGCATTAAGAGGAACATGTGAAAAGCTTTTCGAACCGAATAACGGAAATTTTCTTAAATATATTGAATTCTTAGGAAATTATGATCCTATTATGAGTAAACATATTCAACGAATAACAACAAGTGAAATTCACACCACCTATCTCGGAAAAACTATTCAAAATGAAATCGTTGAATTGCTTGCTAATAAAATCAAAAATGACATCTTAGCAAAACTAGAGCGAGCAAAGTACTACTCACTTATTTTAGACTGTACCCCCGATATAAGCCACATGGAGCAGATGACAGTTGTTTTTAGGTTTGTCAGTGCAACTGAATTATCTTCGGAAAAACCAGCTGAAGTCGTAGTTTCTGAACACTTCGTAACTTTTCTTGAATTACAAGACACAACGGGAGCAAATATGACAAAAGTTGTTATCGATAAGTTGCAGGAATTAGGCGGAAATCTTGATGACATGAGGGAACAAGGGTACGATAATGGAGCCAACATGCGCGGAAAATATAATGGTGTGCAAGCCAGAATTCGTCAACTAAATCCTCGAGCTTTTTTCGTTCCTTGTAGTGCCCACTCGCTCAACTTGGTATTGAACGATGCAGCTAATTGTTGTATGGAGGCTGTCGCATTCTTTGATTTAATTCAAGGCATTTATAACTTTTTCTCAGCATCAACTCACCGTTGGAGTATATTATTAAACCACCTAAGCGATCTGACTATAAAACCGTTAAGTGCCACTCGTTGGGAAAGCAGGGTCGGTGCCGTACGGGCACTTCGATTTCAGATTAGTGGAGTTTACGATGCACTAATTGAAATCGCAGAAGACAATACATTAACTACTGCACCACAAGTCAAGAGTCGCGCAGAGGCTAAGGGAATAGTCAGAAATATTTCAAATTTCAAATTTGTTTGCTCCTTGGTATTGTGGTATGACATTTTATTCCAAATTAATATTGTCAGCAAAATGCTCCAATCACAGGCTTTAGACTTGTCGCTTGCTCTAGAGCATTTAAACGCTACCAAATCTTTCCTATGCGATTATCGCTGTGATGAAGAATTTGCCGCAATGGTTGAAAATGCAAAAAAATTGGCAGTTGAACTAGAAATTTTTGAAGGACTTGATGTGGATGATCCCGTACGCGTACGCAGAAAGAGTAGACAATTCCTATACGAAGGTCGTGATGAACCGATAGTATCACCAGAACAAAACTTCAGAGTATCTTTTTTCAATCGAATATTGGACATCGCAATTCAAGCAATAAATGAAAGATTTACGCAATTATCGGAATATAACGAGTTATTTGGGTTTCTTTACAATATCGGCAGCAAACCCTTAACGGATGATGAGTTGTTGAAACACTGTAAGGACTTGCATTTAGCGCTTATGTCTGATGGCCAATCTGATATCAACGGGGTCGAACTTTGGTATGAAATTAAAGCTATTGGGAGACGACTTGATACTTCCAATAGCGATCCACAAAGTGTATTAAAATGTATTTACACATCTAATGTTGTCGAAGTATTCCCAAACCTTTCGATAGCTCTTCGCATACTACTAACGTTACCAGTCACAGTTGCTAGTGCTGAAAGAAGCTTTTCAAAGCTGAAAATAATAAAATCCTATTTGAGATCACAAATGTGTCAAGATCGTTTAGTTGGTCTAGCTACGATTTCCATCGAGAAAGAAATTGCTGATCATTTGGACATAGAAGATTTGGTTAAAGATTTCGCAGAATTAAAAGCTAGGAAAATTCACTTTTAATTACGATTTGTTTTTTATTTTTTCATGAATGGAATTTGTTTTGTTTTTTATTTTTGTATAAATTGAGTTTTTTTATTTTCTATATTAAAGTTTGATTTTCAGTGTTTTTCTATTTTCCTTCAAATTGGAAATTATTGCATTTTTAGTTTTTGCGGCGGCAAATTTGCATCTCGCCTACACATAGAAAACTGTTAAAACCGGGCCTGTATATAGGTAATGCCGCTTAACTGCAGATTTACCTATAATATATATATATATATATATATATATATATATATATATATATATATATATATATATATATATATATATATATATATATATCATTGGTGTAACTAGGGGGGAGCAAAACCCCGCAAGGCGGGTAGGCACGGAGCTTAAATAGCCCTGCAGAGATTTTTAAATTTTACTCATGAATAATATGACTGGTAATAATAATTTTAAGTTTAATTAATTTTTTTTTAGATTTAACTTAATATATTTTATTTATTAACTTAATATAAAAAGGAAATATTGGATATTTTATTCTTAAATATATTTTGAAAAAATCTAAAATGGGAGAAAAAATTTAAGCAGGGCCCTTTACTTCTTTAGTGGGGGGGGGGTGCAAATTTTATGGTTACGCCACTGATATATATATATATATATATATATATATATATATATATATATATATATATATATATATATATATATATATATATATATATATATATATGTATATATATTTATATACATATATGTGTATATATATTTATATACATATATGTATATATATATATTTATATACATATATGTATATATATATTTATATACATATATGTATATATATATATACACACACGAGGCTTATTTAAATTTTTTAAATTTAACTTAGTTTCATATTTTCATACACTTTTATTTTGAAATTTTAGATTATAATAGCTTTGAAACAATGATAATGAAAGTTTTTTCATCGTTCTAAATTTATGGTAAGTTAAATAAGCTTTTTTGTTATAAAATATATGTTACTATGTTGTTGAATTACATTAATATTTTTATAAATTACGTTATAGCTACAGTTATGGTCGTAAAAGATTAAGAAAAATCTTATGGGTGCAATTATTCCTCTGACACCTGCAAAATTAACAAAAGAACTGACCATCGCTGTTTTATTGTATTTTTTTTAAATGTTCTAGTTAAACAATCTATCACTTAATTATTTGTTATTTTTATTATTGTTTTATAAATAAGCGTCTTTATTGCTTAGCGACTAGTTAAGTTATATTATAAGGATTATATTTTCAAGAAAATTCTGTGTTTAAATTATTATTTTTATTTAAACTCGTATATTTCTTGAAAAATAAGCCTACTAATATATCTATGAAATCTTTAAAACTCAAATAACTAAATAAAACCCTAATAAACATATGAATTTAACTAAAAAAACTATTAACTAAAACTAGAAAGTAGTACTTAACCGAGAAAAAAAAACCTACTAATCCTGTTAAGTACCTACTAAATTCCGAGTAAAAACCCTAGTAATACTACTAAGTTTCCTTCTAAAAACTTGCTAATCCTACTAAGTTTCCTACTAAAACCTGCTAATCCTACTAAGTTTCTAGTAAGTACTCGGCGGGAACTTACTAAGTTTTAGTAGGAAACTTATTAGGAACTTAACAGGATTAGCGGGTTTTTTTTTCTCGGGTAAGGACTTCTTGGGGCACCTAAATCAACTTAAAAAAAAAAAAAAAGATATCTTTCTTCGACATCGAAAAGACGTCTTTTTTTATCTTAATCTTGTCATGAAAAGACATAAAAATTGCGTCTTTAAGACGCCTTTTTTTAGTCAAATATGCAAATCTAAAAAAGTGTTTTTTCTCGGGGTCGGAACGAGTTTTTTGCCATACTTATTAGTATACTATAGTATCCTATACACTATATTATTCCTACTTTTCATATATTAAAATCTATTTTTTTCTAATGAAAATGATAATAGCTCTTCATACAAAGTATGACAAAAAGCTTTTTCCGATGCCGAGAAAAAAACCTCTTTTAGATGTCAACATAAAAAAGGAAGCATTTTCTACATCTTTTATATGTTTAAATATAGGAGAATAATTTATAAATAAAACAATAGTATTTTTCAACAGAATATTTTTTCATCTTTCTCTTTCTTGAGCAAGCTCTGTTTCTTGGCGTTGTTGAATAAAATTAACAATTTCACAATGAGAATTCGTTTTATACGAGCAGGTTACGACTTCTAGCTGGTTACCACTTCTAAAAAACGAGTGAACATAAAAAACAGTCCATTGCTTAAATGTAATACAAAAAAAGCAAACGAAACTTGATAAGATATTGATATTTTTTTGTCTTCTATAACATGACTTTTTAATTGAATTTCGCTGAAATTAAGTGTTGTAGATTCATAACAATTTATTGACTAAAGACTATCAAAACAAAAAGATAATTCAGCTAATACACCTTGAGAGTTGTTATTCATTTAAACTGGAAAAAAGTATTTATCAAAGCTCTATTTTAGCCTGAAACATAAGAATCCCTTACTTAACAACATAAAATCATAAAAACTGGCAATATCATTAGCAACACAGATGAAATACACATAAACAAAAATGAAAACTTAAAAGCTGCAATGATGTTTAAATATAAGAAAGTGTACCTTTCCAGTATCATTTTTACTTGGTTTTTTGTATCCAAACCAAAAACTTTGCGAACAGTTCTAAAAATAAATATGTTGTCATTACGTGTATTTTTATAATTGCTAAATGACAAACAACAGTTAATAGTAAATAATATATTTAACATAAAAGTTAAAGAACCAATCTTGTGTATAAACAATTTCATCATTCAACTAAATAAAAACAACAAAATTATTCAGATCATATAAAAATATATTAAAAAAAATTGCAAGCCTACTGAATGCTTCTTTTTTTCTATCGTTCGTTTCACTGGCACTTGAACAAGTAAATATAGAGAGAAATTGTTTACAGGTTTAATTTTTCGTCTGAAAATAAATATTTTAATTTAATATGTAATAAACAACGTTCTTCAAGCACAATACATTAAAAAATTAGTCTAAAAATAAACGGTCAAACTTTTTTAAAACACTTGCCTGCGACTAACTTAATTGAGACTAGATCATATCGATACCATCTTACTGGCACCACGCCATCCACTTTTGCTTCTTCCGATTAATATTTTTTTAAGTAAGCAACTGCAATTGTATATTTATTTCAGTATATATATATATATATATATATATATATATATATATATATATACATATATATATATATATATATATATATATATATATATATATATATATATATATATATATATATATATATATATATATATATATATATATATATATATATATATATATATATATATATATGTATATATATATATATATATATATATATACTATAATATAAATATGCATATTATGTATATTTTACATAATATATTATTTTATTATAAAAATTATTAAATAAACCCGCTTACCGACAAAAGTTAATTTTTAATTAATTTTCCTATGCAAAAACGTTTCACATAAAAGTTATATAAAAGTATTTTGTAAACAAAAAACGGGCCAATCAGAACGTAACAAAGATATCGTAGTTACGATACTGTGGGTTAAAACTCATTTTTGTTAGGTTCTATTGGCAACAATTATTTTTAATTTTCTTAAGCAAATAATGATTTCCTTATTAACTACCGATTGACGTCTTTTTGACCTCTTTTCTGAAGACGTCTTTTTAAAAGACGTCTTCCCACGTCTTTATTTTGGCTGATTATAAAAAGACATAACAAGTCATAAAAAAGACGCCTTTTATTCGTCTAAAGATGTCTTTGTTCCATCTGGGAACCTTATTGCTACGATATTATCCTGAATTAGCAATTTAAAATTCGGGAAATTTCTAATAAAACTATTTATAAATAAAGTCTTGTATTGTAAAAAGAGTATACCAAACCTTTTATAGAATTTCATTAATAATATTAGTTGTAATTTATATAATATTATAATTAAATAAAATCTTCTTAAATATTTTGTGGTTTCATTCTCGGGTGCAACCGATTTTACCCGATTCAAGTAATATTTTATGTTGAATTGTTTTCTACTTAGTATTTACACAATAAAAGTTTAATTAACTAAAATTTTAGACATTGATATGTCTAAAATTATATTTTAAGTTTAATTTTAGACAGGCTAATCCTTTCCAGCCGACTAGAACAAATTAGGTTTTTTATTGTTTTATAGTCATGGTTTTTTATTACGTAATAAATAATTCTTCCGCGGAATAATTGACGCGAAATTCCGCGTCAAGACGTGACTATTAAAGCGTGACAAGTTAAACTTTCTGAGTTGCGTAAGTCAAAAGTAAATTTCAGTATAATAATTCATTTTTTTAGCTTGTGAAGGAAATGTTCCTTCACAGTGTTAAGCCTAAAGTCTTAAATTTCAAAATCGCAAATTTTAAGAGAGTACTTAAAGTTTGTGTTTTTTTCACAAAAATTGTGTGACTCAATTTTTTTCTCAAAAAAGTAGTGACACACAATTTTTGCAACTACACACTCTAAATTTGTAAACATAAAAATGTAAAGAACTCTTTTAGATTTTGCATCTAGTATCTGACTCAAATGTTGAACCACAAAATAGCAGATATAGTTTTTTTGTTTGTTTTTTTCTCTTTTTTTAAATAAATCTGATTTATAACCCAGAGTAATTTTTTTAAATAGGTTCCGAGCAATAATTAAAATTGTTTTGTTCATCTTTAAGTTATATTATAAGATTGTAAAATGGGGATCCTAAAGTAGACTAAGTACTTGGTATTGTTACTTTTTGAGCTTGTAAACGATTTCTTTTAAATTTGCAGAAGCTAGACTCCCACCTGGCCGTAAATGGCGAAAACTCTGGTGGAATAACTTTGAAGATGTTGAACCGACTTCAAAAATGTTCTGCAAGTCAAATGCAAGTTATGCCGATAGATGTCCTCTCTAACAGAATCGCTAGATCAAAAGCTTCTGCAACTGGCATGAAGTCACACCTCAAGCGCAAACACAAAACTGTGTATAATGAAGTTTTGTGGCAGGAGGAAGAAATGAAGTCTCAACAAGCCACTTCTGGGTAAAAACTTTAGTTTTTGGCATCAATAGGAGGTAATCATTTTTTAATACTTATTGATTCTTAAAACTTGCAAAACCGCTTTTAGAAGTGAAAGATTTTGTGATAACAGCAATTAAAAATATTTCTAAGAATTGGAGCTCGTAATTACTTTCAACTGCGCGTTTTTTAAAGCTGAAATCGCAAAATCCTATGCAATTAAGATTTGACTATGAAGTGTGTCTAGGCCTTGCAAACTCAAATGTTTTTTTTCACTTTATGGAATCCTATCAATTCAACAAATGTTTCAAGCAAAATGTCCACAGGTAAAGTAAAGTTCTATTCCAATATTTATGCTAAAACCTACCCGAGTAAAGTAAGTTTGAAATGCCAGGAGTTATTGTAATTCAAAATATTTAAATTATTTTTAGTACACACTTCGCTCTGCAAGGACCTACGCTCAGAATAAATTTCCCATTGTATACGAGGCTGTCAAAAAAAGCTGTGAAAGACATTCCCAGTGAAAAAAAACATCTTTAGACGAATAAAAGGCGTCTTTTTCATGACTTGTTATGTCTTTTTTATAATCAGCCTAAATAAAGACGTGGAAAGACATTTTTTAAAAAGACGTCTTCAAAAAAGAGGTCGAAAATACGTTAACCGGTTGTTAATAAGGAAATCATTATTTGCTTAAGAATATTAAAAAATAATTATTGCCAATAGAACCTAACATAGATGGATTTTAACCCACAGTATCGTAATTATGATATCTTTGTTACCTTCTGATAGGCCCGTTTTTGTTTACAAAATACTTTCATATAACTCTTATGTGAAACGTTTTTGCATAGAAAATTTAATTAAAAATTAACTTTTTTTGTTAAGCGGGTATATTCAATAATTTATATAATAAAGTAATATATTATGTAAAATATACATATAATAAATGCATATATATATATATATATATATTATAGTATATATATATATATATATATATATATATATATATATATATATATATATATATATATATATATAATATATATATATATATATATATATATATATATATATATATATATATATATTGAAATAAATATACAATTGCTGCTGTTTAGCTAAAAAATGTTAATCGGAAGAAGCAAAAGTGAATGGCGTGGTGCCAGTAAGATGGTATCGATATGATCTAGTTTCAATAAAGTTAGTTGCAGGTAAGTGTTTTAAAAAGTTTTACCGTTTATTTGTAGACTAATTTTTTAATGTAATGTGCTTGAAGAACGTTGTTTATTACATATTAAATTAAAATATTTATTTTCAAACGAAAAATAAAACCTGTAAACAATTTCTCTCCATATTTACTTGTTCAAGTGCCAGTGAAACGAACGATAGAAAAAAAGAAGCATTCAGTAGGCTTGCAATTTTTTTTTTTTTTATTTATAAATGATCTGAATAATTTTGTTGTTTTTATTTAGTTGAATGATGAAATTTTTTATACAAAAGATTGCCTCTTTAACTTTTATGTCAAATATGTTATTTCCTTTTAACTGCTGTTTGTCATTAACAAAGCAATTATAAAAATACACGTAATGACAACATATTTATCTTTAGAACTGTTTGCAAAATTTTTGGTTTGGATACAAAAAATCAAGTGAAAATGATACTGGAAAGTTACACTTTCTTATATCTAAACATCATTGCAGCTTTCTAGCATTCATTTTTGTTTATGTGTATTTTATCTGTGTTGCTTATGATATCGCCAGTTTTTATGATTTTATGATGTTAAGTAACGCATCCTTATGTTTCAGGCAAAAATAGAGCTTTGGCAAATACTTTTTTCTAGTTTAAATGAATAACAACTCTCAAGGTGTATTAGCTAAATTATCTTTTTGTTTTGATAGTCTTTAGTCAATAAAGGATTTTTAAATTGATATAAATCTACAACACTTAATTTCAGTGAAATTCAATTAAAAAGTCATGTTATAGAAGATATAAATTATTGTTATAAAAATATCTATATCTGTTTTCAATAACTTGGCTTTCACAGCAAATCTGAGAGGTGCAAATGTTTAGCTTGATTTAAGTACTACATAACAAAATACATCATTGTACAGTCATTTTGATAGTTGTAAATTAATTTAGTACATTCATTTTTATATATTTTAAGACTGTTTAGCTCCTGTCCCAATCTAATCTAGTGGGTTCAAAAAGTTGGGACCGCGCTGGAAACAAAATTGGATTAAAAGGATCAGCCGTTTCTAAATTAATAGTCGGTAAGTATAATGTGCTCCACTCAGCTAATCAAGTTTCGTTTGCTTTTTTTGCATTACATTTAAGCAATAGACTGTTTTTTATGTTCACTCGTTTTTTAGAATTGGTAACCAGCTAGAAGTCGTAATCTGCTCGTATGAAAGGATTTCTTGACGTGAAATTTTTAATTTTATTCAACAACGCCAAGAAACAGAGCTCGCTCAAAACAGAAAAGAAAGAGAAAGATGAAAAAATATTCTGTTGAAAAATACTACTGTTTTATTTATAAATTATAATATATAAAAGATGTAGAAAATGCTTCCTTTTTTATGTTGACATCTAAAAGAGGTTTTTTTCTCGGCATCGGAAAAAGCATTTTGTCATACTTTGCATGAAGAGCTATTATCATTTTGATTTAAAAAAAATAGTTTTTTATATAAGAAAAGTAGGAATACTATAGTGTATAGGGTACTATAGTATACTATAAGTATGGCAAAAAACTCGTTCCGACCCCGAGAAAATACACTTTTTTAGAAGTGCATAACTGATAAACAAAGACGTTTTAAAGACGAATTTTTTAATGTGTTTTCATGACAAGATTAAGATAAATAAATTGAAAACTTTTCAACTTAGTAAAAGGGGCTGTCCATAACTGATGTCTGCAATTTTTCTCAATTTTTAAACCCCTCCCCTTTTTGTCAAATTCTGTCAATTTTTGACAAAACCCCCCCTTATATATAATGTCAGATTTTGTACCCCCTCCCCTAAAGTAACATTAAAAATATGTGTAAGTACCATCGATTTTTTCTGATTAAGTTATACATTTATATCTCAGCATATTATATTATAGAACAGTTGATATCTCATCAAATAGTAAACAAATTTTTGAAAATTTTATTCTGTATCTATAATATAAATTCAATCACTCATCGTCTTACATAAAGTCATTTGACAAATGACTTTATGTATGTGCTTTAAAGCAAATACATAAAGTCATTTGTCATTAATATCAAAGAACACTCAAAGTGTTCTTTGATATTAATGACAAATGACTTTATTTATTTGCTTTAAAGCACATTTTAAAATCCGCTGAGACCGAATAATGATTGTTAAATTTATATACAAATTGTTGATATTTGTAAATTATTAGATTATCAGTCAAATGGTAATACAATAGTAAAACGTTGGTAAATTTTTAATTTATATCATGTCTCATGGCCTACTTAAATTACACGGCCTGATTTGTTGCATTTTCCGTAAAAAATTAGGAGGCCAGTTTTTTTACGGCTCAAGTATAAAAACTTAATTTTCGCTATAGTTATGAGTCTTGTTTGCACTATAATTGGTTTATTCTGATTTTATTAAAATGGTTTAATAATAGTTAGATTTTATTTGAGTACTTACATTATTTTGTGCTGGATTTTTTGTTAACTGATTGCCTGCTTCAGTTTATTCCAATTACACAGAATACTGAAATAGGCTTTCAGATAGCTATATCAACACATACCAACATGCTTCTAAAAATAACCTTACAATAAACCTTAAAATAAATGTTGCTAAGACTGTCTCAAACTCTTCATTGAAAAAAAAAATCAAAGGTTTGTAGTTTTGTATTTTTTATAATTGAAATTAAAAGAAGAAATACCTTTTTACTAGGAATATTTATATTGTCTTTGCCTTTTTTGTAATTTTTTTACTTGATCTTTACTCAATGAATATGTAACTTCTTTTTGCAAATTGTTATAAAAATATTATTAACAATACGAGATCTTTATTTGACTCCCCACTTTTGGTGCTTTTCATTAGTAAAATTGTCATTGCTACAACAAATCTATAAAATTTGTTTTGCAAATTTTTAATTGAAAAAGAATGACTGCAATTTTTTATTTAAATAAGAGAAATAACATAAAATACTAAACAGAAGACAAATAAAGTTAGACAGGTTGAATTGCATATATAGGTTCTTCTCTGTATAAAGTAACATTTATTAATCATAAATTTAACATAAAAATCTTTTTGTTAATTTTTATTTTTATTCCTTGCTTAAGTATATAAACCTGTGCTATTTTTAAAAAACTGACACTAGTAATTATGTAGACAACTAAGCTAAATTTTGCACAATATTTTTAATGATTTTCAAAATTCTGATAAAATATTTTTTGGGAAAATCCGCGAAAATTTTTTTACTAATGCATGTTTCTAATTATACTTACTTTTTTACTAATGCATGTTTTTAATTATACTTACTAAAACCTAGCTCCAAAAGAGTACTTTGTAAATTAGAACTAAGAACAACTGCAAAGCCTTCCTCAAAAAAATCATTCACAAGAGATACAGTTGCTTGTAAGGTTGTTATAAGAGCACAAGAAGTTTTTTTGGTTAATGTAAAGTATTTATCAAATTTTATTTTGATTAAATTTCAGTACTATTTGCAATTTCTCTATAAAGTGTGGGTTTGTTACCAGCTTTGCTGAGTTTGATTGGATAAATTAAGTTTCTGCTTTGAATTAAGTATGATAAATAACTTATAAAATAATGATTAAAGTGTGTTGCATTATTTATTTCAGGAAAATAATTATAAATTACAGCTGCAGTTGTTTCGTCAAATATTATCAATGTTGACAACTTGTTTGTTGTTTCTAAAATATGTGACTTGATAATTAATTTTACTTGCCTGTTTAATAATTAATTTTTTAATAAACTTTAAGAAATATATTCCCTGCAATGTAACTAGCAGTAACTTTAGCAGTAACTGGAAAAATCAAATGAAAAAGAGTAATTTTTTTTTTTTTTTTTTTTTTGCGTTTAATAAGTTTTTTCTTACATTTTTTATAAAACGAAGTATATCAAATAATAAGTATGTTTTATATACTCCTTTTTTAAACTGAATGATAAATTAATAGTTTTCCATCACCAATATATGCTTTATGAAACTATAAAAATGCATTAAGATTGGCAGAATGGTTATCTGTCACAACAGCCCTTATCTTTAATTCAGATTGGTGCATTGAGTGCATTGAGGTAATACACTCATCAATTTTTTTTTTCAAACATAAACTTGTTATGTAAACTTTTGGTGAGGATTTTAAAATAAAAACAAAAACAGTTTTATAAAGATTATTTTCTCAATCTTCATCAAATTGTTTACAACTTTGAGATTAAGCTGCTTTATGGAAGTACATCTTAACCACAAAAAGCAGATAATCACTTAACAACAAATTTTTGTCAATAATATTTCTAATATAATATAGTTTTTTAATTTGTAATTTTCACCACTGCGAAACAATTTTAATAAAGAAACATGAAAATATGAAATATGATAAGCATTTATTAGGCAATGAAAAATTAAGAATTTTATTAACAGATATTGACTTTAAAACAGTTGGTATGCCTGATATTTCTTGGCCTGTATTTTAATTGCTGTATGTATGAAACACAAGCATAGTAGAGTATTTACATTTCAAAACGTTGTTTTGCAGTGTAAATATTTCAAAGAAAAATCGATTTTTTATATCTAATAACTGCAATTATAATAAATAAAAAAGTACAAACCTTTAAAATTATTTCCAATAGAGAGTTGTGAGAAGTTTTAGCAACATGTAAAGTTATTTTTAGTAGCATGTTGGTATGTGTTGATATAGCTATCTGAAAGCCTATTTCAGTATTCTGTGTAATTGGAATAAACTGAAGCAGGCAATCAGTTAACAAAAAATCCAGCACAAAATAATGTAAGTACTCAAATAAAATCTAACTATTATTAAACCATTTTAATAAAATCAGAATAAACCAATTATAGTGCAAACAAGACTCATAACCATAGCGAAAATTAAGTTTTTATACTTGAGCCGTAAAAAAACTGGCCTCCTAATTTTTTACGGAAAATGCAACAAATCAGGCCGTGTAATTTAAGTAGGCCATGCATGTCTCTAGGAAACTCCCCACAAAGCAAATATGCTATTTCTATACTACATTGTAGATGTAAATACCTTTAAAATATGTTTGTATTAGCCAAACTCATATAACGCGGTTTGTAAGAAAAAAAATAAAAATGGTAGCGTTATAAATAACAACAAAACCATGTGAAGTCTATTTTTGTATATAGGTAGTTTTGTTTATATAAATTTTAAACCATTTTCAACAAAAATAGTGACTTTAGTTTAAAATCGTATTGTGACCAAATGTGATCATGATCTCAATACATTCCAACTGTTAGGAAAGTTTTTTGTATTCCTTCTGAAAAGCTTCTACACGTGGAAGGCGATAAAATTCTATTGGTTTCCCATTTGCGTTTTAAGAATATCTTTTCATTTTAAAATCTAGGATAGCTAAAGCTAATTATTAAACTTTTTTCTGAATAAAAAACACAGACAAAAAAGGTTTAAACAAAGCTACCATTTTTATTTTTTTCCCTACAAATAGACCCAGGTTGCTGACGTGAATTTGGCTAATAAACTTGAATTTTTTTCTTAAATGGACATCAATTTGGTCTCAACACCCACTCCACATTGTCAATTCTTGTCAAACTTTTTGGTACTCCCTCCCCCTTATATTTACTGACATCATTTATGGATAGCCTTAAAGTCCTACTTATCCAAAGACCGAGACAACGGAATTCTACTGTATTTAATCGTTTTTTTTTAATTATAAACATAATTCTAATAGGCCCAGATTTGGCAAAAAAGTAAGCATATATATGCATATTTCTGAGCCTCGAGAAACTATTTTAAAAATTTTAATTTTATTTAATTAAAAATTATAATTATATATATTTCTAAATTTAAACCAACAAAAAAAACAAAAATCGAAGTTTATAACAACGTTAGTTCATATACATTAAAACCAAAGCAAAAATACAAAGCATAAGTCAACTTTTTATTTTTCTTAAACCCATTAACCTTTAGTAACGCGCACACTTTTATAAATTAATGAAATAGGTATATTTTATTAGAAATATGCATAAGCTTAAGCATATTTTTGGACCTTTTTTTACTTTTTGTTTAAGCATATTAGAACCTGTTTCAAAAATTTCATATGCTTAAAAAAAACAACATGTATATTCCTTTATTCTTACGTAATGAGTTCAAAAAACATCATTATGTATATTTATTATGGCACGTTTCGTAAGTTTGTTTCCGTTAAGAACTCATTCGTATGTTGTGATGCAAAATACTTTCGTTTCGAAAGAAATTTTGTTTTTTATCAATATTTCTAAAAATAAAACCATAAAAATTTAATATGTTATTATACTAAAAATAAAAATTCATAATATACATTTTGGGATTTAAAGATGTTAATTTTTACAATTAAAATCAGTCTAGCAAACAAGTTTTCTTTATACACTTCAAAACGTCGTTTGGCGAAAATGCTTGTTTCGCACGTGCGACTTCCGAAACCGCTACTTTCGTATGTTGCAAAATAGTTTTATTTGCGTATGCCATTTTCGTATGCGAAATGCTAAATTTCGGAAATGGCATTTGCGAAATGAACATCGACAATTTTAAATGTTTTGTAATATTCGGTACGAAAAAATGTAATTCCTCGTTCTCAATCTGCTTACAAAAGAATGCTGTTTTTCCGGAATCGCACGAAATCCTCCGGTTAACAACCCTACTGTGCAGCTGTTTTGTCCAAGCTTGAAGAAAAGTTTAAGAATCATGGCTGCAATGAAAAAGCTTTTGTTGAAGCCAACTTCTCCCCGGCATTATTCGAAAAGATCAAACGAGAAATTATAATTGAGCATTCTTCCTACGAAGAATGGACCTCTGCAACACGCCCAGAGGTTTTTGAGAAGTTTTCCCGTTAAAACAATCTCCTTTATGAAGCCAACAGAGGTAAAGAAAAAGTAACAGACCCAATGGTTGGAGCTAAAGATAAACCTTCTTTTTTTAATGAAGTTTTAATGAAAACTTTTTCAAAAGTCAAAGTGCCAAAACATGCTGATGTCCTTTGTTGGTTGAAACAAAATGAATTTCGATTTCCACTTTTGTCTACAGCTGCTCGTACTGTGCTCTCCGTCCTAGCATCTTCTGCAGCATTAGAACAAGTTTTCTCAGAAACAGGAAATACTATAACTCCACTACAAAGTCGTTCGGACCCAAATAATGTAACCAAATAATAACAGCAGCAAAGTCATAATTCAGTGGGATTTACAACTTGAGTCAGGTAAGTGGAGTTTGTTAGAGGGTTTGTTGGTTGCTGTAACATATTTATTATTTTATTCCTAATAGTTTGATTTTTGATTTTACTTTAATTTGAAAAATTTAGATTAAAAAAATTTAATTAAAAATTAAAAGATAATTTATAAAACTGTCAAAACGTTTATTTTAAAAATTAGATTTTATTTTTCATGCATATTTTTAATTTAACTGACTAAAACTGTTAGGAAATATCCTATCATATTTTGATACAAAGTATCAAGAAGAGTAAAAATGCTGAAACAATGTTATTCAGGTCAACTTGAAGGTCCATCTAAGTCTAATCAGCATCAAAGAGCAGCCAGCTCTGGAGATTTAGACTTTTCAATGAACAGTTCTATGCTACTGCCTCCTCGAGCAGAACCTCAACTCCAGTTAAGCGCAATGCATCTCATAGCCAATTTTAAGAAATTGATTCAGAAGATGATGAAGATCAACTTAATCTGGCCTCCAGTGGTTTAAGTCAAAGTTTTGATGATAATGATGATTATACATCACCCTGAATTCAGACAAAGGCAACTTTAAGTTGCAGGTATTTATTTTTTAGAAATAGTTAAATATCTAATAGTCTCATCCTTATACCAAAAATCTTATAAACACAACTCCAGTATAACTTTTAGCAATTAAAATCTTTGTAAGAAAAATTATGAGATGTTTGGAAAAATAATGAGTATGAAGATATTGTTAAAAATAGTACGGTTAACATTTTGTTTTACTTACAGGCTTTAAACGCATTAGATGATGATACGAAATTTAAAAATGTAAAAAACAAAATATGCTATATATTGCAAATCTGTATATAAAAAATAGCAAAAATAATAGTAAATGCGTCAGAGATGAATACAAATACGTTAAAATACGTTACAAATACGTTAAAATACGTTAGCTTTTCTACTTTAATGTAAAGTAATACACTACAATAGTTATTGAAATTGTTTTCATCAAAACAATACAATAGTTATTGTAATTGTTTTCATCAAAACAATACAATAATTATTGTAGTTGTTTTCATCAAAACAATACAATAGTTATTGTAATTGTTTTTATCAAAACAATACAATAGTTATTGTAATTGTTTTCATCAAAACAATACAATAGTTATTGTAATTGTTTTCATCAAAAAATACAATAGTTATTGTAATTGTTTTCATCAAAACAATACAATACTATTGTAATTGTTTTCATCAAAACAATACAATAGTTGTTGTTATTTTATTTCATTAAAACAATACAATACAATAGTTCTCAAATTTTATTGTATTGTTAGAAAAAAAAAACAATACAATACTTATTGTAATTGTGTTTCATCACAGCAATACAATACCAAAATAAAGATTTTTTATTGTTTCTCTAATATTACAATACAATATTTTTGTATTGCTATGTGTAATTGTATTTAATTTTTACAAGTACAATTACAATAGTCCTAACCCATAACGCGCCTATAAAAATGAATAGACACGCATATAAAAATGAACAAATGCGCATATAAGAATGAATAAATGCGCATGTAAGAACGAATAAACACGCATATAAAAATGAGCAGGAGGCTGCATAAGCACGAATCGGCATATGTGCGAACTAGCATAAGTGCGAAGCGTTGCAAAAACTGGCATAAGTGCAAACTGGCATATGTGCGAATTGGCATAAGTGCGCCAAAATATTTTGCAAACTTTGGCAAAAGTGCGAATTGGCATAAGTGCGAACTGGCTTAAGTGTAAAGCAGTTGCAAAAACTGGCGCAAGTGCAAACTAGCATAAGTGCGAATTGGCATAAGTACGAAATACTAATTTGCACTTATGTCAATATATGAAATTTTATTCGGCGCACTTATGCCAACTCACACTTATGCCAGTTCGCACTCATGCCATTTTTTGTAACTGCTTCGCATTTATGCTAGTTCGCACGTATGCCAATTCGCACTTATGCCAATTCGCACTTGTGCCAATATTTGCAAAGTTTTTTGGCGCACTTATGGCAATTCGCACTTATGCCAGTTCGCACTTATGCCAGTTTTTGTAACTGATTCACACTTATGGCAGTTCGCATATATGCCGATTTGCACTTATGCCAATGTTTGCAAACTTGTTCTGCGTACTTATGCGAGTTCGTACTTATGCCAGTTCGCACTTGTGGCAGTTTTTGCAACTGCTTCGCACTTACGCTAGTTTGCATATATGCCAACTCGCACTTATGTTAATGTTTGCAAAATGTTTTGGCGCACTTATGTCAATTTGCACAAATGCCAGTTCGCACTTATGCCAATTTGCGCTTATGCCAGTTCGCACTTACGGCATTCGCACTTATGCCAGATCGCACTTTGAAATTCGCGCTTATTAATTAAAAATTAGTTTTTTTAACATTATTTAAAAATAATATCTATAACCTAGTAGTTAACTACTAAGTTCCACTAATATTTCATAACTAGTTATAACCTATCAGTAGAAATAAAAAACAAATATGAACGTAGTAGTTATCCAATTTAAAAATTTCCAAAAAACTTTCTAATAATTATTTTAAATGAAATAATTTTAATCATTTAGTCAACATATTATAGTTATCATAAAAAAGCAAGCAAAGCAATAAAAACATTAGTTAAAACAGCCGTTCTGGATTACGAAATGGAACTGGTAAATAATAGCAGATTTGACCCAAAAATAATCCAATCGTACGTCAAAAGCAAACCAAAAACACACGATCGCATACGTCAACTTGAAACAACTAATAATCAAACTACAACAGATCCTAAAGTAATATGTAACACTCTTAACGAATATTTCTAATCAGTTTTTGAAATCGAAACGCTAGGGTGTATACCAACATTCAACACTCGTTCCACTAGCATAAACCAACCGACCACACTCGCATCATACAATTCCGTCAAAGAAAAACTTTTGGACCTGAATAAATCCAAATCAATGGGCTTTGACAGTCTTCATCCACGCGTCCTGAAATACTGTGCTGCAGGTTTTGCTATCCCACTGAGCATTATCTTCTCTAAATCGCTTAAAGCTAGAGAAGTACCTTCGCAATGGAAAAAAGCCGAAATCACTCCTATTTTCAAAAAAGTCTGCAAGTTGAACCCCTCAAACTATCGACCTATCTCACGCACTTCTGTCCCTTTCAAGGTAATAGAAAGCTTTTTACACAAACGTATTACTGACCACTTAAACAAAAATAAACTCATCAGCTCTGCTCAACACGGGTTCCGAAAAGGAAAAGGTTGCATCACAAACCTACTCGAAACTTGCGACATCCTGACTGAAGCTGCCCGCAAAGGTTACCCAACCAATATCATATTCACAGACTTTGCTAAAGCATTCGACGAAGTTCCGCACCGTCGTCTGCTGCTCAAGCTAAAATCATATGGAATGTCCGACAACTTGCACGATTGGATCAAAAGCTGGCTACCGACCGGCTACAACGCGTAACCATTGGTAACAATAAATCTAATTGAAAAAGTGTCTCTAGCGGTGTGCCGCAAGGATCTGTTCTTGGACCACTCCTGTTCCTTATCTACATTAACGATTTTCCAGACAAAATACAACACCATTTTAAAACGTATGTAGATGACTGTAAAATATTCGGAACTATAGAATCAAACCATGACATCATAAAACTCAAAGCCTATATCAACGATGCAGTGAAATGGTCGCACACATAGCTCATATCATTTAACGTCGAAAAGTGCAAAGTCATGCACACCGGGCTCAGCAAAAAAAAAAAATCGACTGCAATTTATACAATGATTAACCTGGACGGTCAACTGCACCAGCTACCATGCACGTCATCTGAACAAGACCTAGGCGTTTTTATAACGAGCGATCTAAAAGTTAAAAAACAAGCCTGCGCGGCTGCATCAGATGGCAACCGAATGCTTGGCAGGCTCAAGATGGCTTTTCAAGGTCAAAGTTCTGCATTATGGCGCACACTGTACATTTTGTACGTTCGCCCACACTTAGAATTCGCAGTACAGGCCTGGTCACCGTTTTCAAAACATATTGCCTTCTTTAAACACCTTTCGTATGCTCAAAGACTATCAAGCCTGACAACACTATTTGAACGACGAGCAAAAGGAGACCTTACCAAACAATATAAAATCATGACCAAACTTGATAATGTTAACTTTTACGTCCCTCAACTTATATGCGGTAGTGGTGTAGTGGTAGAGCGCTCGCTTCATAAACGAGTGGTTCCGAGTTCGATCCCCACCACGTCCTTGGTAGTACCGCGCTCAACTTATTTCTCCGCGGAGCAGCCTTGTTCGTCAAGGTTCGTATTTTGGAGTTATAGAGTTGAGAGAGGGTTATAACCACAAATAAGTAGCCTCCTCGTCTGTTGTGGCCTTCTCGGCCTTGAGGAGGTGAATTAAAATGTAAAAAAAAAAAAAAAAATTTCAATCTTACACGGAATCTTCAAAGTACAGTTTTCGGCCGCATGGACACACTAAAGAACTAAGAGCACAACTTGTCCGAAACTGCGCTGAAAGAAGATTATGGAATTCATTAACCCAAAATGCAGTGGACGCAAAGAACTTAAGCTAAAATTGAAAAACTGTATTTTCATAACAGAGAGGCCTGGTGTGCCGCTCTTTGTCAAAAAAAAATTTGTAAATTTATTTTTGACCATGAATGAATAAACCTAATTTTTATTGGTAAAGTCGTATTTTATGTACGTAAACAAAAAAACGAAAACGTAACTAAAAGTATTTTAAATTAAAAAGAGTTTTACAAAATATTAATGCACAATTATACAACCGTAAAACGCAAAATAAAAAAGTTGATGTTTTTTAATGAAAATACGTTATTGCATATATTTTTTATCTTTTTATATAAATTTAAATTCGATATATTGAAATGACGAGTAGAAGGAATTCATTAAAAATTAGATTTTTGTTTTTGATGGAATTTCTCCATACAAACTCGTGTAAATAGCTTTTAAACAAATTTTCACTTGTACCACTTTGTCGGCGAAGCTTCTTTTTTGCTCGCATCCATAAGTTTTCAATATTTTGAGTGTGGATATGAGGATTATTAAGGTAAACAAATTTTCTTGGTGTACAACAACTTCATGGCTATATATGCTATCATTTTATGTATTTATGTTTGCATACGATGCTCAGCCATCTAATATTATATGTGAACCAGGTAATATCTATCTTTTAATTATTGTATGAAGTGATTCAACTGTTCTATCTGGCATTTCAACAAGAAAAAATTTGCCTGAGTCACGTTTAATTCCATCAAATACCCAGTGACCTGGCCGCCATTGTCCACGATGGTATTTTCTGTGATAAAACTTTGATTCATCTATTTCAACAATAACTGGTTGGCCAGTAACTCTATACCACCTATTTCACATGGATTTTCCTCAAGCTACTACTCACAAAGTTCTCTACAGAAGTTAGACCAATCAACCATTGTGTATTTGCGATTTAATTGTAGATGTTTTCCATCAATTACCTTTCTCCGATTAATTAATCCACATTGAATTTGACAGGTAGTGTAAATAAATGAATTTGATATTAGCCGATGTTGTGCACACTAATTAATTACATCATTTTCATTTGATAAAAGACAAGCTAATGATGAAAGATTATACCTTAAAGTTAAAATATCATAATGATATTTGATACCATAATTGATTAATAAGTTGATACCACCTAATGATTAGATGGTATCAACTCATTATCAGGAACAATACAACGGGATGCCTGCGGTCTTTCATTGTTTAATTTAAAAAGCGTTATAAAAAACGAAATATAAGAATGTAGACAATATTTATTAATAAATTATGATTAAATTTTTAGTTTTAGTTCTTTGTAATAAAAAAATTCGTTGTAAAAAAAAGTTCTTTTTAAAAATGAAGAAGTTTTAATTATGCAAACACTTTTGTTTAAATTTATTTACAGAAAAAAAAAAAAAAAAAATTAATTCTTTTTTATTACGCATTACCTAAACTGCGTTTTGTACTTGATTAGTTTACTTACCTAAAATACGGCTTTACTTTTTTATTTATATTTCATTTAGTTACTTTCTTTGAATTTTAGTTTTAATTAATAAATTAATTGTTTGTTATTGTTTTTTGTACAAATTTATGTACTTTTCAGTTCTTAACTACCCATTGCTGTGTGCTAGAATGTTAATAACACAACTGCATGGTAGGCAGCTGAATATCTTTTTAAAATAAACTATTATAAATTAGTTTTTCAAGTAGATATCACAAATTTAAAAATGCTGCATGAACTATTAGCTGAGCTCTGCGAGTACACACAACTCAGGGGTTCCTTCTAGAATTTTTTTATATATAATTATATGTACTTTATTTTTTATTTGGTTGTACTTTACTAAAATCACTAAACTATATATATTTTACATTTCACTTTTTTCCTTCAATATAAACTCTTGCGTAAGAATCATAAAATAACGATATTATTTATTTGAAATCAGCGTTTGCAAAACGAAGTTTTGAAATAATGCAAACTGTTGAAATCTAAATAAAAAAGCATCGAATAAAATAATCAAATTTAGCACTTAAGAATCACGAAGTTAAGAATATTGGAGTTTTTTTTTTTTTTTGATTTTTAAATATAAGGTAATCTTTTTCTTCAATACCAGCGGAATTTTAAAATTTGTGATTGAATGAGAACCAATAACAAAGAAAATAAATTTAATTGCATCGCGCTGAAATAATTCGTTAGCACATTAAAATTTCAAAATTGTGAATCATTTGGAAGTACTGATAAAACTTTGCATTATTAAAATTAAAGGAGTTATGTAAAGTAATTATATATATATATATATATATATATATATATATATATATATATATATATATATATATATATATATATATATATATATATATATATATATATATATATATATATATATATATATATATATATATAAAGAATAATAATTAATAAATAAGAAATAATTAAACTTTTTTGCTGATAATGGTTTTTGCTTTTTTATAAGCTTTTTCAATATCAAGTTATTAAAAATTGATATAAACAGTTTTGTTTCATAACTTTATTATTAAATAACATTACAAAATTAGTTTTCATAATTTTTGAAGTTAAGTTTGTGATATTGCGGTATGCTATTGCGGAAATACAATTAATGCGATGCGTTATTTGAATGGTTAATTTGTGATATTGTGACGTGTTATTGGGATGTGAAATTTTTTAAACTGCGATGTGTTGATTAGAATGTATATAGTGACCGAGCTTATGAAATGGTATTGAAAGTTTCTTCAAACTATCTGTTCTTGTTTGAAGTAAAAAATTGAATGCTAGTTTTTATTTTTCTTATTTTAATTTCAAATTCAAAGCCTAATTGATCGAAATTAGGAGATTTTATGATATCAAATATAAAGACTCTGTTGTTTTATGATTTTACTAATTGTTTTAGGCAACAAAAAGACTATCAAAAGTTTGAGGTTAATAAGTGCTTCTGACATTTTTTACAAGTTTGTTGGTTACGTTAATAAGTGCTTCTGGCATTTTTTACATACATATTTGTTGGTTACGTTTTTTTAAGTTATAATATCATTAAATCAATAACAAAGAATAATAATGTGTCACTATAAAAGAATGAGAAAAATTGTTCTCATTTTACTATGTCTTACAGCAATATTGTTAGTTATACGTTACTTAAATCAAAAAATGAATTTTATAACAAATCAAAAATATGCAATGTCATATAAAAAAAAAAACTTTATCCAATTATCAGCAAATTCACTAATAAATGACACCGTTCCTCATCACCAATTTAACACTCTAAAAGAAATACACGAGCTTATGTGGCAACAAATTCATGCTCTGCAAGAAGAAGGTGATTGTGAAGAAAAAAAAATTTTGCTATGTAGAAATGTTGAAAATTATGCCGGTTTTGGCTCCAATGTTCACCGATACGGAGTGTGCATGCAAGTAGCATATGGATTAGGAAGAATCTTCTTTATCTACCAAGAACAGTATAACCACTTTGATGGGATATTCCAATGGGTTAAACCAGAATCATTAAAATGCGGATATTTAAAACAAAAAATCCTTTTAAATAAATTAAATTCTTGCAATGCGCAAGATTCCTCGTGCTATCTTAGCAACGGTTTTGATTTAAACAACAATCATAAGGTTATTGAATTTAACACATTAGTAAAAAGCGTACCTTATCCAAGGCACATACCTGGAACGTTACCAGAAGAACTCAAAAAAAACTTGTTATTTCTTGGGGTAAAAAGTCCATGGCTATGGTTTACATCACAGTTTCTTGCTTACCTTCTGTTAAGGCCAAACTTGTCCTTTTACGAAACTTTATTTGCTTTAAAAAAAAAAATTAATTTTACTTCACCAATTGTTGGTTTTCATATTCGTCACGGGGATAAGTTAACTAGTCGTGAGGCAAAATATATTAATGAAAGTGAATTTGTAAAAGTTGCAAAAGAATATTTTAATGAAAACAAGATTAGTCACAAACGCATTTATACTGCAACGGACAATATTTCTGTAATCGACCAGGTTAAAAAATATGCTCCAGAATTTCAAACAACATGTTTACCACAAAATTACTTGTTAAATGGTTTAGGGTCTTATTTTCAGAAAAATTTTTCAAAGGAAATAATAGAAAGTACTTTAGTTGATTTATACTTACTTACTAACACTGAATACCATGTATGCGATATATCATCAAATTTATGCAGATTAGTTCACGAACTAAAGCAAGGGAGACCTCCATTTAAGCAAGATAACAAATTTAAATCAGTGAATAAAGAAGTACAGTTTTACTATCAGTGGTGGGGTTTTATATTTCCATCTTCATTGTGGATTACTACCAAAAAGAATACAGAGACAGATTATAAAAGTAAAGATGGCAAAGCTTTTCAATTATTAAAATACGGTAATGATTTATTTAGAATATTAGAAACGAATAAACAATCTTCTTCTGATTTTGTGTATGCTCAAAAACTTACTAACGTAACAAATAAAACAACCGGATATGTTTATAAAAATGATCTTATGGAATGGCCAGGGACACCAACTTATTACTATTTTCCATGATCCTTATTGATATTAGTTTATAATGTATTTTAATATTTTATGCAACAAATTTTGATATGTTTTATCATTTTAATATAGTAAATATTTAAGCATATTTGCATCCTTTTTTTAATGATGTTTAACTATTTATCTTTTTTTGATTACATTTTTTAAAAATGTAATTGAGAAAATATAAGTTGTATGAGAATAATGTGTGAGTTTTAAAGTTTATTGATGAATATATACTTGGTTAAAAATAGTAAAAAAATGTTTTATCAAATTGTTGCTCTCACGTTTGGGGCAGGAGTAGCTAAAATTTTAGGGCTTTTTCGTTCCCAGGCTCTAATCATTGCAATTTTTTGCAAAGCATCCTTATTTGATATAATTATAAATATATAAATGTTTAGAGATTACACCTGTCTGTCTGGAAGTTAAGTATCTTAAACATCAAAAAATGCTGCATTGCGCCTGAGATACTTAGAATAAAGTTCTTTTTATTATCAATAAAATAAACCAATCATGAAATTTTTTTTTACAATGTAGCGTTAATTGGTAAAATTCCATCTGGTGTTTACACTTATTCAAACAAATACTTAATGAAATAAAAAAAATTTAAATGTTCAAGATGTTTCAGAAATTGAGAACTTGACAGTTACAATTAAGAAACGTAAGATGATATTCAGAACATAATAGTTGTAATTAAGAAAAGTTTATAATTTAGATTCAGAACAAAGTGCTTTGTATTTTTAACTTTGTTGCTTTAATTTACCTTGTAAATTATAGTAGAACCTTAATTTGCCCAATGTAGTATTATGAGTTGGTTTTCAATAAATAATATTCTAAATATACTTTCAAAAAAAGAATATATAATAAAATAAAAAACTGGAAAAAAATAACTGGAAAAATCCTACCCGGTGATAGTTCAATTTTATTTTATTTTTACACATTTGTTGGTCATATTCTAAATATATATTGCCAAAAATAAAAATAACAAACTTCACAAGTTTTTGGTAAACTTTATAAAAAATATAAAACAAGTTATCTGAAAGAAGATCAAAAGATCTTTTCGTCAAAACTTTAAATAAGTCTGAGCAACGGCAGCGCACGCTTGCCTCAGATACTAGAATTCTGTGGTTCAACGCCATCTCTGGGCAAGTTTTATATTGGTAAAGAAGGAGGCGTGAAATTCTTTTCAAATGCTCTTCTGCGTTGCTCTGTGGTATGATCGTAAGAACATCTTGGGGCACTTTAGATTAAAACTAACAACAACAACAAAAATAGTTCAAATAAGCATTTAACAAAGTTCTAAGTCAAAATAGGCAAAACAGTTTTATCCTAAAGAAGTCGTGCCCAATAGGAAATACAAAGTTGAATAAAGTTCGTTTGACAAAAAGCATATTCAAATTTATAGTATATTAATACTGTTTTCAAATGAGGATGACTTGCAAATAGTTTAGGTAATTAGAGCAAACCCAACCCCCGTCCCGATGCCTAAATACCCCTTTTCCTAAAACTACGTCTCCTAAGATATAATTTTTTTTTTAAAGTTTTATCATAATTTAGACCAAAATTATTGACAAATTTAAAGTTTAATTAAAAACTTTCTTTTTGTTTAAGATTTATGCCCATAGTCTTTTTGTTTAAGATTTATGCCCATAGAGGTTTAACATTCCACAAATTTACCCCATGAAATAACTTTAAATGTTCATTACTTTTAAACTAGGAGTTTTTTTTGTAATAAAATTTGAAATCACTCGATATATTTAATTTAGTTTAATAAAACACAAAAAACGATTAGAAAAATTTGTTTTAGGAACCATACCCTAGAGGTGTTGGTGGAAGTGGTTTAGGATTGGAGATCTTCGTTAAGTTTGTTACTTTGATTTTGTTAAAATATTTTGCATTTGCAAAATATTTTAACAGGAAACGCAAAGATTTAAGATCTATAGATAATGATAAAAAAGCATGTATAAATCTAAATAAAAAGAAAAAAAACTATTCAAACCATATCAAAACAATATTCTGAAAAGATTATTCAGCTAATAACTTAGACTTTCCTAACATGCTTTACTCAAAATGTAAAAAAAAACTTGCTGGGACTGACCCTTACTTTACTATGCGACCGTGTTATAAAGGTAAAATATACATATTTATATATAATGCACTTTAGTTAAAATTTAGTTATGTTATTATGGGAACAATAGTCACAAGACAAACGCTATGAAATTTAGACCTGAATACCAGAGTTATCAGAGGCAGAAAATGTGAATGTTTTATATCTGAAAATGGGCGCGAACCAAAAATGAAGAAAATATGGGCCCCTGTGTTTGAATGTGTTTTGGGCAAACCTGTTTATAAAGGTGCCAAAGACGTTTTAAATAAACCTGAAAAAAGACTTATTTGTCCAAATTGCTACGCTCAAGTCTCACAAGGAGTTCCATATCCCTTTACGAAGTTAGAAAGACAAAAGAATTTGACGCCCATTGTAAGATCAACATCCCCTTCAACGAAAGGAAAATTTCTGTCCAGTCCTATTAAAGGCCTGACCACAGTTAAATCAGGAAACACTTTAGCTTTGAAAACTTGAAACTGTCAGAAAGATTAAGGTTAAAAAACCTTTCTTTTCTTTGGATAAGTTGAACGAACTTTAACTAAAACTACATACCAGGTAAGATTTTGATGCTTAAAATTTTTTTAAAATAATTTTATTATTAATAAGCCAGTTTTTTAAACAATTTTCTTATGACTTATAAGTAATCGCAGCATGATTGCAGAGCAGCTGATTGAAAAATTATTCGATGGTGATAAATTCTCATTATTACTAAGGGTAAATGAAAACAAAGAGGTTAATAATCTATTGCCTACAATTTTTTAAATAACTAGGTTCCAATCTGTATCATTCATTTTGAGTTTTTATTCATAAATAGTTGGTAGAAAAATACTCCTATAGTGTATTGCAACGACGTTGAAGAGCTTGTAGCAATGGAGCTTCATCACAGACATCAAGAAACAAATGATGTTTATATCAAATCCCAAATAAATTGAGAAAGTGTGACGGATATGCATTCAAATATTTCAAAGATATAAGCATACATAAAACTATTATATTGGCCATTTTGTCTTTATTGAACGAAAAATACGATAATCTGCGGATAATTTTGGATAAATTGAACATTTTTTCCTCAGATCACACATCACCTAAAGGTTTTGCTTCAAATAGTTGGGAAACAAACTGAAAAATCAAAGCACCCTTGTCAGTTTTGAATGAACTCATCTCCTAACTTTCAAAAAGCTGATCATTATTCTTTTAGAATCTTTGCGCAGATTATACAACCAATTCCAGCTAGCACACCCATACTGGACCCGTACGGTTTTAATCTGGGCATCCGGTACGGGCTAAATGAAAACAAAGAGGTTAATAACCTATTACCTAAATTTTTTTAAATAATTAGAAGCCGTGGCGCAGTGGTAGCCCACTTGCCTCAGAAACGTAAGATCCCTGGTTCAAACCCCACCTCTGGGCAAGTTTTGCGACATCGGTTGGGAAGGAGGCGTGAACTTCCTATTAAATGCTCTTCCGCGGTGCTCTGTGATAAGACCGTAAGAACTTCTTGGGGAACCTTAATCTACTTAAAAAAAAAAAAAAAAAAAAATCTGGTATTTTTTAATGGTATTTATCTGAGCCCTTTCTGGGATTTCCCGGATGCGTGCAACAACACTACCAAATTGTCTACCAAATCATTAGAATGTGCAAGCTAAATCAAGATTGGCTTGCACATTCTAATGATGATTCTGATAACGAAGAACTAAACCCAAACGAAAATAACTTAGATGAGGATCTAGGAAAATGGGCAGTCAGTTTTAAAATACCTCACAGTGCTTTAGTCAAATATTACCGGTTCTGAGAAAATATGGAGTATATTTGCCTAAAGATTCTAGATCACTTTTACACACAAAAAGGCATATTGAAACCAATTATGATGCAGGTGGTGAGTATTACTACATTGGATTGCAATTTCGGCTTTCTCTACTACTAAAAAAATCTCTTCTTTCAACAGATCTTTCAGTTTTTACTTTACATATCAATATCGATGGTGTTCCGCTGTTTAATAACTCAAGCATATTACTTTGGGCAATTCTAGGTTCTATTTTAGAGTTTGAACAGAGCGTGTTTCCGATCGCTTTATTTTCCAGTTCTTGTAAACCAAATTCTATCGATAAATATTTAATAGACTTTATTGATAAAATGGAACGTTTTCAAGAAGTTGGTGTTATCTGTGACAAGACTGGAAAGGCATACAAAATAAAATTAGAAGCAGTTATTTGTAATGCACCAGCTTGGTCATTTCTTAAATGCATTAAAACACATAATGGATACAATTGTTGTAAACGATGTATTCAACATGGTGAGTGGTGTCAAAAAATTGTTTTACCTAACTTATCTGCTCTACTTATGACTAATATAGACTTTTTAAATCGACATGATTCGGAGCACCATACTGCTACATCTCCTTTCACAAAGTTAAAATATAATATGGTAAGTGGATTTCGAATAGATTATATGCATTGCATTTGTTTGGGTGCTGTCCGAAGAGTTTTACACTTATGGATTTGTGGCCCACCATCATGTTGGTTGTTCCAAAGTATTGTTGCAGCACGGTCGTTTAGATGTGGAAAGTTATTATACGCAAGCGCAGTGTCAAATTCAAATATTATAATTTTAAAGATAGTGACGGCTTTTAGATACAAAAATTTTTCTGAGTAGCAACAACATCTTTAAAGTTTTACTTACTAGTTATTATTGGCATATTTTTGATAGAATGAAATAATAATAAAGATAATTAAATTGTTGATTCAAAAATTATAAAAACAATATAAAGATGTTTTAGTATATTAAAAACTGTGATTCTCTGCTACATTTATCTGACTGTTAAAAGCGTGATTTGTTTACATTTTTAAAACTCTTTTTCTAAAAATATGAGCGATACAATTTAATAATTTTTACTTTTTTATTTCGAATAGTCTTATCTTGATTTGAAATTGTTTTCAGATCTGAGTATTCAATTTTTTTCTGAACAAAAATAGAATTCACCCAACACGACTTGGGTAGATGCATGATACATTTATATTAATGTATATAGCTAAAAAATATGTATATACATAATTATATGTGAATTATAATGCAAAATAATTAAAAGTGATTATAATGCAATAAAAAAAAGGCTAAAAAGTTCACAAGTTACTTATAAAGTATGTCAGATAAAATATTTATATATAAGTTAAATATAAATTTATTATGCTACATAGTTTATATACTATGTGATTTGATTGCACTTAATTTTTTTAATTTTTAACATAAATCATAGTCATTTAACTACATATTATATACAATTTGTATTCAATAAATTTGTGTGCATATTATATTACAACACATACACCATTGGCCATTAATTAGAGCATACTTACTTATATATCCTGTTTGCTTAAAATTTTTTTAAAAACTAGTTAGCTTTTTAAATATTTTATTATTTCTCATTAATAAGTATCGTGTTTTTTATTTAATGGAAAAGTTGTTACCATAAAATTTCATTTGTATTCCTAATTATATGTAACTTTATAACATCGACTATGTTTTTTTAACTTTTTTTTGTTCGTCAAAAATTAATGCTTACTGCTTTATTTTAAAAATTAATGTAATAAATAAATGATTTTTTTTTATAATTTATTTTGATTTTCATTAGCATTTATTAACTCTAAATTTCTAACTTTGAAATAGTACTGATGAAAACACTAATAAATTAGATACTAAAAAAGCCTCACAACAAGTGAAGTAATACAGCATGAAACTCCAAAACCATGGTTGAGATTTTCTGAAAAAACATGTTGCTATCTCCGCGTCAAATAGCCAATAAGTTAAATATTGGATATTCAGTTGTTGCACATATTTGAAAACCTTATACTGAAACAGATGACATTATGGATCTGGATAATCTGGTGGGCAACACAATGAGATAAATATTTATTAATTTGCTTGATAACACACGACAGCAAGTGGGGAGAAGTTATATTCTCAGACAAAATGAATTTTGAGGTAGATATCCAAGAATATGTTATTGCTTCGTGTTCTGCTATGGAGATCACCTTAAGAGTAATTTGATTTGAATTGTACATGAAAACCAACCAAGCAAGGTAATGGCAGTGTAGACTTTGGGGCCTACATGAATTATGCAGGACTTAAACGCAATTGATTATTTGGAGGTTCACTAAATGCTGATAGAAACATTGAAACTTTAGATATTTGCCTTTTTTTTCTTTTGTAAATTAATGTTTTAATATATTATTTGAAATATATAATTAACTTTTGTCCAATTTTTTTTTTTTTTTTTTTTTTTTAATTAAAATAAAATGTTTCATTATTTTTTATTTTTTGGTATCTCAATCAATATGTTTAGATCTTTTTTTGGATTTTCATAATGCATATAGATTTTACTTATAATATTATAAAAATAAAATAAAAGTATTTTAGTTCTTGATTTAGTTTATTTTTAATTTAATGTTTTATAAAAATATCGTGACAAAAACAATGTGTGCTCTAATTTAAGGCTTAAATAGTCTTACCTACTCCAAATATATATATATATATATATATATATATATATATATATATATATATATATATATATATATATATATATATATATATATATATATATATATATATATATATATATATATATATATATATATATATATATATATATATATATATATATATATATATATATCCCAGCCGGCAAATAACGTTGAAATAACGTTGAAATATCGTTGAAACCTAACGTTGAATTAACGTTGGTTTAACGTTTAGAATGAAAGTTTTTTTCAACGTTGATTTATCAACGTTAAATCAACGTTACGTTCAAACGTTATATCAACGTTGATTCGACGCGAAAAAACGTTACAATAACGTTGAATTTACGTTGATTTAACGTTTAGAATGAAAGTTTTTTTCAACGTTGATTTATCAACGTTAAATCAACGTTAGATTCAAACGTTATATCAACGTTGATTCGACGCGAAAAAACGTTACAACAACGTTGAATTTACGTTGATACAACGTTTAAAATGATAGTTTTTTTAACGTTGATTTATCAACGTTAAACGACTGTAAAACACTTTTTCACCATCAAAACGTGCTATGTATGTCAAAATGTATATATGTATGAAAACGTGCTATGTGCGTCAAAATGTAATCACCATCAAAACGTACTATGCATGTACATTAGTGGTGCTGTACATTATCAAGGTATATTATGGATATTAAATCTATTCATAGTCTATACTTAGACTATTTAGAACTTTTTCAGTTTAGTTTAGTTAAAATAGCCAGGTATGATTAAAGAAAAAATAGCTAGGTATGATTAAAGAAAGAGATAAAACTTGTTTTATTCAAAAACACATATTCAAATATTACATATATTTACATGTAATTGAAAAAAATCTACACAAATTTCTTCTCTTTTTCACCACCTTTTTGAAATAAAGCGTAATTTAGAAAGTCAAACAACGTTCCATTAACCGAGGGTTCTTTTGGTCCATTGAATACAATATAAGAAGCTGTAAATAAAAAAATATATTAAAAAAAAAAAAAAAAAGGGAAGATTTAAAAAATAAATAATGAATTGAAAAGTGTTACAACTTATGAAGGTACATCTTTTTCAACGCCATATAGATTAGTGTTCATATTTTTCCATCTTTGCCCTTCATATCCATGGAGGCCTATACTTTTCGAAAATACTCTGAATTTTTAAAAAACAATATAACTGTTAGTTGGTTATTTTTAATATATTAAAAATAAATTAATAATCAAAATATAAAACATATCTAGCATAGAAAAATAATTTTCGGGGTGGCCACATAAAATTTTTATAAGAAATTTTATGTGGCCTTTTATTAATGGTTTAACGTCCATGTTTATACACTTATGGGGCTTGGACAGGGATCAAATAATGTTATTTATTATGTTAAATAGCATGCATTTTCTAAAGCATTTTTTTACAATTCCATGCACTTTAAGGCGTTAACCAGTTTTGCAGACTGAGAATGGGTATTTTGAACATTATACATCCATCAAAAATTAAAAAAGGAAGAATTAATGAGAAGCTTTGATCCAATTTTTACCTCTTTAGAGGATAATAGAGGATTTTAGAAGTGGTTTTAAAAAAAGAGGACTTTAGAGGATTTTAGAAGAGCTGCAGACACCCTGATTATAAATGAGGTAACTCCACCAATTAACTGTAATTGATTTATCTGTAAAAAAACATGAAGTAAATCTAATATTATGCTTGTGGAGATATATTATATTGTGGAGAACCATCCAAACCACACAAGTGGAAAATTTGCATCCAAGTTTCCACTTGTGTGCAAATCTTGCATCCACTTGTCAACATTCTCATTATAACATTTTTCTTTTGTAGTTGTGAATTTAAAATTTTCACAATACTGTTTGCTTTCTTTTAGAATTGAAATAGTTATACAAATAGTTATATATTTTGTATCAACAAAATAACTCTTCTTACCACATTATTTAAAAAATAATAATTGTAATATATAGATGTAATACCTGAAGAGACTTTAGTTTTTATTTTTATAAACTTAAGCCAATTCTTCTCTGCATTTTAGTGCAGTCAATGCTTTGGTACCTGGAAGCCGACAAACAGTTTTACCACTAATCCAATTAGATGGAATTACTTCTTCTTGTAAATCTTCATTCCAAACAGCTCCTTTCCGCATATTCGATTTTGAAAAAATTACATGAACTAATATAAAATGAAGAAACCATAATATAAGTGTACTAACAGGCCTAATTAAACTAGCTAAATTTGAACATTTTATAACCATGATACTTGCTAAACAATAATATTAGTAGACATTATAAGCAAAAATAAGATTTTCTTTATTTTATAAATTTATAATATTTTAAACTCATTTTTATTAATTTATTTATTACTCTATTATTCAGCAGAGTTCTGAATATATTATGTTCAAATAACTTAAGGCTCAATAACAATGACAAATAATGAAAGAATACTAGGTTGCTAAAACATAAACATCTACATAAGATAATTATGGAATATTGAAAAAAATTAGAAATACAAAAAAAAAAAAATACTCATTATTAATATAAAATATAATAGTATAATATAAGGTATATTATAATATATGACACAATAATATCTACTTTTAATTAAAATATAAAAACAACAAAAATTAAAAAAGAAAATATTTTGATAAATAATAAATTATCATTCAAACAATTTTCAAGACTAAAAAATAACTTGTAACTTATTTTTTTACTTATCTTCATCAAATAAAAATTACTTATTTTTTACTCATCTTCATCTAATAAACATTAATATTAATACCAATTTTAAACATTATTATAATTTTTTTTTTATCAAAAAATAAAAATATTACATCAGTTACTTTTTGGGCTTTTCTTATTTGACTTAAAACATCAACTCAATTCTAGGCTTTTTTCATAATTGAGTTTTAATTTGTAATGTTGAATTAACACTGAAAAAATATATATTAGCAGACAAAAAGAAAATATTTCTTTATTGAAATATATGTAAATATTTCAATAAAAAAATTTTCGATCGATTTTTATAAGTATAAATTTATATCAATCAATCTAAATTTTTTTCATTTTTAGAAGTTAGACAAAATGCCATCAATTAAAGTTTCAGTTGCTCCATCGTATTTTATAGAAGAAGCTGGTAATAAAAAAAGAATTAGAAAAAAAAAAAAAAAAAAAACACAAGGAGAAATTTTTGAATATATTAAAAATGAGAATAAAAAAGTTCTACATGTTATAAAGGTATACCTTTCACTACACCATATAAATTAGTGCTCTTAAAGCATATTTCCACCTTTCCCCTTCATATTCATGAAGGTCACAAAATTGTTGGAAAATATTATAAATTTTAATAGATAAGAGAACTGATATTAATTGTGCGAGAACTAATATTAATTTTTTTTTTAATTTAAATTGAACTCATTATCAAAGAATTTTTTTGCTAAATAATTTAATCCTTAAAATTCCTGAATAATTAAAAATTATTTTGATTACCTTAGCATTTTAAAGATATTCCATCAATTATTTGTATTCATTCCCTGTTAGTTTCTGTAAGTCAAAAATTTAAGGTGTTTCCATAATATGTTATATCTGAAATTTAGTGTTAGTCTGAATAATTTAATTTCTAAAATCTGTTTTGCATTGCCTGTCTTATAACATCTTTACTTGGAACAAAAACCATGTGGTTTAAAAGTAAGCTAGAAGCTTTCAACAATGAAGAAAATATTGCATTCACTAATCCTAAAAATATATTAAACCTGTCAGCAAAATCAGCTGTCAATAATCCAAGTATTAGCATCATTAAAAATTCATCTTTGCTGCATTACATTTATTTTGGTCCAAGTAGTTAAGGATTTTTTTAAATTTCAAAAAACAGAAGTAAATGTTTTTTTAATATCACTTTATCTCTTTTGATTAATGGTGATACTGCACTAACTGATGAAACACATTGACAGATGTAAGGCCAGTATAAAAGTCGCAAGATCTATTATTTTTAAAATAAATGTTTGTATAATTGCATGTTGTATAATTGTATGTTGCAATAACACGATTTGTTTGGATTATGTTTATATACAAGTTTGTCTGTTTTCATAGTAATAACTAATGTGGTTGAAGTTAATTTTTTATATAAATCTTTATTTTTTTATTTCGTGCTGAAGTTCTTTTTTAAAGTTATCAATTTCCTTTTTTAATTTTTGATGCTCTATTAATAAACAACGCTTAGCATTAAATTCAACATAATTTAATGGATCATTTTTTGAAAAAGTTGTACTATATTTACATTTAATAATATCAGTCTTTGAGCATTGTAGCCCAAGTTAAACGAAAAATATCGATTTTTAAACGATAATGTTCTTTCAGGAAAATCGTCTGAACATGTTTTCGATCTCTTGAAAATTCTAAATGATATAAGTTCAGTATTTACATTTTTTTTCCACTATAACTTTAACCGTTGAAATAATGTTTACGATTTTACTTCCATTTCTGCGCGCGCATAAATTTTATATCGTATTTTTTGTCAACAATGATTGAAATAATGACGTTGAAATAACGTTAAATAATCAACGTTTAAACTATAACGTTGATTTAACGTTGAAATAACGTTAAACGGTAACGTTGAAAAAACGTTTAAACGGTAACGTTGATTTAACGTTGTGACATAGTTGAACAACGTTGAAACAACGCTTCAACCGAATTTCAACGTTGAAACAACGTAATAATGCCGGCTGGGATATATATATATACACATATATATATATATATATATATATACATATATATATATATATATATATATATATATATATATATATATATATATATATATATATATATATATATATATATATATATATATATATATATATATATATATATATATATATATATATATATATATATATATATATATATATATATATCCTTATAGTGTAGTCGAAAGAGTCTTTTAATGTAAAAAAAAGTCTCTTTCGACTACAATTTTAATTACCTCGTCTCTTAAGCTGTTTTTGGTTGTTGTCGAAATGTCAAAGCAATTAATTTAATGTACGTCCACATTAAATGTTATTGTTTTTAAAAAAAATCACTAGAAAGTTTTTTTTAATTAGTGGTGTTTTTGTTTTTGTTTTATTAAAAAACATTTTTCAAACAGCCTGACTCGCAAGGGAGTGCTTCTACATCGACAGAGGGTTTGGTTTGGGCAGGCAGTCTATCATTTAAAAAAAAAAAAATTTAAGATTTTAAACTTTTTCTAGTCTGGTTTATTAACGCGCTCTTTAAAACTACAGTTTATGGGAAACTCTTTCTGACTACCATGCAAGAGTAGGGGAAGTTGGGGCTCAGTGGATCGGATTTCTTTATTTTTTAAATTGAGCAAAAGTTAAAACATGTATTTTATTTTTTTTAAGGCGAAAGGATTGAGATATATGTCCTTCATGATAATAAATCACTAAAACCCAAATACTTATTATCTAACGGCTCACAGAAAGGTTTAAAGTCAGTTGTTTTATGTTATTCACTGTTCCCCAGTACTAGGGCACAGTGAATAAATGAACACAGCCGTGATTTAATAACAGTGAATAGGGGCATAGCCAAATAACTTTGAGGCTGAGGGAGTAAAGACTCTGTACACTATACTTTTGGCATATTTTTGTTAATTAAATTTTTATAAAATTGAAAAAATAGACATTTTGAAAATTATGAAGAAAAAAAAAGTGTTTTTATTGATAACAAAAATAATAAAAATATTTAAAAATTAAAAAACTATTTAAATATTATTATTCATAACTTAAAACTAATAAGTTCATTTTCATGTAGTTTGTCTGTTAAAAATGCATGGATTTAATTTTAAAATCATTAATTGGAATCAACAATACAGTGAATCAACCTATTCACTGTACCCCAATTCACTGTGCCCCACCAAAACAAATTAAGTTTAAGTCTAATTTCTTGAGACATGAATGTTGTACAAAGAAAAGCTAAACTACTAAAAGGAAGCATAAATATCAATAATCCAAATAAAAAATTTAACTTTTGAAATTATTTCAACCATGATCTCCATAACAAACATAAGGACAGTAAGAAAACTTACTTTAGTTATCTAAAAACAAAAATTACCTACCAAAAACCGGTAGTTTAAAATTATGAGGTAACAACTACAAATACAGATAACTGATATATGAGCGCATAAAATGATTACATTATCAAGATGAACAAAGTTCTAATCTTTGAGAAAATACTAATTATTCACTGTGCCCCTCGATATATATATATATATATATATATATATATTATATGTATAGAACATATAATATATATATATATATATATATATATATACATATATATGTATATATATATATATATATATATATATATATATATATATATATATATATATATATATATATATATATATATATATATATATATATATATATATATATATATTTATATATATATATATATATATATATATATATATATATATATATATATATATATATATATATATATATATATATAAAACTATTTATATAACTATATATATCCTTGGAGTTGCGGCAGCATTATAGTGTGTTAGGAGAAAAAAATTTATAAACCCGCGTTAATAACCTGTTTTCTATTGTACGTAATGCATTAATAAGTTTTATTACGTGTTTCGTTCAATGTTTTCTCCCAACGCATGAACTATGACGCTGTCGAATTTTTTTTTTTTTTTTGATTAGAAATAAAATAAATTTTAACTTTTTTTAATAAGTTTTTGCCGATGTGGTTGCAAGTTTTTCTTAACTTCTATCAAATAAACTTAAGAAACCTGTATTACTTTTGATGACGGCAAATTAATTTTATTTTGCATTTGCTTGGTTTCTTTATATATATTTGTTTTGAGAATTTTTTTTTTTCGAATTTTTTTTTTTTTTTTGCAGTTGTTTTTTGTTTTTTTTACAACTATTTTTGTCATATTTATAATAAATTATTTACAATATATGCATTTTGAGTTAAGATATGACGGGAGCAGGCAGAAGCCAAAAGTCTTATCATCGAGCCCCTTTGTATCATTTACAAATCAAACCAAAAAAAAATAAAAAATAAAAATAAAAAATTACCCATCATATAAGAAAATATATATATATACTTATACACACATACACATACATACACGTACATACATATACATATATACACATGCGCATACACATATACACATACACATGTTTTATATATTACAATCTCAGTAAAATAATATTAAATACTTTTTTTTTTTTTTTCTCCCAAATACAATACAAATATAAAGATAAGTAATGATATAAAGTGTGATGCCGCTTTTAAAACAAAAAGAAAAGTTAACGAAATAAAAATAAGAGCGGACAAAATAAAAACTAGAAATAAAATAATATTTGAGATACGTCATAATCAAGTAACTGTTTTTTAAGATACTTTTAAAAGTTTGGATTGAAGCTGGATTGAAGTTTTACTATTATTTAGGAGAAATGAGTTCCACAAATGTGGCCCTCGGTAAATTATTGAGAATTCAGATTGTTTTAACAAAGTTTTTGGTACCTGATAATTAAGCAATGAATGCTTTGTATGATATATATGATCTATAATAAAGAAAAGATCTTCAAAAATATTAGGTAGCATATGATATTTTAATCTAAACATGAATAAAAGAATATTATAGATATTTAATTGGTAAACATCCAGTACTCCAAGCTTACGAAGCAGTGGATTGGAACTGGCGTATTTATTAACATTTAATATAAGGCGGCTTGCCTGTTTTTGTTTTTTTAAGATACAAGTTAGTCTTGACGGATAAGTTTTATTTTCTATTAGATTAATATGCTCTTTCAAATTTATTCGCTCATCGATTAAAACGCTCAAGAATTTAACGCAGTATGTCCGTTGTGACTTGGTTTTTTCTATTAAAATATCCGGGAGTTTTAAAGGCAGCGATCCAGATTTAGAGGATTTAGAAAAGAGAGTATATTTGCTTTTAGTAGGATTCACAGAGAGTTTGTTGGCTTTAAACCATTCATTAAGGTTATCAAGTTCACTATTCATAGTGGTAAAGATTGTCTTAATGTTAGAGTGAGTATAAAAAACTTGAGTGTCATCAGCAAAAAGATTAAAGTATACTAGATGACAGGCCTTGTGATGAATAAAAACTGCGCGACGCATAAGCACGACGTGATTTTTGACGTCATTAAATTCTTTTTATTTGCTTTTCATATTTATCGACATTAACTGCACCAATTTACTTAATTACCGCAAAACTACTTTAAATCATTAATGTAGAAATGTTATTATTTAAAAATGTTTTGGAATGTTTCGTTTTTTAAAATGTAAAAACATTTGGTTATTTTCTCGACGTTTGACATACTAAACGAATAAAAAACATTTTAACTAAACATTTAAAAAAGATTATAAAGTATGCTAATATTTGATTTTTTTTCTTTCTCAAATATATAATTTAAAGTTTTTCAAATAATTATTTTTTCTTTTTAAAAAGTCAGCGAGTAATAAACTGGAAATTTTAATATTGTACGATTAAAAACTGTGCAATAGCTAGGGTTGTTAACCGGAGGATTTCGTGCAATTCCGGAAAAACAACATTCTTTCGTAAGGAGATTGAGAACGCGGAATTACATTTTTTCGTACCGAATGTTACAAAACATTTAAAATCGCCGATGTTCATTTCGCAAAAGTTACTTCCGAAATTTAGCATTTCGCAAGTTGACATACGAAACAAAACTATTTTGCAACGTACGAAAGTAGCGGTTTCGGAAGTCGCACTTGCGAAACAAACATTTTCGCCAAACGACGTTTTGAAGTCTATAAAGAAAATTTGTTTGCCAGACTGATTTTAATTGTAAAAATTAACATCTTTAAATCCCAAAATGTTTATAATGAATTTTTATAACTCAGTATAATAACTATTAAATTTTTATGGTTTTATTTTTAGAAATATTAATAAAATATAAAATTTCTTTCGAAACGAAAGTATTTCGGATCACAACATACGAAAGAATTCTTAACGGAAATCAACTTACGAAACGTGTCATAATAAATATATACAACGATGTTTTTTGAACTCATTACGTATATTAAAAATAAGAATGATGGGTAGGAATATACATGTTTTTTTTTTAATAGCATATGAAATTTTTGAAACAGGTTCGAATATGCTTAAGCAAATAGTAAAAAGAGGCTCAAAAATATGCTTTAGCTTAAGCATATTTCTGATAAAATATACCTATTTCAATAATTTCTAAAAGTGTTCACGTTACTAAAGTTCTAGCAGATTTTAAAGGTATGTAGAGTCCTGTTTGAATACGCTTTTCGAAGTATAGATCTTAGAAAATATTGTTTTTTAATTTTAATAAGATATAAATTTGAGTATAAGATTGTATAGTTCAATCAGTTAGATACGTGATAATTCGCCGCAGAGATCCCGGTTCGCATCCCGCAGCCATTGTAACTTTTGTTCATCAAACTCTTTTTACTTAAGATAGCATTTTTTGACCTCCATGTTCTATATTACAGATCTTTCGTCACCTTCACAATAGTGACAACCTCTCTTCTGTTAGTTATTCTTTTAAGATTGAGTTCATTGTGCTTAATTCAACACGTTTCCCTTGCTTTACTAAGTTCTACTTAAATTATGATGAAATGTACGTAAAACAACTTTTTCAAATAATATAAATCATTTTGCTTTAAATCTTTTGCTTTTTGTACTAGACATCTGTCCTAAATATTTTGTAATAATTTCTAGCTAACTCTGAGTCTAATATAACCATTTCTGAATATAATTTCCCTGAGGCTCCTACAGCCTAATGTGTTTCATTAAAAGTAACTAGTTTTTGAGTCCAGATATTAATTACAAGCATCTAAAGGTTCACATTACTATTCATTTTCCTGATATATAGAATCCTATTTGCATTCGTATCTCTTTCTGTAAATTCTGTTTTATATAGTTTCTTAATTGTATATTAAATAAATATTACTATTCACTTAGTTGAATGAACGTATAGCTCATTCAGTTAAGACATTTGGCCGCGTAGGCCCAGGTTCACATCCCGCTGTTTCACATATATTTCTTCTCTTTTTACTCTTTGCTGATATCATTTACCTTTAGAGAGATCTCTCGTTCTTTATAATAAAGTATTTAATTGTTTATCACACATCCTCTTTATACTTTTTAAAAAGAAAGGCATACTGTTTATCTGTTCATTGAGAGTCCAACTTAATGGGATTTTACTGTATATATATGTATATATTTATATATATATGAATATATATATATATATATATATATATATATATATATATATATATATATATATATATATATATATAATATACATATATATACAGTAAAATCCCGTTAATGTATATATATATATATATATATATATATATATATATATATATATATATATATATATATATATATATATATATATATATATATATATATATATATATATATATATATATATATATATATATATATATGTATATATATATATATATATATATATAAAAGGTATATTTGTATAAACATTTGAAGAATCATTTGACAACATTTTTTTATAATTTTATTATTTATTATTTAAACTGTTAACAGTTAATATCTTAAATATATCGTAACATAAAATCTTTTGCGTCTTTTTCGTAACTGCACATTCCGGAATGCTCCTTCCGTAATGAACTATTTCGTAAGTATTCTTACGAAATGATTTGTTTCGCAAGTCTTCTTTCGTAATGCGTTATTACGGAATTTTATTTATTTATATTTTCGTATAGAGCGTTACGGAATGTGCATTTTCGCATGTGCAACTTCCGCAATAACAATTCTATTACGGAAGATAAAAATGCGAAATTTTCGTAAGTTTTGTTTTTCGGCGAACAACCGTAGCAATAGCTAATATTTTTACTAGCGATTTTATATAATATTTTTTTATTTTTATTTATTTTCATAAAGCGGTTGATAAGCACAATCACTCGTATTACTAAAAAACTTTAACGAACGTTTTGAATAGATTTTTAATGTTTACAAGGAATTTTATTTTTGGTAAAATAAAATTAAATGTTAGAATAAAAATCTTATAGGTATGAAAGACATACGTTTTAATATTATTCCTTTTATTTTTTTTATTTGCGCTTACCAATTTTAAAAAGTTTCCTCGAAAGTATTCTTAAATACTTTAAATACTTCTAACAGTTGATAAATATTTTTAAATCTATGGAATAATTTAAAACCTAACAAACCCCCATAAAATAATTATTTAAGTTAAATATCTAAAACTAAAAGAAAGTATTTTTGTTCAATTTTATCGACAATTTTGCTATTGCTGAATAATTTTATTAAAATGTTACCTTAAAAAGATTTAAACTTTTTTTTATCTGAATTTTTTCTACTTGTAAATAATGAGAATATTTAATTATTTTGTAAATCAAGCTTTTGTATCAACTGCGAGCGGTTTTTAAAATACTTTATTAAATGTTAAAATAATCGTAAATTACTTCATTAAAATTCCGCTCAAAAATATCTTTAAATATACTCAAACAAAAATATTTTTGCTCGACGCAAATAGCCCTAGCTACACGCAAAATCGCTCTTGGACGACGTAAAATTCACATCGCCCGACGCTTTATCGCAAGGCCTGAGATGATAAGTAAATATCGTTGGTATAAATAATAAACAACAAAGTTTCTAAAATAGATCCCTGTGGAACTCCGCAGGTAATGTTTTCTAATTTAGTGTAGGTTTTGTCATAAGATACGCATTGTTTGCGATATTTTAGATAGGAACAAAACCATTTAAAATTATTATTTTTGATTCCATAAACTTCAAATTTGTAAAGAAGAATATAATAGGTCCACAGTATCAAAGGCCTTAGAGAGGTCAATAAACACTCCAAGAGCATATTGGTTGTTTTCAAACCCATTTAATATTTCTTTAACTAATTTAATTACTGCTTGTTCTGTCGAGTGTCCTTTTCTAAATCCGTACTGATTATTATTTAAAACTTTGTAAGTTGTGAGATAGTTGTAAAGCCTGTTATGCATTATTCGCTCTAGAATTTTAGAAAAACATGGGAGTTTTGAAATAGGTCTGTAATTAGATAACTTTGAGATATCACCATCCTTAAATATTGGAACTACTCTCGCTAGCTTCAAGAGATCAGGAAAAACGCCATTTTTAAATGAAAGATTAAAAATAATAAGTAAGGGGTTCTCAATAATATCAAAAACTTCATTAACAACCTTAGGGCTTATACCATCAAGGCCTGCGCTTTTGTTTGGTTTTATCATATTAAAAGCAAACCGATGTTCATCAGGCGATACCTCAAGCTCATCCATTACATAGTCCTTTTCTTTTAAATATGATTTAAATTTTTTTTTCCTGGAGTTATTTTGTTTGCTAGGTTTTTACCCACGTTTATAAAAAAGTTATTAAAACTGTTTGCAATATCTTTTTTTTCACTAGTTATTGTTCTTTCATCCTCAGTATATAAATATTTCGGTAAACAATTACCACGAGTTTTCTTTTCTTTTCCTACCACTTTCTTTATTATATCCCAAGTTTTTTTGTTATTTCCAATACTATTTTGTAATAAAATTGAGAAATAATTTTTTTTAGCTTTTTTTTTCAAGTTTTCAAATAGGTTTTTGTAAGTTTTATATTTTTTTTCGTTTTGATAAGTTTTTTTTTTAAATATTTTTCATAGAGTTTTTGTTTTTTCTTAGAAGATTATAAAGTCCTTTTGTAATCCATGGACTTTGTAGGTTTTTACGCTTGGTTTTAATTTCCTTTATCGGAAACGCTTTGTCGTACGCATTAAGAAACTCGTTGTAAAAAAATGCATAAGCTTTATTTGTATCTTTACAATTATGTAGTTGTTTCCAGTTTACTTTGAGTAAATGATTTCTAAATTCCTTGATATTAAATTCAGTAATCTGCCTTTTTATTTCCGTTAGTACTTTGCTTTTTTTTTCTTTTATATAAAAATCAGATATAAAAAAAATTGGAAAGTGGTCGCTTAATCGCTTTTTATGATTCCACTTTGAATATTGCATGTTGTGAAAATGTTAGTGAAAATATTATCAATGAGAGATTCAGTTAGAAGAGTTACACGAGTAGGCTTGTTAATTAAGGGAAGAATGTTGTATTGAAAAAGTGAGTTTAAGAAATGTTTTACGTCGTTATCAATTTAAACATTAAGAAGAAATAAAGTTAAAGTCCCCCGTGATGTAAATTTGTTTATTTTTTACTTTTTTTAAATACCATTTTAAGTGTTTTTGAAAAGATTTTTTATTTCCACTTGGTGGTCTATACAAAACAGTTACTAATACGTTTTTTTTATCGTGGTTTAGTAATTTAATAGTTAAAGATTCATAATCCGCATTTTGAATGCTAAGAATTTCTATTTTCAGATAATCGATTGACTCGTGAATAAAAATGCATACACCGCCACCAACGCCACCACCTCGAATTTGGTGAATAGCTTTATAACCTGGAATTTGAAAGTTATTTTTTTCACTTTTGCACCATGTTTCGATTTAGCATATTACCATAAACTCAAAATTTATATTTTTTAGCATTGATTTAAAATTTTCAAAGTTTTTACTCATACTACGTATGTTTAAAGTTAATGTTGAAAATAAAGATTGTGACGCATTCATGAGATTAGAAACTTCCTCAATATCAAAATAGTTTGAGTTGATTATGACGTCCTCAAAAAAGTTTACATCTGGATTAATGTCAAATTTCAAAAAAATTTGTCGCATTTAATTTGTTAGCCATTGTGATTATCAAAATATGCAAGATTAAGATTAAAATTGTTTTCTAGCAGTATCATTTCGTCTTATTTTTAATATAATAAGTTTATCATACCTGACAATAACGTTTTCTCCTTTTGATTTTCTTTTTTTCGCTTCTGTAAATAACTTCTTACGAAGGCTTGCCGTCTCTTGCGAGAAATCTTCATTTACGTAGATGCTTAGTCCTTTTAGTTCGTGTTTCTTTTAGGATGTTTGATTTGTCTTTGAATCTCAATAACTTTAATATAATGGTTCGAGATTAAGCTTCTTTTTTAGGGCCAACTCGATGCGCCCTTTCAATTTCAATTTCTTTAACTTCTAATTTATTGCATAATAAATTTTGAACCTTTTCTTCTGTTTCATCCCAGCTTTCATTTGCATTTTCAGGAATTCCAACTATCCTTAAGTTATTTCTCCTCGACTTGTCTTCGGAGATTCTACATTTTTCGTTTAAAATATTAATAATATTCGGGGTTTCAATTTTTATCTTTTGGTCTATTAAATTTTCATAAAAGTTTAAACTTTCTTTTAAGTCTTCTACATCGTTTTCCAACAAGAGAATTTTTTTATCGTAATCCGATAATTTTTTTTCAAAATTATCCAAGCGTGCATTCAGTATTTTTAAGTTATCGCTAAGTAAACCAGCAAATACCTTTTCTTGTTCTTTAAATGATAATTGTATTTCTTTCTTGTGTAGGATAAACATTTCTTGTATTTCTAATAAAGTTATAGCCATTTTTTTTTCTTTCACCAATTACACAAGCTTTACAGGATTTGTTTCACCAATTACACAAGCTTTACAGGATTTGTTTACAGGGAGTTATGTAGATCGTAATGCTATTGCTAATTTTTTAAAACATATTCGAAATTATAATGCCTGCCTTTCTTTTGCTTCTTTTACAGCAAATGTAGTTCAACCAATGAATCATGGGCTTCCATGTTTTAAAATATGTGGCCAGATTTTTCATCATGTAGGTATTCTTGGGCCAGATCAAGATATTCCACCAATATATTCTCAACTATATATTTATGATCCACTTGCTGCACTAAATTTTAAAATGCAACAACGTGGTAATGATCTTTGTTTACGTGATTTAATGTTTCAATTGCAAACTATAACTATTAATACTCTAATGAATATTAATATACTAAATATTAATACTCTAATGAATAGTGCGCATAGTTAACCCTGAATTTTGTAAGATACACTTTTTAAGTAGTTTCTTGACTTTTCTTAACCGAGTGCTCTCTTAAAGAAGTCGCAACCATTCATGGTATGAGTTCAAAATGTCTAAGTAGATAATAGTAGTTAGAAAATGACGATATTTGCTCATTAGTAGTTAGAAAAGGAGAGTTCTGGGCCATTTTCATTTTCAACTATATTTTCAATCATATATTTAATTAAAATATATGATTCATTATCATTCATAGTGTGTATAAATATTATAACTAAGAAATAAATTTTTAGGTCGCTTCGTGATCAATGCTACGCTAAAAAATTAGTATCAATTTCGTTTCTATTGCGTAACGTCACGTGATTTTCAGATTGGTTTTATGCTCTGCTCAGTGCGCATGCGTCGATTTGTTTATTTGCTTGTAGATGCTGTAGAATATGAAGAAGCTGTTACAGTAGTATTTGTATTAGCATTACCAGAAGTAGCTGATACGCATATATTCACATTTACATTAGAGTTTTGCATTTTTTATATATGCAAGATAATTATTTAGAAATTTTTTTATAGATTTAGCGTAGCATTGATCTCTTTCAGAGATTATTCAATTCTTTATTATCAACCCATGAGTTAAAAGTATCAGGATACCCATACCACTTTACAAATGATTTATTTCCTTGTTTACGAATAACCTTTTCAATTCTAAATATCTCTTGACTTGTTTTTTGAAGTTCTTGTTCATAAAAAGTACCTTGTATTTCTTCATTATTATAATCAGTTATTTTATAAGTAGGTGGATCTGTGTACTGAACTTGTGATACTGTGAATACTTCTTCAGTCCATCTTGGTGTATATCCTTTTTCAAACGCTCCTTTCTTTTTAATTATTCTCACTTTATCACCTATTGAAAACTTGGGTTTGATAGGATTAGATATCACTTTACCATTTAGATTCAGCCAAACAATGTTCTCATTCTTTTTATCGCTTGCTTCAGCTGGAGTCATTTTAATTGAAGAATGCTTTGTGTTGTTGTATTGATTTACCATTTCATTTAAAACATCGATGTATTTTCTCGTAGAATTAGCAGAAAAGTATTTGAACATTTTTTCTTTCATTGTTCTATTCCATCGTTCAACAACGCAACTTTTTTCTTCATTTTCAGTTGAATAGAGCTGCACACCTAATGCTTTAACATGTTTGTTATAAAATTCCAAACCTTTATCAACCCATAATTTATCGCATTTCCTAATTTTAAAGATTTTATTCAATGCAATAGCAACTTCGATTCCAGTTTTACTTTTCAGTGGAATTATCCATCCATACTTTGAAAATATATCAATTACCATTAATAAGTATTTTATACCATTATTAAATTTAGAATAAGCTTGCATGTCAACTAAATCAGCAGCCCATATTTCATCAATTCCATTTACAATCACTTTTCTTTTTCTAAAATGTTTTATAACAGGTTTATGAAGTTCATTTGCAAGTTCATCAGTCCATTTCAGGTCGTTTGCTTTTTTCCTGTGCGCTGGTAGTTTTTTTGACATAATTCTTTAATACTCATTGGTTCTTTATTTCCCATACCAAACCTTACTTTAGCAGATATGATAGGTTTTATAATCTTTCTTTCCAATTTTTCACGAGGTGTAGGATTAGGTATAGCATCCATTTGTTCAAGCATCATTTTATCAGCTAAATTTCTATGCTCTTTGTCTGGATAATGCTTATAAGCAAGATCATGAATATAAGCTGCTTTATCAACTTTATCTACAGGCATGCTCCATTCTTTAGGCATTTCAGTAGAAGTTAATCTTTCATCTAAATTAGTGCCAGGTCCTGCAAAGTTCATACCTGGTAAATGCATTTCACCTTTAAACTTTTGAAAAGGTAATTTTTTATTCTTTGTAAAATTATTAATAGATTCCACTAAATCACCACCTTTAGTTCCTTTTGTAAATTGAGTTTTTGTTGTTCCACATAGTGCACAATTTCCACGAAGCATATTTCTATTGTTTTTACTTACAACATGTTGTAAGTTGAGTGTATCTGTTTTGTTTTTACATTTAACGCAATACATTTTTTATTACTTTATTTTTATTTAATTTAAAAAAATTATTTATATAAGAAAATGGAAGTATTAGATTTATCATATAATGTAAATAAAAATAATCGTCATAATAATGATTTATTACCAAGAAGTATAAGAGGACTTATAGTTGGGAAGTCTGGTTGTGGAAAAACAAATTTATTATTGAATTTACTTATAAGACCTGATTGGTTAGACTATAATAATTTACAAGTTTTTGGAAAATCTCTTTTTCAACCTGAATACAAAATATTAAAAAGTTCTTTTGAAAAAAAAGTACCAAAAGAAGATATTCTTAAAATATTTAAGTTACAAGATAAAATAGATAAGATGGAAATAAGCCCTGATCTTGTAATTGAAGTTCATTCAAAAAATTTAAAAAATAAAATAGATATGGAGTGTCAGTTTTATGAAACAGCAGATGATGTACCAGAACCTGAAGATCTTGATCTTACTAAAAATAATTTAATGATATTCGATGATTTACAATTAACAAAGCAAAACAAGTGTGAAAAATACTATATAAGAGGAAGGCATAGTAATGTAGATTGTTTTTATTTAGCGCAAAATTATTTTATGCTACCAAGGAAAACAATAAGAGAAAATGCAAATTTTATATGCTTGTTTAAACAAGATTCCAAAAATGTAAATCATATTTATAATGACCATGTTTCAAATGATATGTCAAAAGAAGAGTTTAAAAATTTTTGTAAAATAGTTTGGTCAAAACCACATAAATTTATTGTTATTGATTTATCATCAGATGTGAAAAATGGAAAATATAGAAATGGTTTTGATCGTTTTTATTTTCCTTTATCTGTATTAAATGGTAGATCCTGAAAGGATCCAACGAAGTCTTGGTTCTTTCAGAACCTATGCTAAATGAAATATATATTTTAATAAATATATATTTAACTAAAGAATCCAACCTAATAATGGGATATTTTTAAATGGTGAATTTTCACCTAATATTAAACCTTTTCCTACTTTTTTATATTGTTTATCGTTTCCAGTTCCTTTTCCATAATAGTAGTAATACCCATTTCCTAAATACCTTCCTTTTTTCCATTCATCTATTAGTAATCCTTTTCCTACTTTTCTAGCTTTAATAGATCTTTTATTATCTTTAATATACAAAACACCTTTTCCAGCAATTTTATTAACTATAGCATTTCCAGCAGCTGCAGCTGTTCCAGCTAATAATGCTGTTGCAGTAGTTTTAGCAATTACTGGAGCAGCACTTGCTAAAAAACTTAAAAGTAAAGGTAGAAATCCACCTTCCACTTTAGAATTATGCATTAGATTTTCTTCATTTAATTCAATTGTTATACCTTTTTTATTTTTAAATGCATTAATTACTTTCTCTAATTGTTTGTGTGTTAGAGCTACTACATCTTTAGCATTTTTATCACTTAGATTTTTAAAAGTTAATTTTATAGTAATTTTTTTTGAATCATTCTCAAGTTCTTTCTTGATTTTCTTCTTTTGATAATCTGAAATTTTAAATTTAATATTTTTATAATCTGTCATTTTTTATATATGCACAATTTTTTTAATTTATTTTAATTCCTTTGAATCTACATAAATCTTGTTATCTTAAGATATCTAAATCTATTTTTTATATTTTAAAATGTTTATCAATTCTTTTAGAAGTGATACTTGCTCTTTTAAAATAGATTCTTGCTCGCATTTAGAAGTTCGTTCTCTTATATGAAATTTCATTGTTATTCTTTCTCCTTGCACATCAATTGGATTTTCATCTTGATCAATTAACGAAGTTTCCATATCACGAATATCTCCTCTTAGAGATATAGGTAAGTAAATGGGAACATTGGGTTTTTCTACAAGTTTAGCTCCAGGAGCCACAGAGGGGTAAAACGTATAAATAATATTGCTAGGTGAATTATCTAAATAAGATCCTGATATAATACTATTTTTTACATGTATAGTATTAATATGATTTATATCTAATACTTTTACAGATTCATAAACACCTGCAGTATATATTTTACTTTCAAAACCTAAAAGATTTCTGATTGAATTTTCAATTGTAAAATCAACTGCAAAATTTGTTTCAATACCCATTGTAACTTTAAATGTTATTGTACTTCCTACAAAAGTAATTGAATTCAAAGGAAAATGAGAAGCAACTAATTCTTTTTGCAACCAGTCATTGATCGATGAAAGTTCATAGACACCTTCTGGAATATTACGATTAGCTGTTGATGTTTCTTTAGTCTTTGGATCATAAATAGTATAAGTAAATTTATTGTTGTTTGCAGTAATATTATTAAGTATATTATATGTTTCTAAGCTTATTAATGCCATTTCATATTCTTTTTTTCCATCAAGTGGAATAGCTGGTAAAAACTTTCTTCTTATTGTTGAAGTATTTCCTCCAATACATATATCCATTTTTATATATGTATTATTTTTTTAAATCACTATGTGATTCTTGCTTCGCTAATTCATTATAATGAATAACTTTACTGCTTTACTTCTCTTAGATGAAATTGTATTATTAATCTTTCTTTACTCATATCTATAGCATAACGATCATCATCCACTATTTCAACTGTCATTTTTGAAAGTGTGTTTGTTCTTAATGGAAAATAACTTTTAAAACTTGGTTCTTCAACAAGACTCATACCTGAAGGACGAGTCATTGGTAAGAATGTATGCATTACAGTAGTTTTCTTACCATTTATATTTTTTCCATCTACGATATTATTTAATATATGTAAACACTTATTTTGAGATGAAACGCTGTAGTGAATAGTTTCTAATCTTATAAATGCCATTTCGTATTTTTTGTTTTATCAAGTTCAATAATAGGATCAAATTGAATTGTAGTGATATTTGATTTATTGTTATGTACTTCAATATCCATTCTTTATATATTTATAATTAATACTTAAATTATATAAATCATTTTTTTAAAAAATATTTTACTCTTCATCTTCACTTTCTAAATCAATGTCTTTAATATAAAGTCTTTCTATCTTATACTCTTTTTCATATACAACTGCATCTAATAATTTTACTTGAATAGATTGAATCATCGATCCGATATATACACCTTCAATTGCTAAGCATCCAACAACGTCACATCTTTTTTTAATAAGACTTTCTCCTAAAATATCACCATCATTTTTTTTCCTGAATACTTGATCCATCTTTTTACTTTTATAATCTGTTGGTATTTTTGCATATATAACTGGAGGTGCCTTAGGATTATCATTTCTATACTTTAAAATGTTTAAATTGTGAATATTAAGACTTTTCATACCACCTTTTTTTAACTTTGATTCATTTTCAGTAACTTTATCTCTACAAAACTTTTCAATAGATTCAATAATTGTGATAAATATATCATTTTCACATACAAAAGGAATTGAATATCCTGTAAGTTTTTTTGTTTTTAAATCTATATTTTCATTAACTCCATATGAAAACGATTTTGGGGTTTTTACTCTTAAAGCATCTGAAAAATCTGAATAGTTATAGCCAATAACTACTTTTTGATATGGAACAGGTTTATTAAATTTAATTATTTCTTTTACATATAAATTTGCTTCATCAAAATTTTCAATACTCACATAAGACATCTTTTTTTATATACAAAAGAAAATTATTTAACTCATTTTAATTTTTTATATTATTATGTTGTGAAATGATATAAATAAATAAACATCTTTATAAAATGAATAAAATGTTTCTGAATATTGAAAATAGTAAATTAAAAAAAATAGGATTAATATATAATCGTAATTTAGATCATACTCCATCTTTTGTTAATAATAAAAAATATAGAGTATTTGCGCAGCAAGATTTTACAGTAAAATCAAATTCATATAATAACATTTCTTTAAAGTGTGGAGTTAATATAGATGAAGTGTATGTATCACTTGCACTTGCAGAAAAATATAAGCCATATTTAAACTTACTAAATTCAGTAGTAGCAGAGTCTACTAATGATATTATAATAACTTTATATAATAATGATAAAAAAGATATAAATATTAAAAAAGGAGATTTTTTATTATATATTTTATCTGATAATGGAATTATAAATATAATCAGTTATATATCTAGCGGAGCAAAGGTACTTTCAGGACCTAAAAATATAAAACCAAAAGAAGAACCACAAAGTGATAAAGACTCTGTTAAATCTATATTATCAAGTATAGGAGAATTAATTACTGATAAAATATGTGATAAAGATAATACTAGATCACAAAGTGATCCTGGCTTCGCTAAATCTGACAAAGATAAAGACGGTGATAAATCACAAAGTGATAAAGACTCTGTTAAATCTATATTTAATTTTGGTAAATAAAAGAGATTTATTAAAATAACTTAAAATGAATGTTTTTCTTTTTAAAATAGAATGGAATATAATAGGGACTATAAAGAATGTAAAAATGAAGAATGTAAAAGTATTTATCCAGATCTTAACCAGTTTAGAGTTGATCCAACTGCACCACCACTATCTGATCAGCGATATAGATTAGATAAGATAAGTGAAATTCAAGGTAAAATAGAATGTGAAAGAAGTAGAAGAGCTATGTTAAGTAAAAAATATCATAGAGCTGTTAGAATAATTTCAGTTGTTGATAATTCATTACTTGCAACTACTATGACACTTGGAGCTGTTGGTATTGGTTTTTTAACAACAATAGTTGGAACACCAGTAGCTATTGCTTGTGAAGGTACAGCATTAGGTATTGGTTTAATGTCATTAATAGGATCTCAAGTAATTAAAAAATTAAATATAAAATCAGAAAAGCATGAAAAGATTAAAGTATTAGCTGACGCGAAATTAAATACTATAAGCGACCATATTTCTAAAGCTTTAAAAGATGGTAATATCGATGATGTAGAATTTACAATGATACTTTCAGAATATGAAAAGTTTCAAGCTATGATTGAACAAATTAGAACAAAATCTAAAAATGAAATTGATGAACAAACTAAACAATCAATATTCAACCAAGGTAAAGAGAAAGCTATGAAAGAGGCGATGGAATTGTTAGAGAATAGGTTTAATAAAAATCAAAATATTAACAAAATAAATATTAATTAAATCATAAAATATGTTCAAGTAAAACATATATTATGTTCAAGTAAAACATGTATTATGTTCAAGTAAAACATATATTATGTTCAAGTAAAACATGATAATACGTTAAAATAAATTAAAATAAAATGTTATGTATATAAAAATGTCGTTTTTAGATATTGTAGATCCGAAAAAAAGAAATGAAGCTTTTAAAGAGCTCGAAAGATTGAAAAAAGGTATTTATCAAGATGCAGTAAATGAAAAGCTTGGATATAATGACTTACAGTATGACTTGAGTAATTTATATAAACCTATTATCGATAGTCAATCTGGAATAAAAGAAAACCTAGCTAAATTAGAAAATAAAGCTGATTTAGCTATAACACTATCAAATTATCCTGCAATAATGGATGTACCTGAAAGTAAAATAGTTTCATTAGGAACTATAGCAACAAATTATTTAAAGTCAGCATATAGTAATAAAAAGGCAGCAGATTTTACATTTGGTATACACTCAAAAGATGGAAAATTGTATATAGGAAAAAAACCAATATTAATTAGTAATAATGATATAACTATTGATAATAAAAAATATATTGGAACTAATGGTCTTTGGGAATTGTTAACAAAATCTAGTCCTGATAAAGATATATACAATGAAGATGATCTTGAAAATTATAAAAATATATTAAAAGAAACAGATGCTATTTCTTCTAGTAAATATCCAGGAAAGCCTAGATCATCTAGAAGTGAAAAATATAATAAAATAATAAAACCCATTTGGGGAGAGATCGCTATAAAATCTGGAAAAGGAGTTATCATTCTTCCTAGTGATCCAAATGAATTAGTTAAAATGCTTGCATTACGAATGGCTGCATTTGAAGCAGGTAATACTGGGGCTAGAAATGAAGCTGTTGCTATTTGTGATGAATTATTACGTCAAGGAGAAATTGATTCTGAATATTATAAATCATTACAAAACATTTTTAGATTAAATAAAAATAGTAAGTAAATAAAAATGTTAATTGTTGAGAAAAAAGTTTATAAAAAGCATTTTGTAAGTGGAAGTGGTATATTTGATGATGTTAATAATCTATATAATCGAGCAAAATCTTCTGATTTTTTTAGAGCATTATCTGGTATGAAGACAATGTTAACTAACCGTTTAAGAGATAAATAAGGGATGCTAATGAATTAAAAAAATAGTAAGTATATAAAAAATGTTAATTGTTGAGAAAAAAGTTTATAAAAAGCATTTTATCGATGGGAGTGGCATATTTAGTCCTTTTAGAGGCTTACTTAATAATAGATCGATTAATAATGCACTTAAAATATCACGTAATTTAGCTAATAAAGCCATTGCTAGTGATTTAGGAAAAACTGCAATAGATGCTGCAAAAGTAGCAGGTAAAGAACTAGCTACAAATGCAATCTCTACAGCTAAAGATATTATATTAGAAAAAGGAAACAATTTGATTAAAAAATCAAAGCTTAAACCTGAAAGTAAACAAGTACTTGCAAATTTAGTTGAATTTGGAGCTAATGATCTTGCTCAAAATATATCTAATGAAGTAACAACAAATATAAATAAATTGATGATGGGATCTGCAATACCATCTAAAAGATCTAAAAGAGGATTAAATAAAAAATTAAGCCATTCAAACGCTATTAAACTGGAGGAATTAGTAAAGATGGGAAGAGGATTAAAAATGGCATAATTTTCAGTAATATTTTTTTATAAAATTAATGAAAATGAATTAAAAAAAAATGTTATGCATATAAAAATGGCAGATTATAAAAGTTTAGATTTAACAGAAGATCCCTTTATTGATGATAGTATTTTCAGATATCAATTTGGAGAATATACTCCACAAAATGGTACAAATATAAATGATACCGTACCAATAAAAATTAATATTGAGATGACAGATTCATTTTTTAAACCATCTAAAGCTTATATACAAGTTGAAGGAAGACTTCAAGCAGCAAGTGGTGCATCCTATGCTGATATAGATGTAGTTACACTTACAAACAATGGAATTATGCATTTATTTGATAGAATGGCATATGATTTATCAGGACAGAATATAGAAACAGTAAATAATTTAGGACAAGCAACTACAATGTTAGGAATGCTCAAATATTCAAATGACTTCCAATTAGCAGAAGGATTAAATCAACTATGGTACAAAGATACTGCAACAGATGCAAATTTGACTACTAATGTTGGATTTACAGTAAGACAAGCATACATTATAAAAAAACCTACTACAAAAGGTACATTTTCGTTTTGTATTCCTTTAAATCATATTTTCGGATTCTGTGAGGATTATACTAAAGTAATTTACGGATTTAAACATACATTAACTTTACAAAGAAAAAATGACAATGATGCTATTTTTCGATCTGCTGCAGCAGCTATAGGAAAAGTAAATCTTACAAAAATATCATTATGGATGCCTTATGTTACACCATCAGATAAAGCGAGACTTAATCTTAATACTATTATTAAAGAAAAAGCAACAATTCCAGTAGCTTTTTATTCTAGATCGTGTGAAACTATAACTCCTCAACAAACATCTAAAATGACTTGGAAACTTGGTGTTAAAAGTGATGAAAAACCTAGATATATTATCGTTGGATTCCAAACAAATAAAGATAATGATCAAACACAAAATGCTTCAATATTCGATCATTGTAACTTAACAAATATGCAAGTTGTGATTAATAATATAAGATATCCTGAAGCTGATTATGAACTATCATTTTCAAATCAACAAATTTCAAGAGCTTATACAGATGTATCTAACTTTAAAGAAAATTTTTGTGGAATAGATAAAATCATTTCAAATTGTAACATAACACCTTCAGACTATAGAGATTTATATCCACTTTTTGTTTTCGATTTAAGACATCAATCAGAAAGATTAAAAGCTTCATCATCAGATATTGTTATTATAGCAAACTTTAGTGAAAATGTTCCAGTCGGAACTGAAGCGTTTGCTGTTATTGTGTCAGAAAGATTAGGTAGACTAAAGTCTAATGGAGATAGATTTAACTTTGAATATTAGAAAAAGAAAATAGTAAAATGTGTAATAAAAATATTTTTTTGAAATGATTTAAATAATTTTCTTGTATATATAAAAATGAGTGATAAAATAAAATATACAAAAACGTATTTATTAAATTTACTAAAAGAAAATAATATACAACAAACATCTAAAGATCACATTGCATTAGTTATGATTGCTATGGATAATAATTTAATTGATAAAGAACTTATACAATCAAATATCATTACTAAAAAACAAAAAAAACCAAAGATTGTAAGAGTTAAAAGAGTTAAAAAAGAAAAAGTAATAAAAGAGAAAAAAAAAGCTGGAAGACCAAGAATTCATCCTATAAAAGAAAAAAAAGAAAGAGATCCTAAATATGACTGGCTTGCGAAAATTAGAACAAATCCAACAACTATAAAACTTACTAATATAGAAACTAGTGAAGTTAAAATATACAATTCATTTTATGATTATATTCGTAAAGAAAAGCATTGTAAATCATATGCTGAGAAATATAATGGAAAAGTTAAAAATGGAGTAAAAATAGAAATAATAAAATCAGAAAATGAAAAATAAATTATTTTTATAGATATAAGTCTATAAAAATATATAATAAGAAATGTTTATTTGCTTTCAATTAATTTCTTAACAAGAAATTTAAAAAATTGAAAATGATATAAATAATTTTTTCTTGTATATATAAAAAAATATAATAAGAAATGATTTTTGCTATCAATTAATTTCTTTACAAGAAATTTAAAAAATTGAAAATGATATAAATAATTTTCTTGTATATATAAAAATGGCAAATAGAAATGTAAAAGAATTAAAACAAATCGCAAGAGAGCGAAAAATTAAATATTATGGTAGAATGAGAAAAGCAGATCTCATTAGAGCAATTGAACAAACAACTCCTATATCAGATAGACCTATTCCTAAAAATATTTCACAAAATACTTTAACACCTACACAATATGTTCCAATTAGTTATATTAATACCATTAAGAACAAAGTGAATTCATTTGCTAATTGGATTATAGACTATGTTCCTGAACCTATTAAAAATGTTGCTAATGAAAAACTTACATCAATAAAATCAACTGTTTCTAATTTCTTTGGATTTAAAAGTGAACCTATAGAATCTAAAAAAGAAAAAAAGATAGAAAAGAGAGAAAAGAAACCAATAGTATTTAAATTAACACAATCAGCTATTAAAAATGTAACTAAACAATTTTCAGCTGAAGGAGTTGAAGGAGCTGATGCTTTATCTTATATGAAATCAGCTGAAAATAATGTCATTAAAATACTAAATGATAATAAAGGATCAAAGATCAATATTGTTCTTTCATGTGAAATGGAGCGTACTGATCTTAAAACAGGAGAAACTATAACAATTTTGCATCATTTTTCAACAAAAGCAGAAGTTGTATTAGAGTCAACAGATTTAAACGAACTTTATGAAAGAGCTGAACAGAAAATTTTAGAATCCTTGTCAGCATTTCAACAATTAGGATCAAGTTGGAGATTTGTTTCAGTTAAAAAGATGGACATTAATATCATTGAATATAAACCCCTTAAAGGTAAATCTTACATTCCTCTTCCTAAAGAGTTGGCAAATAAAAAAGCAATTATTAATATGAAGAATAAAGACAATGAATGCTTTAAGTGGTGCGTTGCTCGATTTTTATATCCAAAAGAAAAAAATTCTGAAAGAGTAGATAAAGATTTAAAAGAACAATCTGAGAAATTAAATTGGGAAAAAATAAAATTCCCAGTGTCACTCCATCAAATTACTCAATTTGAGAAAAATAATCAAGACATAAGTATTAATGTCTTTGGATATGAAAATTCTGTTTATCCTTTAAGAATATCAAATGAGAAAAATAGACAACATCAAATAGACTTGTTACTCATTTCAAATGATGAAACCAATCACTATTGTTTAATAAAAAGTTTAAGTAGACTACTTTCATCACAAACATCAAAACATGGTCATAAAATGTTTTATTGTAGAAATTGCTTGTTAGGATTTAATACTGAAGAATCTTTATCAAAGCATCAATTGTATTGTGATACTCACGATTCAGTACGAATTGAACTTCCAAAACCAAATACAATGATTAAACTTAATCATTTTAAAAAAACAATGAGAGTACCTTTTGTAGTCTATGCTGATTTTGAAAGTATTATTAAACCTATTAATACTTGCGCACCTAATCCAAATGAATCTTATACAAAGCAATACCAAAAGCATACACCTAGTTCATTTTGTTACTATATTAAATGCTTTGATGAAAGTGTATATCAAAGTAAACTAGTTACATTCACTGCAAGTAATGAAGATGAAGATGTAGCACAAAAATTTGTTAATATGCTTGAAGAGGATGTAAAAAAGATTTACAACGATTATTTAAAATTTCCAAAAAAGATGATATTTACTATGAAAGACAAAAATAATTTTGATAATGCAAAAATATGTCATATTTGTGAAAAAGATCTTAATGAAGATAGAGTACGAGATCATTGTCATATTACTGGAAAATATAGAGGTGCTGCACATAGCGATTGTAATTTACAATTTAAAAATCCAAAATTCATTCCAGTACTATTTCACAATTTATCTGGTTATGATTCTCACTTGTTCATAAAGAAATTGTCAGAAGGAGGAAAAATAAATTGTATACCCAACAATGAAGAAAAATATATCAGCTTTTCTAAAGAACTTAAAGTAAATGAATTTATGAATAGAGAAGGTAAAAAAGTTGAAGTTAAACTGTATCTACGTTTTCTAGATAGTTTTAAATTTATGGCTGCTAGTTTAGATAGTTTAACTAAAAATTTGTCAAAAGATCAATGTAAAAATATTAGTAGATACTATTCTGGAAATGAACTCAATTTATTGTTAAGAAAAGGTGTTTATCCTTATGAATGGGTTGACTCTATTGATAAATTAAATGAAACACAATTACCACCAAAAGAATCATTTTATTCAAGATTAAATGATGAAGGAATAAGTGATGAAGATTACTTACATGCTCAAAATGTATGGAAAGAGTTTCAATGTAAAACATTTAGAGATTACCATAATTTATATAACGAATCTGATGTATTACTACTAGCTGATGTCTTTGAAAATTTTAGAGATGTCTGTTTTAACAATTACAAATTAGATCCTGCTTGGTACTATACAGCACCAGGATTAGCTTGGGATGCTGCTTTGAAAATAACAGAAGTAAAATTAGAATTATTAAGTGATTATGATATGATCTTAATGATAAAGGAAGGAATAAGAGGTGGAATTAGTATGGTTTCTAACAGGTTAGGAACTGCTAACAATAAATATATGGAAAATTATGATGAAAGTAAAGAATCTACTTACATACAGTATCTAGATGCAAACAATTTATATGGATGGGCAATGAGCAAACCACTTCCTACACATGGATTTCAATGGATGAATGAAGAAGAATTAAAAAATTGGAAATTTACTTCTTGCATATTAGATGTAGATTTAGAATATCCTGAACATTTACATGATGTTCATAATGATTATCCTCTAGCCCCTGAAAGATTAAAAATAGACAAAGTTGATAAATTAATACCTAATTTAAATCATAAGAAAAATTATATCATACACTATGAAAACTTAAAACTGTATGAAAGATTAGGAATGAAAATAACAAAAATTCACAGAGGAATAAAGTTTGAAGAAAGTGCATGGTTAAGTAAATACATTGAACTCAATACAAATCTAAGAACAAAAGCAACAAATGACTTTGAAAAGGACTTTTTCAAACTTATGAACAATTCAGTATTTGGAAAGACAATGGAGAACATTGAAAACAGAGTTGATGTAAGATTAGTTACAAAAAGAGAAGAAGCTATTAAATTAGCATCAAAACCAAATTATGAAAGTAGAACGATATTTGATGAAAATTTAATAGCAATACATATGAAAAGAACAAAACTAGTTTATAACAAACCCATTTATTTAGGCATGTGTATTTTAGATTTGAGCAAAACACTAATGTACGAATTTCATTATGATTACATAAAAAATAAATATGGAGATAAAGCTAAACTATTATATACAGATACAGATTCATTAATCTATGAAATAAAAACAGAAGATTTTTATAAAGATATTTCTAATGATATTGAAAGTAAATTTGATACAAGTGAATTTAATAAAGATCATCCAGCTGTTCAAAATGGATTTAAAGTTGGAACAAATAAGAAAGTATTGGGAATGTTTAAAGATGAATCTGTAGGAAAACAAATTACAGAGTTTATTGGACTCAGATCAAAGTTGTATTCTTACAAAATAGATGAAGAAGATAAAAAGAGATGTAAGGGAGTAAAGAAAAATGTAGTTAAAAATTATATAACACATGAAGATTATAAAGACTGCCTGCTTAGCAGGAGAGATCAAATGAGAAAAATGAATGTCATAAGATCTCATTTACATGATGTTTATACAGAAGAAATTAACAAAATAGCACTCAGTGCAGAAGATGATAAAAGAGTTATTTTAGATGATGGAATTCATACCCTAGCATACGGACATTATAAATTAAAATAAACATATATGTAAGTAATTTTTTTATTTAAAAAATCTTAAACTATTAATAAAAATGAATAAAAGAATCAATGTTGAAGGAATCATATTACCAAATGTACCATTAACAAACTTTCAGTTAATAAAAGCAGTAAAAAAATTAAAAATTAAAAATTTTAGAGGTGTATTTGTAAGAGATGAATTACCTAGAAGCTATGGATCTCAAAAGGGATCTAAAAATACACAAAAAAAAGAATGTGGAATATTAAATACTGGAGATTCAAGTACAGGTGGGTTTCATTGGATTTGCTGGTATAAAGACGGAGATATGAAACTAAGTTTCGACTCTTATGGCCTACCACCACCAGTTGAACTCGTTCAATACTTACACAGTCCTGTTTACTACAATACTGAACAAGTTCAGTTTGGAAATACTTCCTATTGCGGACACTTGTGTCTCTATGTCTTGAAAAAACTAAATGATGGAAATGAATTTCAAAGCATCATCAATTCACTTTGGTGAATCTTAAATATATTATAAAAATAAATTAAATAATAATGAGTATATAAAATGAGTATTAATATATTCGGTAGTAGTTCAATGAATGGATTATCTGCTTTTGGTAGCACATCAGGTGGCAGTTTAAATCTTAATATTAATGTAGACAATAAAGCGACTTCAGACGTTGATCTCAATACACATAAAATAATAAATTTAGCTGATCCTACTAATTCACAGGATGCAGCTACAAAGAATTATGTAGATAATAATCAGATTTCTAGCAGTGCATGTCTAAAATTAGATGGAACTAATAGTATGAGTGCTAATATAAATTTGAATTCACATAAATTGATTAATGTAGTTGATCCTACTAATGCACAAGATGCAGCTACAAAGCATTATGTAGATAATAATCAGATTTCTAGCAGTATGTATCTAAGAACCGATGGTTATAATCCCGCAACTGCTAATATAAATTTAAATACAAACAAACTCATCAATGTAGCTAATCCTACTGATGCACAGGATGCAGTTACAAAGAGCTATGTTGATGATATGCAAAATCAAAGTTTAGATATCATTCCCAATACAAGTTTAATATGCTTTGGACAAAAATCTCAAGCATTCTATGCAACTCCAGGATCATATACTATTTTTAGCTATAGTGGTAGTTCAGGAATTCTAAGAAAACTGTGGATTGCATTTACAGGATCTACTATTGCACCTAATACTGTACCAGGTAACTTGTTTTTAAAAATATATGCTGACAATGTACTTTGCATAGGTAATGATTCTATTGTAACAGATGGTGTAGGTATTAATAATACAGCTTTAGCTTGTGATTTATTAATTGCACCACTTGGTGGATCCTATTATGCAAACTCTTTACAAGGATGTAATGTATTTAGTACAAGTGCATTAGGAGGATATTTTACATTTGATCTTCCTTTTACATCAAGTTTGAATATACAATTATACAATAGAACAGGAAATTCAGTGACATTTTGGTTACAACCTTTTATCACAAGAACTTCATCGTTACAACAAACATTAACTAGTATTAATCCGTTAATACCTCGATCTATCTCATCCATTAAGTTGTACTCAACAACATTTAGATATGTAAATACAACTTATGGTAGTGAATATATGCTAATGAATGTTATGGATAATGGAAACGGAGTGTATTTGAAATACATAAGAATGCATGTCATTGGAGGATCTGGAAACTGGTGGGAATCTAGAGTTCGCATTTATGATGGATATGGTGCTCCTACCAATACTAACTCTGTCATTCAACCTTGGACACCTTATAATAATAATGGATATACTACATTTTCTGGATATGATGTTAACAGTCGATGTATCTACGCTTCATCAGGTTTAGAAGATTTTTATCTCTCTTCATGGAATGGATCTAATGTAAGCTCATTTAATAATGAAGTATCAGGATTGTTGAATCAATCAACTAGTACAATTGGTCCAACAACTACAATTTCATTTTATAGAAACTTTAATTCATCTGAAAGTATGCCTAGCGTTGGTATAGGTAGAAGAATGGTAGTGACACTCAACTCTGGTGATGCACAAGTTGGACAATCTGGAAGCTATGCTGCACTGATAGGACAATGCTTCTACTATGCATAAGATCACTCTGAATATCACGTGACCTGTGACGTCACGCAATAGAAACGAAATTGATACTAATTTTTTAGCGTAGCATTGATCACGAAGCGACCTAAAAATTTATTTCTTAGTTATAATATTTATACACACTATGAATGATAATGAATCATATATTTTAATTAAATATATGATTGAAAATATAGTTGAAAATGAAAATGGCCCAGAACTCTCCTTTTCTAACTACTAATGAGCAAATATCGTCATTTTCTAACTACTGATAATGTTTAATCTAAGTACATAGGTAATATAAAATCTTTTTAAAATTTTATAAGTAATTAATTTATTTTAATCTCTTTTAAATTGTACTTTTGAATTTGTGAGCACATTTTGTATGTATAACTTTATTTATCATTATTTTTTTTCATAGTTTTTGATAAATATATCTATCATTCAATAGCTGTAAAATGTGTTTATAAATAGGTAAATTGATTTTCGGTAATTTTGTAGTGGTTTTTGTTTTTTTTCTTCTTTGTAATTATGATATCATAATTTCATTACTTTTTTATTTTAGAATTACGTTATGACGCATTTATAAGATTTATAAAATAAAAAAACCTGATTTCTTTTTATTGTAAATTTTTGTTAGTTAAAAAGATATAAATATATGCTATTAATTAATTTTATATTTTATCTATTTTATGCCTAATAACTTGTTGTACGTATTTTAAGGGGATCTTTGTAAATGGGGGGTCGTAACTAAAAACCTTTAAAAACATGGAGAATATTGTAGTTTTGCGCATTAATATCGAGTTACTTAAGTTTTATTTATGTGTTTAACTAATTTGTTAGCTTCGTCTGTATTTGCAACACTTTTGAGGAAAGAAAGAAAACATTCTTATATATGTAGATCATTTTTTTACATTTTATTATTTTATTTTATTCACCTGGTCACCATTAAAGCAAAAAGAGGGGAGGAACCTCTTTATTAGAGTCAAAATATTTAAGAAAATTAAATTTCGAGTTACAAAAGTAATTTTTAGTAAATGGTGGCAAAATACCGTTTACTAAAAATTAATGAAATAAAGAGGCCGAACAAATGATATAGAATTGGTCTGCGTTGAACAGACTTAACAAGACCCAGGTCGGGTCAGCTTGGTTTACAAATTTTTATGTCTACTTATCTGTTATATAATTTTTATTTTAGGTTTGTCATATGATGCATTAATCCATTAAGTTTACATATTTTTTCAAATTTATTATACCCATGTTTGATCGTAAATTAAATTTTTTTTGTTTGAAACGTATTTGTACTCAGTTGCTTAGTTATTTATAATAAACTTTGTTATTTTTAATTTATTTAAATGTGTGCATTAAACATTTTTAAGTTAACAATTATCTTTTCTAAAGAAAAGTTAATCAAGGGGATACCAAAAAATTGATAACTCCTGTATAATATAAGTTAACTTCATTTTAATCTTAATGGTTCGTGTTTTAAAAATTATTACAAGGATTTAGTTGATACTTTCGTCAATTTAAAGCATAACGAAGTGTTATTATTTTGTGTCAGTAACTAAAAACGTATTGTGTTAAACTTAAGAAGGTCGATGAAAATGGTTCTGCCTTACACTGTTATTACCTATGCCATTTGTAAATTACTCAAATAATGTTAAGTAGTAATTGTAAATGTTAAGTAACGGGTGTTCACTTGAAATCCGGACTGACTTTAAAGGGTCATAACTCCCTTATTTTTTATCAACTTAAAAAAATAAGATGTGATTTAAAATCAGCATTTAATTCTCTATAATATGATACTTTATTTATTTTTAATTAAATTTTTTCTTCTTATAGAATCAATTCTTGATAAAATACCCTTTGCAAACTCTTGTACAAGATTGATATCAACTTTGCTGAAGCAATACACTATCCTTTTCCTTAGTTGTTCTAAACTTTCTGCTTGCCAATTATCACTGTAAACTAAACCTTTTATTATTGACCAAAAATCCTCAATAGGTCTTGCTTCTGGTACATTTGCAGGGTCATCTTCCTTTGGTACAAATCTGACGTTTTGTCCATTTAAATAAGCTTGAACAATGAGAGGTCGCCAGATCTGGCCAAAATACGAATTGACTGTCTTGATGATGCTCTTTAATAAAAGGAATAAGACGTTTCTTAATATAATCTTCTAAGTAGATTTTTTGATTGATTGCAAGACCACTTTGACGGATTAGAATTTTTGACATTCCTTTTACAGAAAAGGCTACCCAGACCAGGAGCTTGGGTTCATACTTTCGCTTTGTATAATATTTGACACTAGATGGGCAGAGGTTTATGTCACTTGTGTAGAAGTTATCGTTTCCGTTGATTGATGAATGAGAAAGAGTAAAATAAGATTTATTATCAATGATCCAATCAAATTTGCTAAAAGCTCGATATAATCTACCACACTTTGTTTTTGCTATCAGTTTTTGATCATCAGTTTGATGTGGAATCTTTTTCTTCTTTCTTTTCTTGATCTTTGATTTTGTCTGAATAATTTTATGGGAATAAGAAGCTTATATTCTAAATTTTCTGCCTGCTTTCTTATAAGAAACGCCATTATGATGATCAAACATTGATTTTAACGCTTGTACTTTTTTTTGGGTCGTTTTTAGAGCTTTTTTTCCTGAACCAGGACGTCTAAGATATCCAGAATTGTCATCAGCACGTTTAATTATATCATAGATGGTCGATCTGGCAATTTTTTCTTTTTCAAAATGATCTACAGTGTACTTTTTGCCTTTTTCTTTATTTTCAATATAGAAGTTGTACACACGTTTTCGAGTGTCGTCTTGTTTAGGTTTCATTTTCAATTTGAATAATCATTCAATCTTAATATAAATGTAGCATATTAAAGCTAAATTTAAACGCTTTAAAATAATGTATTACATGGTACAATTGCAATACATTATGTCAGATTTATATTGACTTAAAGTCGTCCGGATTTCAAGTGAACACCCGTTAGTAGTTGGTAAATTATTTTACCTCCTCAAACTTTTTATGTTAATTTTACAGATGGATTAATTTTTTCAAGCTGAAGGCGATTTTCTAAAAGGGTATTAGTTAAGGTTTTGCAACATTAAACTGTGGAAAACAGCCACTATAGATTAATTATGTAACAGACCGACCAAAACGCGTATTACGGGTTGCTTTTTGCTAGTATATATATATATATATATATATATATATATATATATATATATATATATATATATATACACATATATTTATATATATATACATATATATATATATATATATATATATATATATATATATATATATATATATATATATATATATATATATATATATATATATATATATATATATATATATATTATATATATATATATATATATATATATATATATATATATATATATATATATATATATATATATATATATATATATATATATATATATATATATATTTATATATATATAATAATTTTAGGTGCCCCAAGAAGAATGACTAATATGGTCTTTTCACAGAGCATATTAGTCATTTGATACCCGAAATGTTTTAACTTTGATAGTAAGAAGTTGTGGTCAACTGTATCAAATGCTTTTAAAAGGTCTATAAATACTCCCATTACATGATCCCCTTTATCGAAAAATTGAAATATTTTATTAGTAAGTTTAATGATAGCATGCTCTGTTAAGCAACTTTTTTGAAAACCAAATTGATTTTTATATAAAAGTTAGTTTAACTTCAAGTAATTATAAATTTTTTATAAGCTTTAGAGAACACTGGTAGGAGGGAAATCGGACGGTAGTTGGACATATTATTAAAATCTCCATTTTTATAAACAGGATTGACTTTAGCAACTTTTAACATATTAGGAAAAGAACTGTGTTCAAAAGAAGATGATATTAAATGAAATAAGGATTTTCTAATACATTCAATGACGTGTATTGCTACATTGCTAGTAATGCCATCATATCCGCATGAGTTATTTCGCTTTAGTTCAGCCAGAGCTTTGTTAAATTAATTCTAGGATACTTTTTGATTTGATATACACGATATATAGGGTTTTTCTCCAATAAATTCATCAAACTTCTTATTTGGCATCACTATTTTTGAAGCTAGACTGGGACCAAGATTTACAAAGTGTTTGTTAGGTTTATGGTAAATAACTGATTTACTTGTAATGTAGTTATTATCACTAAATATTTCTTGAGGTATGCTAAAGGGTTTCTTTTTTTCTCTACAAGTTATTTCGTTTATAATCGACCATGTTCTTTTTTATGTTTAATTTATTTTTATTTAGCAGATTAGAGTAATACATTATTTTAGCTTGTCTAATATTTTTTCGAAATAACTGTTTATAGGCTTTGTATGTTTTTTCATCACTTTCATTCTTTGATTTCAAAAATTTTATATAAAGTTTTTTCTTTCTTTTAGACAATTTTATAAGATTACTCGTCATCCATGGATTTTTTAACTCTTTATTTTTTACTTCAGATGTTATTATTGGACAGACAGTATCAAAAATACATTTAAAAGTAGCCGTAAAGTTATTAAATGCCTGATTTTGATTCTTAGCTGAGTATACAGTTTTGCAGGACTCCTCAAATAGTTAATTTTTTAAATTATTATTATCAAGATTTTTTTTAGTGAGGTTTCTTTTAGTGACAAGACATTATTTTATTATTACTATTAGATACACTCTTTAAAAAGTTCCGGTAAAATTTACACGAACTGTTCAGGCGATTTTTTACGCCTGAAACTTCAGGCGAAACAACTGAATGTTCGATCGATGCGTTCTGACGATGTCTTTTGCCTGAACAGTTCAGGATTAGTTTAGATAAACAGTTACAGTTAATATAAATTATTCCTGAACTTTAGACAAACTGCACGAACCTGTAAAAACCGGAACTTTTAATTTTAACTTTTTGCTTTTTAAAAGAATGTGCTCGGTAATGTTAAAAAATTTAAACATTCATGAGTTGATTAATCATTTGATTTCAAAAGGAATTTCTGTGGAAACAACTGCTAAATTGTCAAGTAAGTATTTACTACATAAAAATTTAGTTTTAAACATTAATGCATAAAACTATATATGCATAGATATATAAGTTATATATCTATGCATAAAACAAATTTAACTAGTTGAAATAACTTTAAAAAATGTTATCTTTCATAAACTTACTGTTTAAAGGTGAAGATATTGACGGAGATGCATTTTTGCAAATGAACTCTGTTTTGTTTCATTGTATTGGAATAAAAATGGGTAAAGCTATAAAGCTTCAGTCTATCATTGCAGCAGAAAAGGTGAATTTAATATTATAATGTACTTTTTTTTTAGAATGTCAATGTGTTGTTACCTTTACCCCAAAGATTTTTCAACTGTTGCTTTTCACATAAATCACTTGAGGAACTTTCATCTTTTGTTTGAGCCTTGTCAACTTCGTTGTAATGTTGATGGTTGTATAAGATTGTTTACTACATACAATATGCTTAGAAAACATATAAATAAAGATCATGCCAGTTTTGTAGTTAATATTGCTCGAACATTTAGCATAAGTTGTGAAAATCCAGTAACACCTACTTCTGAAGCTAAAAGTGAAAGTAAAATAGACAAAGAATGTGAGATAAAAATTGATGACGTGCCTCACCTATTGTTGATGAGTATGGCATATCACAAGCAGCATTAAAATTTATTATGGCTTTAATGTCTTCGAGTTCTATTCCTCTAAGTACTTCAGAGTTTGTTTAGAGTTGTTCACAAAACCTAATTGAAGACATACTTAGTTATTTACTATGTAAAACAATTGCTATACTGAAAACATATAGGTGTGAGAAACATGTAATTGACAATTTAGCTATGTTTAGAGTTTAACAGATGGAAAATACCTTTTAGTGGAATTGATTCACAACATCGAATATTATCATATTTGAAAAATAAAGGCCTATATATTGAACCAGTACCACATTCAATGGGTGAACGATGGGATACAAAACGTGACAGAAAGACTAAAAGGCAAATGCAAGTCAAAGTAAAAAATTTGTTTTATTACATACCTATTGAAAGCACAATGAAGCTAGTGTTGCGACAGCCAGAAGCCGTGAAAATGTTAAAAGTGGAGCAAATATCTAATTTAGAATTTGTTGAAGATCGGTTTTGTAGTGAAAATAGAAAAAAATTAATGGCATATGCCAAATTTAAATTTCCGAAAAGTTTCCCTTTGTTTATTCAAATATACTTCGATGAAGTAGAGACCACAAATTCTCTTGGATCAAAAACAGGCATTCATAAACTTGGTGCCTTTTATTTTGTGATAAAGAACTTTCCTCATGCGGCAAACTCAGCCTTGAACAACATTCATATGTTAGCATTAACTCACGCAATAGACATAAAGAAATATTCAGCAGAACCAGTGATAAAAGTGATTGTAAATGAATTGCAAAAACTTCATGACGAAGGACTTGATATTTTTATTGAAGGCAAAAAAACTAACTTTAGATGTTTACTAACCCAAATTGTTGGAGACAATTTAGGTCTGCACTCTATATTAGGATATATGGAAAATTTTAGTACTGTTTCTTTTCCATGTGACATGTGCATGATATCACAAGTTGACATACAGCATGTTTTTAAAGAAGAAAAACAAGCTCTCAGAACAGACATTTTATACAACTCTCAAGTTCATCAGATGCAAAGAGGCAAAATTTCTAATAAGAACTGTGGCATTAAGCGGTTTACTTGTTTAACTGAATTGCCATATTATCATCCTGCTTCGAATGATTCTGCAGACATAATGCATGATATTTTTAAAGGAGTTATTCCGTGCGAAGTTAAATTGTTTCTTTACCATGTGTTGTATGATGTCAAATGTATCTCCATTACAGAACTGAATAGGCAAATCAAGTTTATGGATTATGGTATTGTCTGCAGCTCAAAACCTAGTACTATTAATGAGTCGCGTATGAAAAGTACTGATTCTTTACTAGGTCAACGCTCTGCTCAGATGCATACACAGTTTATGTATTTGCCACTTATTTTGTCTGATGTTATTGATAATGCAGATACACAAAAGTAAAAACTTTACCAAATTTTAAAGCAATTGTGTGATATAATCTAATCTCCAAATTTAAATTGTTTACAAGTCACGTATATTTAGTAATGGAACATCATTCATTGATGAAAGAATGTTATCCTGAGAAAAAATTTCTTTATTAGCATCACCGAATGATTCATTATGGAACTATTATAAAACGAAGTGGGCCTCTTCTTCACATGATTGTTATAAGGTATGAAGCCAAGCATAATTTTTCAAAAAGATTAGCTCATATTGTTTGCAATTTTCAGAACATTTCTTATTCAATTGCAAAAAGAAATCAAATTGCTCATGCTTTAGCGTGGATGACTCATGGTCCCCTAAAAATCATCACTGATGTAAAAAATAGTGCAATGTTTTTAGTTTCAGAATTAAAGAACAAAAATCTTATTATTCCCTTTATTGGTGAAGAAAGTGAGGTTTTAGCTGTTGATTGTGTTACCGTTTTGGGTCAGAAATTCAGATCAAGTGAAACAATTCTTTATGATTTTGGTGAACCAAGTTTTGCTCACATTGACCAGATTTTTGTTCCTTGCGAAGTTTTCTATGTATAAGAACATGTGATATAATAGATTACAAACCTCTTAATGCAGTGCGTTGTTTGAAAATAAATTGCCCATTCATGCACATTATCTTGAATCATCAACTATGTCATGATAACTTTCTATACCTGCCCCACGAAATATCTGGCGATATTGTAAATATTTATTATATGTAACTCAATATTTTATGATAAATTCGGTTGTAAAAATAATCTTTTTATTATAGATATAGTTACATACTGTATATATATATATATATATATATATATATATATATATATATATATATATATATATATATATATATATATATATATATATATATATATATATATATATATATATATATATATATATATATATATATTTATATATATATATATATATATATATATATATATATATATATATATATATATATATATATATATATATACACACACACACAATATATATATATATATATATATATATATATATATATATATATATATATATATATATATATATATATATATATATATATATATATATATATATATATATATATATATATATATATATATATATATATATATATATATATATATATATATATATATATATATATATATATATATATATATATATTAGGGCTGTTCAGTATGCTAATTTGTTTTCAGAACATAGCTAATTGAAGTTTTTCCCATTCAACTATCATATTGTGTATTGTGGTTCAAAAAGATTTTTTACTAAATTTTATTATTTGCCCTAAAGGTCCCTCAAAGCCACTAAACATTTGACAGGTCCCTAATATTATTAAAAAAAAAATTATTTAAAAATATGTCAACTTGGTACTCAAAAAAAGCAAATTTTTATAAAAATTTTAAAAACTAGATTCATTTTTTATAAAAATCAACTTAAAAAAATTTATCATTAAAAATGTTGTGAATATTACCTTTTTTTCATTTTTCGTTTAAAAACCATAGTTTTTATTCAAAAAAACCTGATATTGTTTTTTTTATAAAAAATACTTTTTGTTTTTGAAATTTTTAAATGATTTTGCTTCTTTTGAGTACCAAGTTGACATATTTTTAAATAATTTTTTTTTCTATAATATTAGGGACCTGTCAAATGTTTAGGGGCTTTGAGGGACCTTCAGGGCAAATAATAAAACTTAGTAAAAAATATTTTTGAACCACAATATGATAGTTGAATGGGAAAAACTTCAATTAGCTAAGTTCTGAAAACAAATTAGCATACTGAACAGCTTAAATATATATATATATATATATATATATATATATATATATATATATATATATATATATATATATACATATATATATATATATATATATATATATATATATATATATATATATATATATATATATATATATATATATATATATATATATATATATATATATATATATATATATATATATATATATATATATATATATATATATATATATATATATATATATATATATATATATATATATATATATATATATATATATATATATATAAAGATATATATAGCTATTTTTAAGAACAATGAAAGTATAGCAATATGTAAGTTTAGATAAATTGAATTGAATTATCTTTTGTGTTTTAGGAACAATGCACAGATTTTGTGCAGACAGAGTGTTTACAAACTGATTTCACTGTTGAAAATAATCTTGTTTCACCTTATCAGACTAGTTCTAGTACTAGTTTATCAACTTCCAATCCCTTTCCAGATTCAACACGTTCACGTGATAGCGATGTTCTTCATACTCCATATCCAGTACTTAGAATAAACAATATCAAATTTGTAAATTTTTTAACATATATAGCTGTATTGCAAAACTATAAGGACTGATTTTAATTTCTAAAAATATATTTCAAAAATTTCTACTTTTTTAGGATGTTCGAAAACTGCTTGATGAGCATCAGACAGGTAAACGTGTCATTGTTGAATATGAGACAACTGGAATGTTAATAAAGTACAGATTTGAAATGGTTCATATCCTTGTTAACATTATGGTAAATAAAGTTGGAAACATGTAAGTTATTACATTGATTTTATATTGATTATAGATTTTACAGTTTGTTCATTTCTGAATATTCAAATGCATAGTTATTAAGTTTTTTAGAACACTTTTTTATAATAATAATATTATATAAAGGCATGAACAGAACATGTAAATGTTAAGTTAATGATTCATGTAACCATGTAGAAAGTCTATTTATTTAACTTACCTATAACATTTGTTAAATATTGTGGTTATTAAATTATTAGGTATTTACTTTAGGTATCCATCAAGAGCAACAAAAACAAATCTTGCTATGTCAATTATTAATGCTTTTCCTAAACTGCACTCTGGTGGACCTCTAGGATATGTTTGTTATTTAACTTTGTTAACTAAAAGTAATTTGTTTGTTTGCTGTTTAAACTGAATTATATTTAATTAAATATTTAGGAAAATTACTATTACGCTTATAAGGAAGTTGAAGTAAATGGCTAAAAAAAGAAAATAACACCTCATGGACATATCGAGGAGCGGCTGAAAACAATTAGGAAGTTTGATGGTGTCCATGCCCAAGCTACACGAAAACGAAAATCCGTTTCTCAAACAACTTTTGATGTTGCAGGTAAGCTAAATGATATTGTAAGTCACGTTTATATATACAACAAAAGATGCTTAACTATTTTTTTCAGTTCCTTTTTCAAATGAAGAACGAAACATTATAAGTGAGTTGTCATTTGATGACATTCAGTATGATCAAAAACAATATATTCTTGAAAAAACTAGAGTATCGCGAAGAAACTGGATTCTGTCATCAAAACCACCTTTTCATGAATTTATTCGGAAATTTCCCCCATTTAAAGATTTAGGATTTGATGTAAGCAGTACTGTCTTTTACATTTGTAGTGTATATCCTTATATCTTGAATTACTGCTGGAATATTGGAGTATTACTATTAATATTATATTATATTAGTATTAAGTATAATACTGTATTAGTATAATACTGGAGTATTACTAGTGTAAAATTGATTTTCTGTTTGAAAAACATTTCATGACTCTTTATAATCATTATATTAGTTTCAAAGAGAGTTTAAAGCAACATTTGAAAATGCTAAAGATTTGCTTACGCAATGGGAGGATATGGCTCCTCATGTTATTACTTGGGCTCGTAGAAAGGAGAATCCGATGGCAAAGCAACTACTTTTACATCTTGACAGCCAGCTAATACCTGCAAATCGTATGTCCCATTGTCTTCTTTAATTACTGTTTTCTTTTTTTTTTTAACTTTTATTAACTATTAAAACTATTATACTATTCTAAAATATGTATATGTATTGTTTGAGTTTTTAAATATTTTTTGAAAACCAAAGATCAATATATGGAGTTTGCATTTCACTTGCTTCCATACATTCTTCAAGTGCCTCCTAGAAATAAGGATCGACCGTCTACAGCTGAAGTTGCAGCTCACTTTATTCAAATCTTTCCTGTAAGTTTAATATTTTCTAGCTAAATGATATGTGCTATAAACTAGGTCAATAATATAAAATAGGTCAAGGACACCAGCTTGTATATTGTATCTTAATTATTTTTATTTTTATAAAGGAAATTACAGCTATGAAGACGATAATTGATGCAAATAGACATACCTCTTTCATGCATCCATTTGTTATTGTACTAGGGGCTCGAGGCAATTTGATTCAGTCATTTATTTTTATAGAAAACAATGTTATTCCTATTAGAAATGGCATGTTAAGTGCAGTCGACCGTTTGCTGAAACTATATTTTGTAATCGATATTAAATATGCGAAAGAGTGCAAACATGTTTTACATTTTTTGCAATGTGTAGTTATGGGTATTCATGACGATTTGCCGTTGTCAAGAGGAGGCAGTGATCTTTCGTTGTTTGTTAATGAAAAACTAAGGAGTGGATAAACTTTTAAATGTTTTTATTTTAAAGGGTACGAAAATATATTATATCAAGAAAATATCACGTACTTTATAAACAATCATGTTTGTAATTCTGTTGAAACTTATAATGTAAATTATAAAATTATTTAATTGAATAAACATGAGCTTTTTTTTTTAATTGATATTTGCGTTACTGCAATGAACTTAGGGAGAAAAAAATTTATTTTGAATAAACCAAATTATATTCTTTTACATTTTGATTATATATTGGAAATTTTTTAAATATTTATATAGAATTCTTTGTTTGAAAAAAAAGTTTTTTTCAAACAAAGAATTCTATATAAATATTTAATCTACCAGAACTTTCTCATTATAGGCTACTTTCTAACATGTTTAATTTTTTTTTGTAAAAACCAGTTTGGGTTCAGATTTTGTACCACGCCAGTTCAGGTTTTTTTTTAAGAACAGTTCAGGTTTAGGTGAATTGCCTGAATGTTCGTCTGGCACTTTTTGAAACAAACTAGATCAGGCGAAACGCCTAAAGTTCGTATAGTTTACCGGAACTTTTTCCTGAACTATAGTTCAGGTTATCTAACGCGGTTGTTCAGGTTTTTTTAACGAACAGTTCAGGTTCAGGTGAATTACCTGAATATTTGTCTGGCACTTTTTGAAACAAACTAGTTCAGGCGAAACGCCTGAAAGTTCGTATAATCTACCGGAACTTTTTTAAGAGTGTAGAATACCACGTGCAATGTGAAAAATGGGGAAATGATCAGAAAAATCAGCAATTAAAATACCAGATTCAAAATTAAAATTATAAGAAGTGCTATTAAACTTACCGGTATTTTAAAAAACCGGTAATTCAGTAAAAAAAAAAATTATTACAGGGTTACCGGTAACATACAGGTTTTTTTGTCTAAAGACTTAAATAGTAATAATCTAAACACTGAAAACAACAAAAAGCATCATCCTAGATAAAAATAAATTAATTAAACAATCATAAAGATTTTTTTTATATAATAAAATATAATTAATTCATTTATTATACATTAACATTTTTGTATTTTAGCGTAAACATAAACATAAAGAAAACTTCATTTTTAAAATAAAAATAATTAATATAGTCAATTCTTTTCAAAGAGCATAAATTGTTTATTGAAGTAAGCTCTTAAAAAACACATTACATTTCATGTTTCGTCGTTTAAACTTGTTCTGTACTTTGTGCCAGTTAAACCTGCTGGAGAAAAAGCTCTTTCCGACTCTACACTGGTTGGGCGAACTGCTGAAATATACTTTTGGAGTTTGTTTAAATATTTTCCTTCTAATATTTTGTTCCTTGAAATACGCCATTTCTTTCCTGACTATATTTAAAAGACCGGATGTTGTCTTCGGATCACTAATCTCTTCGAGAGCAATAGTTATCTTTTTTTTTAATTACTAAATCAAGTTTTTCCTTTATTGACATTGCTTGACTTAATGTCGCCACTGCTGATAAAACCGGTAGATTCACTAGTTGATTCAGTTTCATATACTTGCACAACTTCAGCTTCTGTAGTTTCGGAATTGTTTTTTTAAAATTGTTGAATGATTTCTACAATATTTTTTTCCACAACCAATTTACTTGTTGTATTAAACACGCCAAAATTATTTTCATTATTTAAAGCTGTACGTGGACATGGTTCATGAAGATATGAATATATATCGGTTCTTCTCTCTTTTATTCGAAATATTAAATCTTGTTTCAATTCATTACTTAAGAAATTATTTTAGTTACTTAGTTCATCGAACATGAACCTAATTGTCAAATCTGCAGCATATAGATTTGTGTCCCTTGAACAGAGAGCTTCCACAGCTACTTTAACAGGTTGCAAAGTCATTGTTATATTTGATACAACATTGAGATTTTTTTGTTTTTTTATTTGCATTCACTCCCAACAAGGCTGCATGCAACCACTATTAAGTTGGGAGTTACTAGGAAAAAAAAAGAACAGAGTTATAGGTTATAGAGCAAGGAAACGGTTGACAGAAGACTTGAAAAGCTGAAGGTTGTATGAGTCAGGAAAACATGAAGATGGGAGAGAGTTCCAAAGGATTGAAATGCGGGGAAAAAAACTAGATGAATAAAAGTTTTTAGAGCATGCAGGAACAGATACAGTAAACAAATGAGACTTAGCTGAATGACGAGTAAAACGAGAATGAATTTTAGTTGATGGAACTAGAGATGATAACTCCTTTGAGCAGTAACCATGATAGTATTTGTAGAAAAGAAAAAGAGATGCAACTTTACGACGATGGGAAAGAGGTTCAAGCTTAGCAGATAGTCCAGGTCCAACAACAATTACAATGCGTTTTTGGACCTTGTCAAGAAGAGAAAGTGAATCGTTAGAAGAACCAGCCCAAATATGACAACAGTATTCCATACAGGGACGAATAAGAGATTTGTAGAGGTAGAGAATGGAATCAGAAGTAAGGAAATGGCGAGCACGATAAAGAGAAGCAACCTTAGCAGAAGCTAATTTAGCAATCGATTGTATATATGGTTTCCATGAAAGGTCAGTAGTAAGCGATAATCCAAGAAGACGTAAAGAGGAGGACTCAGTAAGAGGATTGCCATTCATTAATATAGGAATGTTGACCATATTACGGTAGTTGTTTGCAGTAAGCAATTGGGTTTTTTTAGAGTTGAAATTCACAAGCCACTGTGAACCCCAATCTATTACTGAAACGAGATCAGATTCAAGATCAGCTGCTTGTTCTAGGCGATCGAAAAGAGAAGACTTTTTGTCAAGACAGGAATATAAAGTTGAGTCATCAGCAAAAAGAGCTACTTTAGATGAAAGGTTGTCAGGAAGATTGTTTATGTAGATAAGAAACAAAACAGGGCCCAGGATGGAACCTTGGGGAACCCCAGAAGTTACTGGAAATAAAGAAGAGTGTTGGCCTTCAAGGATGACTTTAATAAACCGGTTAGAAAGAAATGATTTGATAATCTCAAAAACTGTCCCAGAAACACCATATGAAGTATGCTTATGGAGAAGACCAGCATGCAGATCATTTTCTGATAAATCTATATCGGATTTGATATCGATTAAACTCTTACAAACACAATTTTTAATCTCATAAATTCTTTCCAACATTATCAACATACTGCTCCACCGTGTATTTGTGTCAAGGATTAGCGTAAGTTCTTTTTTAAATTCATCCTTGACATGTTTTTGGAGGATGTCATTTTTTTTTGGTGATCTACGGAACATGACAACAATTTTTCAAATTTTTGTTATTATTGGACCTATACTTTCATGTTGAATTGATGAATCAGTAGTTGATGTATCCTCAATAACGTCAAAAACCCCAACATCTTCCATTACATCTTCCTCTTCATCTTCACCATGTTCAAATTCAGTAATAGCCACTTCTTGATTTTCTAAATATTATCCGAAACAGATCTTTTATACAGCACCTTAATTACTGATAACTGGATGCCGTGGGCTAAACAAAGTTGATGATTTACGTCCAGTAATATGCCTACCTTTTTCATTACGGCGGCCTCATCCGTAGTAATGGAAATTATATTTTTTATCGCAATACTAAATTCTTTAAGTATATTTTGAAGATCCTTTAATCCTAATCAATCCAATATTCCAAAATACATTATCATACGAGTGGACATTCACATTCATAAATCTTCGATTTTTAAGAGATGTCCATTCATCGAAAGTCAAGCTGAATAATTCACCACGGGCTATTCTTTTTGAAAATTCTGAAACGATTTGTTTTCGGATTTTGTCACCGTACTGCAACACCACTTTCTTAATTGTTTTTGG